>OY735265.1:8729004-8783591 GCA_963457715.1 Argyresthia albistria | reverse complement strand
TTCACTAGCTTGACAGATCTTCATAGCTTTCTCGAGGCTTTCTCCAAGGTCAAGTCGTCAGTTCTGAGTAATCTATCACGTACAGAACAGTTTAGGATTCCGCATACTATCCGATCTTTCACCAAACCGTCCTCCAACGCCTCAAATTCACAATACTGGCTGAGTAGTTTTAGTGCAGTAACATAATCGTCGACACTTTCACCCTTCTCTTGGTTCCTAGTGAACAATTTGAATCTAGCTATAGTTGTGTTCGGTTTGGTATTGAAATGTTCGTCGTATTTCGCGATAATTTTACTCACATCATCGCGGTCCTCCTCTTTCAAGAATCTAAACGTCGAATAGATATCGTAACCTTCTGGTCCAATCAGGTTGACTAACAAACTGGCCTGGACGTCCGATGTCTCTTTGTGAATTCCGGATGCCTTCAGAAATATCTTGAACTGTCGCTGCCATTTTCGCCACGCGTCGGCACGACTAGCCGGTCCACCTTCCAATATCAGCTCTGCCGGTGGCCTTGCGTGCTCCATAGTTATTGCACGAATATAATGTCCTTTATTAGACCGTTAATGAGATTATTTATTGCGTAATTTGCACCAAATTTGCCTAATTACACGATTTTAGAACACCGCTGTCACCATGAAGTGAAACACACAAGCTTGCTTGATGACGACTGATTTATTATCGTTCTACCTACATAATATACAACAGGTTGAAAATCGCGAGCCGTGGACTTTGGACGGACGTACGATTGGATGAGGAGTTCTAGGACCTGTTTGCCGATACATAAAACACTTACGTAGCGCCATGCCTTTCCTATTCGGGGTGGCAGAATTACAATTGTCCTACGGTTAGCCAGGTATAGAGCTTAAGGGTCGATTTCACGAATTTTTGTGTCACACGAATGAGATTCGTCTCACACATGAGATTCATTCGTGTGACGTGAAATCGACCCACGAACGGTGTTACGCACTCAGCAAATAGCGTTGCAAGCGTTTCGAATCTCTACGAACGTTGTTACGCTGCTGCAAATGATACGTTACGATCTTCTATGAGGGTCGATTTCACGAATATTTGTCACAATAATGAGATTCGTCTCACACGAATTAGCTCATTCGAAATCGACCCTTAAACAGGTTGTTTGGTAGATAGATTCAAAGACTTGAAGCAAAGATACGAGACAGTACAGACTATTTCAATTGACAGTTTGACATAAACTGCGTCGTTTTGGCGAGATTTTGTTTTTCGATTGAAGTTATATTTCGATATCGTGAATGGTTGTGATGTGACATACTGTGCCATGCGCAAAACCGACGGTAAGTAATAGTAATAAAAAACATTTTGCAATAAAAAAGCTATGCTTTCGGTTCAATTTCAGCACGCACTCGCATCTAATTTAGTCCCACAATGCCTCCGCCTCGCATTAATTCTACAAAATCCTTATATCCTTATATTTTAAACTCTACACTGTTAGTTCAAACAGCATAAGGCCTTATTTCGTGTAACAATGTAGATTTTCTTGAGCGCTAGTCTACAATGGGCTGTGTGTGAAACACAAGTTCCGTATTCCGTTTTGTATTTTGCGGAATTAACAGATAAACAGCTCTTGTAATCCTGAGCTGAAATCCGGGGCTGAAATTAATTCTACTGGGACAATGATCGCTCAATGACAATGTAAATAAGCAATGAGTGACAGAAAGGTTTGAAGGTTGTCGTTAGCCGTGCACATGCACATTGTGTCAGTGTGTGTAGTCTCCGCTCCACCTCCAGAGAGTAGGAGTGGGTCGTCTTCGATTTTTTCAAAGAGAAACGAAACTAGTTTTCCCGATTCGAAAACGGGTATTCATAACGGTTTCGTTGGCGACTGGTTTTAATTTGAAGAACGAACTCGAAGCGGTCGGCCTAAACCGGTCGGAGCGAAAACAGTCGGTGCGCGGACGAAACGAAAGCGGTCGGTGCTAAACCGGTCCATGCCAAACAGGTCGGCGCGTAAATAGTCGGACGCGGACAAGACAAATGAGCTCAAAGCGATCGGCGCTTAACCGGTTGGTGCCGTCCGACTGGTTTAGAAATACTGCTTTTCCTGAGAACGAAAAACTAGTTTGTCATTCCTGGAACGTAAACGGTATTTTTAAACGGTGCGTCTTCGAAACGCTCACTCCTAATGTGCACGGCTAACACAAACAAAAAAAGTCAAACCTTCATCGTGAAGTAACCATAATTTATACCATTACTTGTCTATTTGAAGATTCTCCAGAAAAACGTATACCTACTTAAAGTTGAGTCCAGTGACCATGTCATGTCAACATGGTGCTTAATTTTCAACCGACTTCAAAAAAAGGAGGAGGTTCTCAATTCGACCCGTATGTTTTTTTTTTCTTTTCTATGTTTGTTACGCGATAACTCCGCCAATTGTGAACCGATTTGAACAAATCTTTTTTCGGCGTATAGGTAATACCTCAAGGGTGGTCCCATTGACACCAGGTCAGGATCTGATGATGGGATCCTGGAGAAAACGAGAGAACTCTTCAAAAATTATAGGCAGACCTATAGTGATTTTTGTGTTTTTCATAATAACTCGTGCAAATGCACATAGAATAATATTGTGATGCGGAACTGCTGATGAAGACCACATATGGCCACCAGATCTGCTCAATACTAGGTACAAATACAATGCGTGGCTGACGGGCAGGCAACGCATAGCCTAAACCGGTGGACCTAGAGCCATGAAACTATGTACAGGGGTTCCTTAGTCGCGTGGGGTAGCACTGATATAGGATTTGACAAAATTAATTCCCCAAGGGGGGGGGGGGGGGATAAGGGGTTACAGTTAGTATTAAACTCAATCTAATCAAATAGGGTTTGTGGAAGTCGGTTTTTTCTAAAGTTTACTTTTTGTTTCAATTATAAATTAGTTAAATTAATGTTTAAATATTCAACCTACGTTGAACTTGTACAACAAATATAATCTGTAACAAAACAAATAGCTACGAGTAAGTATAAGTAGTTGGTTCTTTGCAAATATAGGTAGGTTGAGGTTAGACTAGAGTTAAAACCGTCTATTCGTTTGACCGCTAGGGTGCCACGGAGAGCTACACACATAGACAGACGCTTCAAACTTATAAAACCCCTCTTATTTAATTGGGGCTTAAAGAATTAATCCTGAGTTGCATGAAACGAAAATGTAGCATTTCCTTAGCATCAGTCAGTAACAAATGACAATGTGAGATTAAATTTCAAAATCGTTTCGCCCAACTCAGGAATGTAACAAGTGGACATTATTTGCGTGGCGTTGAACGAATTCTCTAGTTTTGTGGCTACAGACATTCGGGTGGAGCACAGGGGCGTATTAGGGGGCGGCGTCATGTGAGCGGCTGGTGCTAATTTAATTTATTGCTTAATTAACCGGCCACGTTATTTGTGATCTATTGTGCACACATAATTAGTACATTACTGCCGCGGTCTGTGATGCCTGCTTTTCTGGCCGCACTGTTGGTGGCTGAAAGCTCAGCTCAAGCGCTCAGCTCAAGCGCTCAGCTCGCGCCTACACAGCGCGGTCAGCATTGCAGCCTTTGATGGACAAGCTGGAATAAAGGCCGAGACCGAAGGTCGGGTCCTTTACAGAGTGGAAAACTCGCTCAATTATAAGGACGAGTCGAGCTACGGTTCGACATCGCGGTCACAAATAGCCATAATAATTAACCGATCTCCGATAAAAGAAGAAGAAGAGGTAAGGGTCAAAATATAGAAATAGAAAGCAAGAAGCAATATAGATTATTACCAATTATTAGATACTTAGATGTTCAATACAGTCCCGTAGTATCTGAGTGCCAAAGTAGCCGTAACGTGAACTTTATGTACGTATATTTCTATTCAGTTCCAAATTCTCCTATGTGTTCTGTTACAGGAACGAGTATACCGAAGTCGGAATATAAAGGATACTTCTCACAGATTGCGCCTACATTTAACTTCTGAAGCTGTTAAAACTTTTCACTACTAAACTTATCGCCAAACCTAGAGCCGTTTAATCCCGTTAAGGATTATCTAAGATTTTGTATGGTAATTATTTGGAATCGGATTAATGGAATGATTTTGACGCGCCGCCGCCGCCGTATTAAACACATTGCATAATTGTGTAATGTTAATGTGTTATTTATTTATTACTTAAGTTTATAGGTATGTATACCTGTACCTGTAATTGCTATTGCCCAAAGGGTAAAATGTCATTGTAAGAAAGAATATACTGAATACTGAATATACATTCCAGAATTTACATCAAAATCCTTTTTATCATTAACGACTCGGTACGGCCGTGAGTGAGTATCAATAAGCAAAACTCACTCTTTCACTCACGTACTCTATGTAAGCGTACGCTAAGGTATCCTACCCTTCGACAACAGCACGTCGCAGCTCCTTGATTTAATCACAATCATCGAATACCTACGGGCTTACTTTCTGAGCAATATTGTATAGCGATGTACGAGTGAGTAGGTTGATCTAGAAGTTTAATCCCGGATGGTGTATAACCGAACTGAGCTGTGTATAGTAAATACCATAGTTTACCGCCCGCCCGAGGTTCGCACGAGGCCCGCTCGAGGCCCGCCCGAGGCCCGCCGCCCTACGTGACGTTTGCTAACGAGGCTCCTCGCCAGAGACTACGAGACCGGACCTCGAGTGCACTCCGTAATTATTTACATTTATTATTCTTGATATTGAATAGTTGAAGATGTCTGAGCAGTACTATTTGTACTCGAAAGATACTTGTATTTTACCGTAGCGACCGAAGTATTGCCCACTGTACTCTGTCCATGGCCAATCATTGTTGATTAATGTACATTTGCCATAACTTCAAAGTGCCAACTAATCAATTTATCACTAGTTACTCGATACTCGTGTCTGGTTATGAATTAACCGAATTCGGTTGAACCAAATATTCATATCATATCAGGGTAAAGACCTGCGCCCCTTGGTGGGGACATTAATTATTCCTGCTATTACAGTTAACCCGCCAACGTTTCGGCAACTTGTATCCAATTACATTAGCATCTAACATTAACACTTCTAGCTTCTAGGTTATAAACAAGTATTATATTTACGCACAAAACCCAATATAAACGCAGGAGTGCTTAACAAATAGAGACGCAGCGGGGAACGAATTTACTGGTGTTTTTCTAGCTAGATCAAACACCATTCTTGTTTACAGCCTTCATATTTATTCCTTCAGGATTAGGACACATTTTGGTCTACCATAGAGTTCAGGATATAGCGGTAGAGTTGTATTTAGTGGATGCGGTTCGTGGTTTCCTCAAACGAAATATTAACATTTTTATTTTATCTCCGTCGTTTGAAACACTTTAGTGATTGTTATAGTATTTTTTTTGATGTTTCCATTGTTCTAGCTATACTATACTCTGGCTGCTAAGATAATGCGATCTTGACACATGTATAATGTATATGTCCCTGTCTGTCCCGCGCTACTTTTCACTCTATCTCACTTGTGGGAGTAACAGAGAGTGAAAACTAGCGCGGAACAGACAGGGACAAATACATACATGTGTCAGTCGGGATCGCATTCTCTCAGCGGCCAGAATATAGACGGTGTTTCTCGAACGACTCTCAAGTAAAATAATGTTTTTTCAAGTATTTTATGTAAAGTATGTTTGCTTTGGTGAGCAAATTGCTTGATGAATCTAAATCACGTTCTTTCTCCCTCCGTTGATTGGTGGATGAGGTACTCGGTAATTTTCTAAAGTTACCAAATCTTCGTCATAATTGTTTTTGCATGCTATAATTTAATTAGCTGGATGTGTGTATCTGACAGAAACTATATTGTAACACCTTTGTATAACCATATCTATCGCAAATAAAAGTCTTTATCTTTATCTTTATCTTGTAAACCAAATGTACACTTTGGCAAGACATGGTAGACATTAAATGATGACAACATTTGCAGCTGCTTGTTGGAATATTTGGTTTGTCAATCAAAACACGCAGTCACATATGTTACCATTATTTTTTGTCTAGCATTTCTTGGCAAAGTATATGTATTGCTTTCCTCAAACCCTACGCACAAACAGTTTCTTATCATTTATTTCCCAATTGACGAAACTAATTACAACCCACCCAGTACGACCACTTCAATCCTACTCCCATTTTAAATGCATACAAGCTCACTGCATGCAATTCCCGCACGCCCCCCCCCTCCTCCCCTCTTCCACCTGGCTTCGCATCCGTCCAAATTAAAATTTACTAAGCTCATTTAACTTTGACATAGTGGTCGCGCTAGTCGGTGAGCCTTTCCGAACCGGTAGGTTTACCACACGAGCGAGTTTGTTGGGCTTAGAATTATAAAATACAAAATACAAATACAAAATCTTTATTCAGCTGATTGGGTTTAAATATACAAGTTGCTTGTGGACCCCACACTAGGTTTAACCTGTCACGTGGAGTCCTGGCCAAATTACAAGTTTACATAAACTAATTAGTTGCTAATTACCTACGTTACTTTATTCGTATTTAATAGTAAAGACGAAAATAATTAAGTTTTTAAGTTTAGAAAGTAAAATGAAATAAAACTAAATATTTAAGCTGAGTAAGACCAACAGTTATAATAATATTAATATGTGTATATTAGAAATAAGAGTGGTATCGTGTGTTTATACATGAGAATGTTATGGATAAATACAGATAATTTAAAATCAGTTATAATTTTCTATACAATTGATTTATCTGTCCAATAGGGCTTATTGAGACTGTAGTGAAATGAGACAGACCTTAGAATATATCGTACTTACAATATACATGGTGGAACCATGGCAATGATTTGGAGCTCTATTTTTTACGTTATACTACAGGGCCACCCATACAAATTAGAATTAGTAACCCTTCGTAGAGATAGCGTGAGGAGTAAGATTTGTACTTTAAACGCCATGGATTCAGTTAACATACTTCTAGGTGGCGTTAATCTTAGAATAAATCCTATATATCTTAGCACCATCTTCTAGTATTTACAATTTTTCGATGGTGCTGCACCAAGTGATAATGGCCTCGAAAAAAGAAGCTTCCGTAGCATCTCAGTTTACGCCGGTGTCAAATTTTGTTCTAGGTGGTCTATCTGTATTAGTATAATATTATAGTTTCTGTGGTTATACGTCGTGTATTTACCGGCTACATTACACTAGGCACAATTTTATTGTGCCTCTGCAGTCTGCACCCAGTATGGGAAAAATCGTGACGTTTGTATGTTGTTATTAATTGGACCAGAGCGTTGACCAACTCCTTGTGCGTTAATATCGGAGATATTTTACATGGGTATTGACTGAAACGAACCATATACCAAATAAAGATAAATCTGACATCTTACATACACAATCATGACATTTTACAACAGGTTCCGTAGAGAAACAAGGAACCCTTACAGTTTCGTCAAGTCTGTCTGTCCGTCCGTCCGTCCGTATGTCACAGCAACTTGATTCCAAAACTATGAGGACTACACAGTTGAAACTTGGTACGTAGATGTATTCTATGAACCGCTTTACGATTTTTATACAAAAACTGAAAAAAGTAAAAATACATGAAACTGAAACCAAAATTTTTGGGGTGTCTATAGATAGGTCTTCAAAAATGAAGTGGAGGTTCCTAAAACCATTTTTCCTCAAAGTCAATCTTTAAAGAGACAGACCCATCCAAAGTGGAAAAAATTGTGTCCCCCCCTCTAACTTTTAAAGTAAGAGAGTGATAAATCTATAAAAAAATATATGCTGTGTATCTCAATATAAACTTTCGATGAAAATTGGTTTGAAGAAAATATAATTAGCAGTTTTTAAGATATAAAACATTTATTAAAAATCGCAAAGAACTTTCTCATTAATTCAAACAACAAAGTTACTACACAAACATCCAGTCATATAATTACTTGCTACTACGGAACCCTTCATGGGCGAGTCCGATTCGCACTTGGACACTTTTTTTCTCATTACGGCTGTCAGTCCGTGCCAACTGTCTGTTTCCATATGATGAGACGGCGAAAACCAATGATTTGTCTTTTTACGCAAGATAAACAGTCAGGCCTGCGCTCTCTTGGTTGACACATTCGCGCGTGTGTGTCCATCAGTCTGTGCGCACTAGCCCACGCCCGTCATAAGTGTAATTTATTAGTGAAAGGAATGAACGTATGCGCAAACTTTAATAACGGTTTTCTTGTATGGAACTTTTCCTGTTAAGCTTAACTGTAATTAAGTACCTACTTCGTAATTTACAATACCCACGATTTATGAGTATTTCTTAGAAGTATGATTTATTATTCGGCGCTGAAGTCTGAAAATAGTAACTAATACGGGTTTATGGCATTACGGATAGATTATTTCATCATAGTACTATTAGTATACTTTTTGTTTTTTTTTTTTAACCATTACTTGTAATATAAGCTACGATACACTATGCTACGAGAATTGCTACGCGGATACGCGTTACGTACGACGTGCTACGAGTGCCGTAACGCCTACGTACTAACTTCTCCGTCCAAAGTCTACGGCCCACGATTTTCAACTAACCCACATAGTAATAAAGTTCAAAAACCTATGAAAAACAGAGCAAAAGAACTGGGTCGGTTGGTCCGTTGGACGACCTTAAGTAGCGAGAAGTGATATTGTAGACAAATCAATCACATAGACCTAACATGGTTTGTTTTCTATTAGAAACAACATTAATAAACTGCAAGATTGGAATTTGGTGTCATTTCGCTTCAGAGATTGAGCAAGTAAGTAAGAAATTGCGGGCTATTCATTGCTATGCTACATCAGTTGGGTTTGAGAAATGGGTTATTTCCAAATCATTCATGTAATATTCCGCAAGGAGGTCCCGGGATCGAATTTCGGCTTTGTTAAGAAGATGTAAAGAAGTTTTGATTTCTCATTTCCATGACAAAGGATATATCTTAGAGTGGGACCTGACGAATGTATGTGTATGTAAACATTAATGTTTATTACTATGGTAAGGACTTTTTATATCCTGGATTGTGGATTGTGGGATAGTCGCTCTATTATTATTCTTTGAAATATCCCGATAGATTTCAAATTCATGTTATGAAAGCTGTTAGCCAACTTTAAATTTACGTCGACCAACCAGCAACCGAAGGTTTTAAATTCAGATTACAGTTGCTTTGGATGACTGCAATTTTAAGTAATTGGAAAATGCCAAAAAGTACACAATAAAGTTACGGTTGAGTGTGGAAATGGGAATAACCTGGGAAGTGGCGACAGTTGCGAGGTCGCAAATTAATATAGGATTAATGAACGACTTGATGGTGTCCGTTTTTTTAGCTTCATCCCTTATTTGTGGATCTTGGGGAAAAAATTGACAGCTGCAATGATTCTCGTCGACTCTGATTTGTCAACGCCATTTTATTAGGTATGATAGTTTTTGTAATGTTAAAAACGTTAACTTATATACCTTTATTAACCGAGCTATTGAGCGATTAGTAATTTTGCCAATAATTTTGTGGCCCAAATAGTATTCTAATATTTCTTCTTATCTCTCCGCTATTATTCCCGAACCTATGTACGGTCGCCTGCGCCTAAAAGTATACAAACAGTATAAGCGGGATTCACTGGTTAGTATGACCTGCCCATATACTTTTAGACGCAGGCGACCGTACATACTTAATAGTAAATATATATATATAAGAAGTAAAGAATGAACGTTTAAAGCCTTCGTTTATTCAAAAGACAACCAAAATTACTAGTAATCTGAGATTAAACTCAGAATAAGTCATACTCAATGTTAAGTATAATAGAGACTCACACAAAATTCTATTCAACTCACAAAGGGGCTGTCACAAACGGTTACATCTACTTTTTAACTCGGTATTTTATTCATTTATCTTGTCTCCGTTGAGAATCTCGACATTACTAATTCAGTGCTAGCGTTCTCAATAAATCTGAGATAAAAGACATTTATCTAAACGCCAAAAGGCGGCTCACACCTGTAACATCGACATCGACCTAAATCCAGATATGAAATCATCCTGTATTTTGCCACCAAAGTCTTTAAAAACTAACCTAAAAACGAGGAAAATAAAGTCGAGAATATTATAAGAGGTTTTGCATACGCCTACATCTTTCATCCCATATCACCATGTTTTCGAAAATATACAGCTTAAAGTTACATATCAGGGTTTTGGTAGACTCTCGAGAGAGACTCTCGAGAGAGATGTGGGAACGTCATCATATTTCTTTCGTATGTGGCGAGCCCTGTTGCTGTAATATGAAGATTCTGACGGCTTAGACCATTTGGTGTATTGGAGGATGGTATAAATGATATGGCTCCAAATATAGGCCAGAGGTCATAATTTAGGATATTCTCTGGGAGCATGTAAATTGTAAACCTGATATTGCGGTACTTGGTACAGTCGAGGATAGCAGGTAAAGGTTTTATGACTCACGAAATATGAACATGACAAAATGCTTCAAGTTCAAAATAAACGGTCAAGTGCGAGTAGGACTCACGCATCAAGGGTTCCGATCATACTTGGAGAGTGTTACAAGTGTAATTAGGTTTCCACATAAAAAAACTAAAGTATTATGTCATCCATGTAAACCAAATTAAATATTTTTGTAGAAACAGAGCAATTTTCAGATTTTTCCCTGTACTTGTGCTATAAGACCTTGCTTTGTGCCAAATTTCATGTTTGTAGGCGTACGGGAAGTGCCCTATAGGTTTTGGGTCCATTGTGATTACTATGAAAATCCAACAACTTTACAGCATAATCGGTCGTATCGTTCGATTGCGTTGACCTAGAAGGTTGTTTTTTTTCTCTTGATATCGGTTTGATACGTATACGCGTTCTTGATATAAAGGTTGTGACACACGGACAAACAGACGGACGGACGCTAATTATAGGGTAAGGTAGAGAGGTGAAAGCTCGCTTATAAACCAATGAAACTTGGCACAAACTGCAGACCGTTTGTGCAAAAGTGTCAGTTATTTCGTACACAAACTAAATTCGACAAACTGCATCGAATTGCTGATTGGAGTTACTGAATTTGGGGGCAGGTTGTTCGTTTGACATGGTTCCACTTTACTTCACTTTGTGCACGCTTCGTAAACAGAGTGTTGCCATCAAAAGGAACACTACGAAGTCACAGAGTCAGATAACTGCACTTTGGTGTAAAAGCAAACGAGCTTTCGAGTACTTGGGTACATTTACAGGTCTGGATGGAGATATTGTGTTTCAGGACTCAATGATTTATGCTAGGTTGGGTATCAAAGGGAAATTGTATACTAGGGGTAAAAGGAAGCAAAATCATATGTACTTATCTATACTTGTATTCGTAACACACAGCACAGCGTTACGCTTTTTCCCATATGGGTGACAGAGGCACGTATACTCCTATTCCAAAATTCCTACAGGCTGTAAGATCAAAACTCATTTCACTTTACAAACTTGGTCTTGGACCAAATGGTTTTCTTGGGGTAAATCGATTCTGAGTCCTCAAACGTAAACCATTCTGGCTGCTGCTGCGCCTCTTGGTGGTCTACAACCGTAAAACATATCTCATCTGCTCTGAAAACCGAATCGAAACCAACCAGTATATTTTCAGGAAAATGGTAACGGACACACAAAACAATCCTCTATCGATACAGCCTCCGTTCCGTCCGTCGTAGTGGGTAAAAAAGAAGCCGTCACTAAGCTGCAGTCTCCGTATTCAGCCTTTGATCTCGGCAGATAATGATCTCAAATTATTCTCTGTTTTCCCGTACAAGATCGTCAGCCTCCGTCGTCGCGGTTTAACGGAGCTCTATAATTTGCAAAGACGACACTTGCGCGTGTGAATAACGAAGAAAGGAGCTTTGAAGGGGCGCCTCTCAAGGCATTGACAAGGGAGCTCTGGACTAAGAGTACCTTGGACTCTTTATGACCATCTTCTTCTTCTTCTTCTTCTTATTCTTCTTGTACCTGGCCCACTTTACGGGACCTTTAGATAATGCAACATAAGCAGTATATTGGACTAAGTAATATTTCATAAGTAAAGTAATATTTCATAACCATATCGCTTCTCTGGCTTCCTAGCTCATAGTTACTTGTCCCTGCAATCAACGTAAGTGCCACAGGCTGTTTAAACTCCGTGACGACACGTCAAGGTCTGTCTAGAGCCCGGAGCAAAGATTGTTTAAATCACTTTTTTAAGTTGAAGCCAGTAGGAATATTGGAATAGACCTACTACCAAACAACTATTCATATTATACCTTAATGTGCATGCTACGTGATAGCTTTACATAACTTAAATCGTTGTAAGTGTATTCAGTGCTAAATATCTCTGGTTCACTCACTCATACGTCAGGAATTTCATCCCTAATTCAGAGTACTGACTACAGAACAATCTGAAAACTTGTCTTTAAAAATTGTTCTGTAGTCAGTAGATACTCTCAATGACGACGACGACTCCCGGTTTACGAAAGAAAAATTTGCTGTGACGACTTGTTAAAATTATTCTAGCCTATCACGTGCCGCTATTTTGAATTAATATTCAGTTAATGTTATTCATGTTACATTTAAATCATTATCTCAGAAACTGGGGCTAGAGTTGCAAAGCTGTTTCAGATCAGAGGTTCTAGTAGGGTTGTTTCAAAACTATAATTTAAAAAAAAACGCAAATCCGTCGTCCCTGTATAAACCGAAGAAAGAAAGAATGTCAATATTTATGTACTTATTAGCAGCAATATAAGGGAAGCCAACACAGAAGGAATAACATCGATGCAAAGTATGTGCGCTCGAGTGCAAAAATGCAAAATTGCGTCAGAAATATTACGACTGATCGAGAGGGGATGCTCGCAACATGGAGGCCATGGAGGGCTGTTCAAATGATTGAAAAACTGATTGGAATGATTGGACGGGCATTCAATGCTGAGCTTCCTTTGGGAGCTATCAGAAAGCCAATGATTCATAACAAACATAACGAATCGAAATATTATGAAGAGGCCGGTGGTATTTGCATACCGGAATCGTTCGTGCGGGTAGCAACATCTGGCCGGGAAGGGTACTGGATGGGTATCCGTTGCTACGTGGCATTTATTTCAAGCGCTACATTGATTTATTTGTCTTTGTGATGTGTCTGTGTGGATCGAGGACCAGATATCTACACACACATACTCATCCATCACATACTCATCAGATTCACTGACTCATGCCAATTAATAGCCGAAGGCAAAGAGTGCCGCTAAAGTACTCGTACGTCTGTCCAAAGTCCTCGGTCCGCGATTTTCAACTTACCCACATCGAAATTTAAAGTTTAAAACCTATTAAAAAACAGAACAAAATATCTTGGGCTTTTGTGGACGCTGATGTAACGTATGAGTACTGTATTATTCCCGAGCGAGATACAGTCACAGCTCAATTCTGAGTGTCTCTTAAACTTCGAGTTGTGCAGCCGGGTCTAAATCAAGTCGGCTCGTATCTACCAGTGGAGTGCAACCCGCGTGTTGATAGTCAGTCGGCGGGACGATGAAATTATTGGAGGCAAATTGTTCGCAAAAACGCATGTCGAGTGTTTTGTTCGATTTCGAACGACGCGTGGTTGTTGTGCGAAAGAATCGCGGAATTTGGTTTCGTAATGCGATTTGCAAAGCTGTATAGGTATTATTAGGTATAGCGATTGTAACGTACTACCTCTTTGACCATATTGGCTACTGGCGTATTAGCCAGATAAAAAGTAAACTTTAGAAATTTCGTAATTCGTATCTCGTCTGGCAGCTGATTGTTTTTTTGACGCAGTCCTGGTTTGAGCTCTGAAAAGTGAGGACGTACCTATCTTCTGCATAATTTTTCAAGTCACGCCTATAGTTGCGGCGTTGGGCTAGTCCCTTTTATTGGTGCTGAATTTTGAGTTGCTGAACAGAGCAGTTGTTGCTATAAAAATTCTCTATAATCCCCAACCTTTGGGTAAGCATGTGTTCGTAGTTAGTCTTTCTTATTTTCGTGTATTTTATATTCTCTGTGTATTTCCCTTTTCTATAGAGTGTTTATTGGACTGCGGCACTCTTAGATCCTAATTACCCTAGGGCCCTCGTCGGAAGTCTCCGTGTGAGGAGCCGTCGCCTGATAGCTGGGCGCTGTAGCGCTCTTGTTTTCCTATTATTCACACTGGTCTCTTTCCAGGGTTCCACGCCGAGTCGTAAAATCCTCCTGGCGCTATTCATATCTGTTGTTGACGTCCGGAGAAGTGGACCAGCTGGATTTGTCACGATTCTACCAAGGAGCTGAAGACTATCTACAAATTCCCGGCGAGTCGCTACCCAGTGTTTCAACGATATCACCAATATTCGACTCACGACCCTGAATAAACGTATCTTGAGCCTGCCAACAAACTCTTTTGGTCAGGATAGAGTCTAACTGTTTCAATGGCGCCCAGATTAAGGGAATATTGGTGATTGAGTTTTACGTCTGGTCAAGAGTATTTAGGCCATAAGAGCGCCGTAGAACACTAGATTTTTTTTTCGTAGCTTGTATATTTTGTTGTGTTTATTTTTGTCTGACAGGAGTATATTTGATCGTTTGTCTGGATACCTACCTCATTTCTGCATTATTTATGGTCGCAGTCTGTCAGCCGTTGTCATGATAATTGGTGATAAATATTTTCCTAAATTCTCAGTACGAAAGATAAATTAATAAATTGTGAAGATTTTAGTAGGAAAACTATTCGGAATATTAAATAATAAATAAGGTTAGTGTTTAACGGCCGATTTCTCGTACATTAGTTGTGTACTCTGCTTACTTTCATGTAAATTTGTACAGTTTACTGGATAGGTAGTAAACATGTCGTTTCCTATAAAATATCTGTCGCTAAATAAGGCTGAATTGGAGTATGAGGTTGAGCTTCGAGGAGGTACACCGGGTACTGTTCTGGACCTCAGGAAACAAATAATTCCCCTGGCCGAAAAATCACCAGCTGATGATATCTCGGTATCGCATTTGAGTGCGGAAGTAGATCTTCTGGGAGCCAAGGAGAGCTTACTCAAAGCCCTTGCAAATATTACCTCGCTGAACACAGAATATGACCGCGGTCAATATTACAGAACTGAGGCGATACTGCATCACGTATCCCATAGGTTGGATCGTATATGTCCTGAGGAAGCTCAATCTGACGTCCTCCAAGTCTGCCGTAGCAACCTTGCGATTTCTCTAGATAGTTTAAAAAAACTGTCTCATCAAACTAGATCTTGCACTGTTGCTGAGAATGCTTTTGCGATTCCTAACATCACAGTGAAATGTGAAAAAAGCCTCACGTCCGATCTAGCAAAGCTGAAATACGCTGGCAAGACGTGCGTGCGTGCTTTTATTCAGAGAGTGGATGAGTATGTGATTGCTAGAGGTGTCTCGTCTGATAAGTTGGTCAATTTAGCGTTCGAGATTTTCACTGATGATGCTCTGCACTGGTACAGGCGTATTAAGGACTCTGTTAGCTCGTGGTCTGACATTGTAGAGGCGTTAAAACGAGATTTTAGCGTATCGGACTATGATTATAGACTATTAGATGAAATTAGGGCGCGTACACAGGGTGTTACTGAAAACATTACTATTTATGTGTCAATTATGGAAGGAATGTTTTCGAGATTGTCAAAGGCACTCTCGGAGGATGATAAGCTGGAGATACTGCTGCACAACATTCGTCCATTTTATGCAACATCGTTAGCTGCATCACCTGCTGTCAAGTCGATTGAATCCTTGATAACTATTTGTAGAAATAGTGAGATTTTCAATGCGCGTGTTTCGCATTTTCATGAACCACCCTGTGCGACTGCTAGTACGTTAGCACCAGACTTAGCTTTTAAAAAAGCTCAGCCCACCGCTAAATCAGGTTACGCGACGAATAATAGGCCTGCGTATAGCGTCAACGTTGGTTACGAAAATAATTACCAAAATAATCGGAACTTTGTCAACAGTAGGCAATATCCAGTCTCAGCCGTAGACTCTAACTACCAACGTCATGCATACTGTCCTAGATGTAGGACTGATACACATTCATTGGGTGAATGTAAAGCACCACATTTTCCTATCTGTTTTAAATGTGGTAAGGGAGGTGTTCGTACACCTGACTGTCCGGACTGTCGTTCTAGATATCAGCAAAAAAACTAAGTGGCTCGGATTGTGGTGACATTATGGGTGAAAAGATATCTCATTTTGACATCGCTGACTGGAAGAGCTGGCTTGATACTATTTCTAAGTTTTTTTCATGCTATAGTGTCGCTTCAATCCGCGATCATTCTTCTACCACGGAAAACACTCGTCCTTATGTAAATATAAAGGTAGCTGATAAAACTGTCACGGGATTACTGGATTCTGGATCTTGTGTCACTATTCTTGGTAATGGTGCGCACAAAAGTTTTCTAGATAACGGCTTGAAGTTGCAAGTTTGTGATAGGGTGAACTTTGTAGCTGCAGGTGGTCAGAAACTATCACCGATAGGTGTGATCTATCTTCCTATTACATTTGAGGGTCAACTTCACATAATTACTGCTTATGTGGTTCCCCAAATTCAAAATAACCTTATACTCGGTATGGATTTTTGGCGTAGTTTTGGTTTATTCCCTAAACACCTAAGTTCCGTGTTATTCTTTAGCGAATCTGACGCTAGGTTAGCTGAGGTTGCTTCTCATGAATCGAAACATCTTCATGCGTATGAACACTTGTCCGATACACAACGGATTACTGCTGATAACATTATGTCACAGTTTCAAGACATTTCCTATGAGAAGTGCGGTTTAGGTCGAACTTCTGTGATTTCTCACGCTATTGACACTGGGGATGCTGCCCCCATTCGTCAAAGATATTACAGAATGTCTCCTGAGAAACAGAATGTGTTGGTCAAACAGCTGGACGAGATGCTGGAGGAAGACGTCGTTGAAAAGTGCGAAAGCCCCTGGTCCTCTCCTGTTTTACTAACCCCCAAAAAGAACGGAGAACTCAGATTCTGTCTGGACAGCAGAAAACTGAATTCCGTTACCCGAAAAGACGCTTACAATCTACCTTATATTTCTGAGATTCTAGATAACCTTCGAGACGCCAAGTATCTATCTAGTCTTGATTTATCTAAAAGTTTTTGGCAGATTTTGATTAAGGAAGAAGATAGGTGTAAGACGGCTTTCTATATTCCCTCGCGCGGAACCTATCAATTTAAGTCCATGGCCTTCGGTTTAACCAACGCTCCAGCTACGCAACAGCGATTGGTCGATTTTTTGTTCTATGACCCTGAATTTGAGCATATGGTCTTTGTCTTTATCGATGATATAATTATTGTCTCTCCTACCTTCGAGAAACACATCTCTCTATTGCTACGTGTATTAGAAAAATTAAAGTCGGCAAACCTTACGATAAACTACAAGAAATGTCAATTTTTCAGGCAAAAATTGAAGTATCTTGGCTACGTTGTTGATTATTCTGGCCTGCATGCAGATCCGGAGAAGGTCGAGGCGATAGTAAATTATCCTACCCCTACTAACCGCAAGGAGGTCCGTCGTTTTTTAGGAACCGCATCTTGGTATCGTCGATTTATTCCTAATTTCAGCTCTTTAGCCACTCCACTGAGTAAGCTGACTTCACAAGGCAAGAATGCACCAGCGTTCTTTTGGTCGAACGAAGCTAACGAAGCGTTTACTAAATTGAAGGATTGTTTGGTCTCTACGCCGATTCTTTCGTGTCCTGACTACACTAAGTCGTTTGAAGTCCATGCTGATGCTAGTAATGTGGGTGTAGGCGCTGTTTTAACTCAGAACATTGATGGCGAAGAAAAGGTGATAGCCTACATGAGCAAGTCTTTGAATAACCAGGAACGTAATTATAGCGCGACTGAGCGTGAGGCTCTCGCTGTTCTATCTGCGATCGAACACTGGCGTTGTTATTTAGAGAACGGTCAAAAATTTGTTGTCTATACTGATCATTCTGCTTTGAAGTGGTTCCTAAATCTTAATAACCCTACAGGTCGTCTCGCTCGCTGGGGAGTAAGACTTTCTGCTTATAACTTTGAAATTAAACACCGTCGTGGTGTTGATAACGTCGTGCCTGATTCTCTATCTAGGTCGATTCCTGTCGGCGCGATCAACGACGTTGTTCCCACCACGAGTCCGAATTCTTCACCAAGCACTACTGATGAGTGGTATCTAAACATCTATAACGGTTGTCAGAATTCTCCTACTTCATATTCCAACTATATAGTTTCTAATAATAAACTATATCGCTTTGTAAAAAGTCTCAATCCCTTAACTCGTGAGTTCGAATGGAAAGAGGTTGTTCCCGCTGAGCTACGTTCTGAAGTTATAGGTAGCAATCATTCGGAACCCACTTCTGCACATTTAGGTATCTTCAAGACATATAAACGTCTTTGTCTAAAGTTTTATTGGCCTAAAATGCTGAGCGATGTTGCCAATTTTGTCACCAGCTGTCATACATGTAAAGCTTACAAACATCCAACTCATGCACCTCTAGGTCTTATGGGTCGTCCAAAACATTGCTCTAGGCCTTTTCAGATGATTAGTATGGATTTAGTCGGTCCACTACCACCGTCTAGAAAACAAAACACTTTTCTTCTCGTCATTACGTGTTGCTTTTCCAAATACTGTCTTTTATTTCCGATTCGTCGAGCTACTGCAGAAATTATTACTAGGATAGTTGAAGAACAGGTGTTTCTTGTACATGGTGTTCCGAGCTGCGTTTTGATGGATAATGGAAAACAATTTTGTAGCAATACTCTGCGTAAACTGTTTAGCGATTATAATGTACCTAAAGTTCGTTTTACGCCGAGGTATACCCCACAGGTGAATAGCGTAGAGCGTTATAATAAGACGATTATGATTGCAGTTTCGACCTTCATCGAAGATGATCACAGATCGTGGGATACTAATATTTGTAAAATACAGTTCGCGTTAAACAGTTCTGTTAGCGAGGTTACTGGATATTCGCCGTCATTCCTAGTCTATGGTCGAGAGCTTGTTCCATGCGGTACTCATTACGTCGAAATTGATAATAACGATGATGTTATTTTCGCCCCTAGAGATGTGTATGCAGAGAATCTTGGTCCTCTACGAAAAATCTTTGACAAGGTTCAATCTTGTATACTACGGGCCCACGAGAGGAATTGTGGACCGTATAACTTGCGTCGTAAGCAAGCAGAGTTCAACGTAGGCGATTTTGTTTGGAAGAGAACTTATTATCTCAGCGATAAGGCTAATCGGTTCTCTAAGAAGTTAGCTCCTAAGTTTTTAAAATGTAAGATAATTAACAAGAAGTCGTCATTAGTTTACGAACTTGAAGACATGTTCGGTAATTTTTTGGGCTCTTGGCACATAAAAGATTTAAAGTTAGGTTGATTTTTTTTTTTTTCTTTTATTTAATTTTTACATAACTACTCTATATTGTCAGACTTACTGGTTAATCTTATGAGTGTTATTCTATTTATTTTATTCTAAATGATAACATTTTTATTTCTAATCTTTATGGGACGGTCTGTTTGTTAGTTTTTAACTAAATACTAACTCTTTAGCGCTTGTACTTGTGCCGAGCGATCTGTGTCTGTGTGAGAGCACCTTCTGTCTGAAGATAGGCTGCGACAGCGTTCTGTCTTATTCTATAGTTGTTAAACTATTGAACGATTCCTTTATGTATGTAATAAGTATTTTGACCCTTGTATTCTAAAACCATCTATATCTACAGCTATGTAAAAGTTCTTTATTGTGTAACGTTACTCTGCAATGTCTGTTACTTTAGCTTATGGCCTCTTGAACTATAATTCTCTACTTTTTTACTCTTTGTTGTAGAATACCCACCCACTAACGGTGCAGGTAGTCTTGAACACTTGAGGGAGCTGCCCCTCATGGTGTTATTCTGCGTTACGATAGTAGCTAAGCTATCGGGACGTCTATGTACTAAGGTTCTTATTTTAGTTCAAGGGATCTTGCTTATTTTTCAACTTCTGACAGTTAGTCTGGGTGTGCATTTGGCTATAACAATGGCACCCTGTGTGTAAGGCTGCGTTTACACGATGCTAGTGTGAACTCTTTTATGAACTTAGTATGAATTCTGATGTCTGATTGTTGTACGAATGTGTGATGTTGGTATGTAGTTGAGCTAGACTGTTGGTTATCTATTTCTCTGACATTGTAGATGGCGAGCTTTAGAGAATTTTATCTTAAGTAGTTAATTTGGTAAGTTAGTTTAGTTTAGTTAGTATCTTAGCGGATTTTATCAGGTAAAATCCTACCCAAACA
Source organism: Argyresthia albistria (assembly GCA_963457715.1). Classification (NCBI taxonomy): domain Eukaryota; kingdom Metazoa; phylum Arthropoda; class Insecta; order Lepidoptera; family Argyresthiidae; genus Argyresthia; species Argyresthia albistria. The sequence continues at coordinate 8,763,338 of OY735265.1, read as the reverse complement.
AGACGGGTATGTAACGTACTACCTCTTTGACCATATTGGCTACTGGCGTATTAGCCAGATAAAAAGTAAACTTTAGAAATTTCGTAATTCGTATCTCGTCTGGCAGCTGATTGTTTTTTTGACGCAGTCCTGGTTTGAGCTCTGAAAAGTGAGGACGTACCTATCTTCTGCATAATTTTTCAAGTCACGCCTATAGTTGCGGCGTTGGGCTAGTCCCTTTTATTGGTGCTGAATTTTGAGTTGCTGAACAGAGCAGTTGTTGCTATAAAAATTCTCTATAATCCCCAACCTTTGGGTAAGCATGTGTTCGTAGTTAGTCTTTCTTATTTTCGTGTATTTTATATTCTCTGTGTATTTCCCTTTTCTATAGAGTGTTTATTGGACTGCGGCACTCTTAGATCCTAATTACCCTAGGGCCCTCGTCGGAAGTCTCCGTGTGAGGAGCCGTCGCCTGATAGCTGGGCGCTGTAGCGCTCTTGTTTTCCTATTATTCACACTGGTCTCTTTCCAGGGTTCCACGCCGAGTCGTAAAATCCTCCTGGCGCTATTCATATCTGTTGTTGACGTCCGGAGAAGTGGACCAGCTGGATTTGTCACGATTCTACCAAGGAGCTGAAGACTATCTACAAATTCCCGGCGAGTCGCTACCCAGTGTTTCAACGATATCACCAATATTCGACTCACGACCCTGAATAAACGTATCTTGAGCCTGCCAACAAACTCTTTTGGTCAGGATAGAGTCTAACTGTTTCACGATGACTGGCCGAACATCGGATGACTGGGACTCTGCCAGATTTCGTCGTCACAATAGAGCTAGGTAATCCACAAATCAATAGCCCAGTTTAGAATGGTCGGAATCAGAAGAATTATGTTTATCATCTGTTACAAGATTACAAGAGATTACCACCTGCAACGAGGTGTGCGATGTTTCTAACATTCTTGTTTAGAATAATTATAAAATAAAGTAAGTAAGTATACGAGCCATATTTAGCAGACGCGACAAGATCATCAATCGTTAATGTACCATTCCACAATTAACTCTTCAACAGTGACGAAGGAAAAGCATATTTATTTAATGACACTTTTATGGGTTCTTTCCTTTTTACGTGTTATAAAGTCGCCTTTTCAGGGCCTTTTGAAAGGCTGTTACGTCTTCAGTACGGGTCGATGAGCGCAAAATGATATTTTAACTTTTCTGCCGCTTGAAGGACCGACTTGAATCTTGTTTGCCTGAATGCAAATTGCTAACTTAACGTTTGACTAACACTAAATTTATGATGCCGAGGGATAAGACGACTTAAGAAAAATTACTTTATATAAGTTTCACTTTAATGGATCATCAGAACTACACATTTCAAAATCAAAATCATCTGTAGATGTTTACAAATATACAATGAATACGTAATTTTTTCCTCTTCTCGACGTTGGACCACTGCTGTGAGAGAAGAAGGGTAAAGCATCTCCCACAGAGTGATTTCTAAGAATCAATCAAACATTGTTGTGGTCCTTCCTCGTATCACATTATACCCCACATATAACCAGCTTAATACGTACATAACATCCAATATGTGTGGTGAATCAGTGAAATAATTAATTGCTCACGTGCTGTTCAATCTTAGTTAGCACCTTCAATATCAGCACAGCCAGAGAGGGAGAGAGATCCTGACTGGTTTACACTTTGATTAGTGCGACAGCCTAGTGAGATGTGCAAGTTTGAGTACACTAAATAGCAATACGTGTTTGGTAGGTGGAACTGAAGACTGTTTGGTGCAGAGAGTAGATGAAAGATACTTTTTCTTCCCGTCGATAAAGTTTACTTACTAATCGACGTATGCTTTGTGTCTTCTGTCTACGTAAATGAACATAAAAATATGAACATTTTAAGTATTTTTTGCTTTTAGCCATACTCTAGACTAGAATAGTATTGAAAGTATTTATTTATTTATTTATTTATTTATAATTTACAAAGTCAACAGCACAAAAACAGTTGAACATAGGCAGGACAACTTAGTCTAAACAAAGGCCAATTAATGACTTATATTTTATAGGCCAGACATGATTGGTAGGGGTGATATACATAAGATATTGGATGGGACGGGACGGGAGGGGAGGAGAAGCAAGTGTGTGTAGGGTTTTGTCGTCGTGTGTGAAGTTATGTGTGCGTGTGAGTGTAAGTGAGAGATGATGCAAATGTTATGGCTAGGAGAGACATCATAAGGCAATAAAGTAGTTGAAAATATCAATGGATTCTTGTGGCCCCACACTAGGCATAGCCTGTATCGTCTTGTACCACGTCTTGTGACATACAGCAATGAATGTATGAGTATACTATCAACATAATTCTACTAATAAAAGTGTAAACCCAACCCAGCGGTTCAGTAACTGTGTCGTGCAGGTATGCGTGGGGAGGGGAAAGGGGGGGTTAATTACGTTACGTACAAGTGATGGATGCCCCCCCTCACGGGACCTTCGATGCGTCACTGTCGTGTCACAGGCGGAGATGATTGCATGGCTGCGGCAAATAGGGGACTTGGTTTGTTCTTATTAAGAGTACCTTTGTTTCTTTTTCTTCATCCCAGAACAGCTGACACTGGAACCGCTTTACGAATTGAAATCGTCGACCGCTTCAAAAATGGTCACACCTTGTACACGTTCCATCTTTTGAGCCTAACCCTATTTGAATCACGAGAATTTATGAGACTCTGGTGATCAAATTAGTTTAATCATGACTTACACGTGCAACTCAGGGATAACATAGGAGTTGAAATCATCGCTGTCATTATGAAACTGGCTCCTAACATTTGCCTTGCGAGAGACATTGGGGGCGACATTCGGGAGGTGTCAAAATCCCTAAACTAAGCCACGAAACTGACAACCTTATATCCGACAGCTCTTCCGCGGTGGCCACAGATTCCATTTTCAAACACACAATTTTAAAATGTTTGTTTAGTTTAGTTTGTGTAGCCTACTGAATTGCAGGCAATGACAGCATGCCTTTTAGATCTGTTAAGTTGTCGGTTGACTCATTCGAGCTACTCTTTCAAATGCACTAAAAAATATGGAGCTCTGTGTCCCAGAGCCGGGAAAATGTACACTTTACGTAAAAAGGTAGGTAGGTAAAGTTTGTGGGCGCTGCAAGTTTCTCCCTTCATTTTTCGCTAACGGAAATGTATTACGCAGAGCAAAAACTCCACTAGACGTAAGATGTCACATCCACTTTGCTGCGAGTCCGCGCGTCTATCCGGAGTATAACCCAACACTTCATGTCGGGCGCAATACTTTAGCCAGCAATTTCGGCGACCAGACAGCTTGCAGCGACATAAGCGACGGCGGTGGTCATTCCACTCCACACAACGTTTTCCTATCACGCAAAAGTATTAGGAGTATTGAATAACTGGCTAAAATATATAGTATCTGTGCTAAAAGCAAGTAGGTTGTGCCCTTGCCACCCCGTATGGGAAAAGCAAGGAGCACTTATCCAGTGGAGAGCGCATAGATACATTTTCCTTTGAAACACAACTCACCAATATACGGGCGGTGGGGGACGACGTAAGAGAGCTGTGATTGGTCAGCCGCTGCGAAACTGTCTGGCGGCCTGTCATCGTACATAGTATGCTATGTTGAATACAACAAACGTTTGGCGACCCGCATTCCCCCGCAGGCGCAGTCAATAGGATATATAGTCTCTGGAGAAAAGGCTTGACGCTTTATAAATAGTTCACATTACGTAATATTATCATCAGGGATCGGAACGAAAGTAAAGTTTGTAGTCGGACATGACAAGGAGCAGTTACAACCACTTGAGTTGAGTTGAAAAAATGACTGCCCCTTTCAATTACAATCTGTATGAATGTTTTATTTACCTCGCTTGAATGATGTAAAGTACAATACTCAGTCATTTTTACGAAAAATTGAAAAATAAAAAAGATGTTTTTTTTGGAAATCAGCAGTTTGAAAATGTTTATAGTAAGGTGTTTCAAATGTATGGAAGGAACATGTAAAACTAATAAAAACAAAAATTAACTGGTTAGACAAAAACCCGAAATTTAACAGGTTAAATTCAAACCGGTTCAACTCAAGTGGTTGTAACTGCTCCTTGTTATGTCCGACTACAAACTTTAGGTAAATTCACACCTTCGTTCCGATCCCTGATTATCATACATAACTTACCATAGCGTCATCCATCCCTTTTCCTCTACGGAAGGGATGTCAGAGGCACAAACAGTTGACGTCTGCTCGAATTGCTTGGATCCCATACCCTTGTCAGGCCCTGTACTGGGTGGTGCAAACGAGCAACAAATCAAAATAAAAACAAAAACGGGTTTTCGAAAGATAACTTGTCCAAATAGTGATAGTATTAGTCCGATCATGATACATGAAATAGGTGGGCAGAATCCGGTTGCTGATACTGATGATGATGAGATATTCGTTCCTCTGTTGTGCCGAGGCAATATTACCCCATACATTATATTATCAGGTGCAACTGACAGCCCCCTATGCAGGGGTTGCATGGAAGTGGAAGAGACGGTCGAGCACATGTTGCTGGCATGTCCATCCACAATTGAAACCAGGATGGCGATTCTGGGAGAAGCATCATCGACCCGGGAGCTCCTTGAACATCCAGGCCTCCTACTCCAACTTGTGGAGGAGTTGGGTTGGCTGAGATGAGAGAAAGGGAGAAGGGGACATGCACAAAGGCCCCGCACGCACATGTGGGCCACGTGCAGGCACTTCAGCCCCCTTACAGAAGATAGATAGAAGATAGATATTATCAAATATCGCAATATTGTCGGCAACGGCACATTCGTGCCTCCTAGGCAGTATTCAAAGAATCACCCAGCTATAACTGACGTCGACCAAATATCATAAGTAGGAAAATACTTAGGTGCCCGTATACTGCAGTCACAACATCACAAGTCAGCCTGCATGGTTACAAGGTAAGGTACGCTATTCACCTGCTATTTTAGTCTCTATGACGCAATGCTTGAACGGCGTAAATAAAGACAGGTGTAGCTTAAGTTGTAGGGCCATGCTCTCCGGCAATTCGGCAAATAACGTCTCTGGAGGAATAGTGTGACCATGACACGCGGGACAGGTGAATAAATATTATATGAGTTTTGTAAGTTATTCTCAATTTGAGTAGTAAAAGCACATAGTACCTGTGTTTTAAGTCAGATGTGTAATAACTTTTAAGAGTTTTTTTTTTTAATAAATAATAAAAATCCTTTGCTTTAGGGATGCTACGACATTGTTATTACTAAAACTGTAATATCTTTGAATTGTACCTTTATAAAAATAGACATCTTCTAACATCCATTTCTTCTTATTTTATTTATTTAGGGAGGGCAGATACGAATATAATTTCACAATACCAATCATTCTTGTCCCTAATCGACATGAAAAATTAATCCGTGCGGAACACATTTTTTAACAAGCTTTTTAATCCTTAAAGGCTTTTTACGTCAGATGTGCTTATCTTAAAAACGATGCGACTTGATACCCCCCCCCCCCCTCCTTTCTGACTCCCTTCCCCTCAGTGTTCACCCCGCGGGTGCTCATCTTTGTAGGTACCTCATTTTGTACGTCACCAAGTTCTCGTAACCGACATACTGCTGGATGACTCGTCTAAGAGTTCTCGTAACCGACATACTGCTGGATGACTCGTCTAAGAGTTCTCGTAACCGACATACTGCTGGATGACTCGTCTAAGAGTTCTCGTAACCGACATACTGCTGGATGACTCGTCTAAGAGTTCTCGTAACCGACATACTGCTGGATGACTCGTCTAAGAGTTCTCGTAACCGACATACTGCTGGATGACTCGTCTAAGAGTTCTCGTAACCGACATACTGCTGGTCTCGTCTAAGAGCGCGACACGACACAGTCGTTCAATTTATTTCATCTTGGTTGTATATTTAAATGGAAGTGTTCCCATTAGGACGATACGGTGAAATTTAGTCCACGACGACGCGACTTTTTTGCGGCTACTACGACGTTCAATGATTTATTAATCGTGTCGTCGTAGTGGGAACGCGTTTCCCTGCCGCCTTGGCCGCCTTCACCGTCGGCGGTCGTCATGGCGAACGGCGGCGGCGGTGCCGGGCATCGTGACATCGGCACGTGAGTTTAGTGGGAAAGTGAGGATTAGAACTATAGCTCTGTGGCCGAGCCCGCCAAGCCGTCATTTATACTATGGCCATTATTAGTTATTCTGTGCTTCTAATTCTGTGGTTCTACTACTTGCCTACTAGTGTTGCCGGATAATCGATTATCAATTAATCGATTAGTAGGTACCTAAATAATCTAACAAATCGATCTAGTATCGATTCTATCGATATAATCGATTGGATCGATACTATCGATTCTTATACTTGTACCAATATAATCGATTATAATCGATTGTAATTGCTGTTTCTGATAATTAAGTCGATTATATCGATAGTATCGATTCAATCGATTCTATCGTATTGCTTCTCACAATCGATTTAATTATCAGAAACAGAAATTATAATCGATTAATCGATTATAATCGATTATATTGGTACAATTATGAGAATCGATAGTATCGATCCTATCGATTATATCGATAAAATAGATTCTAGATCGATTTGTTAGATTATTTATATGTACTTAGGATAATCGATTAATAATCGATATACGATCGATTATCCGGCAACACTATTGCCTACACTACTCGGTATCTCACTCACGCGATACGTTATCTGCATTTGCGGTCAGCTACAAAATAGGACGCCCTCTACATATTCTCCCGGACGCGTGGTACCCCCACGGGCCTTCTTAGGAGTCTTGGAACCGGGCCAAGATCGGCGGACCGTATTATGCGGTAATCTGTCAAACATTTTTCTACCAAACACTCGACTATTCAATATCCCCCACGTTGAAAATAATGGAAAATACTCTTGGGCTTATGACAGCTTTGATCAGTGACATTTATTGGAACCGCGTTGTTTGATAGATTTTTATTTGTGGTGAAATATCATTACGCTCCAATACAATCTGCAGATAGACCATTCCATATACATCGGGTTTTTTTAACTATTCTTTTTCATATTTCCAATCCTATGTGGAATTCAGTTTAGCAGTGTGGGGTGTAAAGCTCATTTACACTGACACTGGGTCCCTTGATCGTTACTTCATCTGAATAATTGAAACAAAAAGTAAACTTTAGAAAAAACCGACTTCCACAAACCCTATTTGATTAGATTGAGTTTAATACAAACTGTAACCCCTTATCCCCCCACCCTTGGGGAATTAATTTTGTCAAATCCCATCTCAGTGCTACCCCACGCTACTAAGGAACCTCTGTACAAAGTTTCATGGCTCTAGGTCCACCGGTTTAGGCTATGCGTTGCCTGCCCGTCAGCCACGCATTGTATTTGTTTGTACCTAGTATTGAGCAGATCTGGTGGCCATATGTGGTCTTCATCAGCAGTTCCGCATCACAATATTATGCTTACCATGTGCATTTGCACGAGTTATTATGAAAAACACAAAAATCACTATAGGTCTGCCTATAATATTTGAAGAGTTCCCTCAATTTCTCCAGGATCCCATCATCAGATCCTGACCTGGTGTCAATGGGACCACCCTTGAGGTATTACCTATACGCCGAAAAAAGATTTGTTCAAATCGGTTCATAATTGGCGGAGTAATCGCGTAACAAACATAGAAAAAAAAAAAAAAAAAACATACGGGTCGAATTGAGAACCTCCTCCTTTTTTGAAGTCGGTTGAAAACAAGGCGTATGCGCGCTCCATATTTGCAAAACCCAACCTTCGTAACTTCCAAAATGTGGGGAACAAACTCTTTTTCCTATTCCCTGGGGCCAGAGCCTTCCTGCAGAGGATATTCCCGTCTCGTCCTTTCTATCAATCAATAATATTCCAAATACCTATATAATATATACAAAAACATATCTATGATATTATATTAGTATAAAATCAATAAAAATTGTGCCATTTGCATTGTGTGTGACACTGTGTGAGTATTGGGAATTTTTATAGATTTCTTAGGGTTCCGTACCCGAATGTAGCCAGACGGGCGGGCGGGACCCTATTACTAATCCTTCGCTGTCCATCCGTTCCGTCCGTCAGCAGGCTCTTTCTCACTAGCCATGATATTGATGTTTTTGTTTCTTTTTCTTGTACGATGTTGCGGAACCCTTCGTGTGAGATTCCGACTCGCACTTAACCGTTTATTTAATGTGTTAAGAAATAGTTTGGGTTGGGAAGAACCCCCGCGGGCTACGTGCCTTAGCCGCGAGGGTTTATTGATTGTTACTTTAGTTTAAGAAGACTTTTATTGTTGCTCTATGTACGACCCTTTATTTTATGGTTAAGGTATTAACGTGCCTCTGAGAGCGGCAGGAGCCCAAAAGGTCTATAATTTACTTAGGAATTACTTGCTGAAGTACTGGATTGTATTCAAAGCAGCGAACAAAAGGGAAAATAACGTAACCCATTAACGGCCCCACCAAGAGGAACAGGCCTTTGAACCCGGATACGAGTAAAATTGAGCCGCATTTCAAGGTGTTGATAAAAATCTATAATTAAAAAAAAGTAAAAAAAAAGTGTTATGGATTTTGGGGTGGCAGAGCATATTTGTGTCGCTAGAATTCAAAACCAGCTATATCACCCTCCAAATTTTCATTGGTTTTGGAATTTATTACCTTAGGCTCAAGGTTGAAATAAGGTTTTTCACAACTGACCAGATCAATTCTCCATTATTAGGGTTCCGTACCCAAAGGGTAAAAAACGGGACCCTTTGACTAAGATTCCGCTGTCCGTCTGTCCGTTTGTCACCAGGCTGTATCTCATGATCTGCGATAGTTAGACAGTTGAATTTTTCACAGATGATGTAATAATAATAACAATAAAATCAATATTTAAGGGGGCTCCCATACAACAGATTTTTTTGCTGTTTTTATAAATAATGGTACGGAACCCTTCGTGCGCGAGTCCGAATCGAACTTGGCTGGTTTTTCTTCTACAAAATCACGGCATTCGAACAAACTACCGAAAAAAAATAGTTAAATCCGACACTCACTCTGGTTAGTGGCAAACATTCACAAGTGACAGCCATTCGCCGACGACGGCACAACAACATTAGGAGAGTGTCGGCTTACATAGAGAGAGATGACTTTCATAAACTTGGGAATTTAGGTTACAGGGATCGCACTTGCACGGCTTTGAAATATGAAGTATTTGCGTATCATTTACACTTGGTCTTAAGTAGGTGCTATTTCAGTTCCACGTGTACATTGAATATGTTTGCAAAATGATTTATTTATCCCAAACAAAATGCCTGTTTGCTTCTCGTTTGCTGCTGTTCAAAAACAGAGCATGTTATATTGTGTTGTACCACCAACCGTCAAGCAAAGCTCGGTAACCAAATATCGTAACTTAGCTAGTTATAATTAACACGAGAATTATTCAGTATTTGTATGTTTATTACTTTTATTATTTTACTTGTGACGCCACTGTAATCGGTCCGGTCTCATAATTTGTTAAAGTGGTTTCATAAGTGCTTAAATTAACTTGCTTTAGATTTAATTTCCTAACATCAACAACAACATGGCAACCCTTTCCCCTTATTCGAACTTATATCCCCACAATAAAGTCTAAAAGCAAGGCATTGCCTAGTACAAGATAACTCAATGGAAACTACGGGTGGGGGGCGTGTGGAGTTTTAATTAATGGGATATGTACGTCTTTTTATTTCGCACTCTCGGAGTGCCCAACTGATTACCAGGGTCCAATAGGCGGATCGAACAGTGTTGCTAGAAAGCGGGGACGAATTTACCCAAATGTTGGCGCACATTCATATAATCTTATATGGAGTATGGGATATCTGGCTAATAAGTGGGCGTCTGCCACCTCCGTATAGGAAGGCGTGGCGCTATTTTTCTTTGTTCAGTCCAAATTACTGTAATTATCACTAAGGGTGAGATGTCGCGTACAAGTATACAAGTTACTATGGGAGACCCATTTTTTTTTTCGTTTGCGACCATAATTGTTCCTTGGGGAAAGTTCTTCATAGTGATGGGTACTATCATTCCCCAAAATATGGTCAGCTAATTAAATGTCACCCTGTATAGAGGAGATCCTTTGTATAGAGATAGATTTTTTGCATTTTAATCACGATATGGTTTAACCTGTCGATAACCTGAACTGCAATGCAAGAACACTTAAGAATTCTCCGTTTCCCACAATTTTTCTACGTAAGTAATCCCCAAAGTGGCAACACTAAAATCGAATTACCTCGTCGTCTCGAGAGGCACTCCAACTACCACGCTCACCTAACCTGAATCTAGATTTCAGATGCACTAAGCACTACGAGAATAAGATCGGGTTCAGATTTACTAGTTGCTGCAGAGTATGTACAGTAGGATTTAGGAGGTTGTAATCAGTTCGCTCGCGTTAAGTGGCCAAACTAACAATAGCAACAATAGACATGCGAATGAGAGGGAACCACTAAACTAAGGCACTAAACTGACAACCTTATTCTGACAGCTCTTGCGCGGTGGCCACTGACTCCATTTTCAAACACTTACCTAATTTTAGTTAGTTTGCTTAGTATAGTTCGTATTGTCTCTCAAATCGCAGGCAATGTCAAAATCAAAAAATCAAAATGATTTATTGAACAAAACGGTGGGTAGTTGGGTACATGTACATTACATTTTGAGGGTGTGTATGTGTGTGTGAGTGAGTGTGTGATGGTATGTGAGTGTATATATGAGATGAATATTACCTACCTAACAGGAAAAAGGTGAAATAAGCTTTTCAGTATCGCTATACGTAAGGTTAAACAAGTATTTGCGTATTTTGTGTTTACATTCATGAAGTGCCAGTGGATATATGTATTCAGTATTGTTATACTGATTATAAAGAAAAGGACCAATATATAGATTAAAGCGTTTTGTGAAAGTTAAACGAGGTAGGGGAATATTACATATTTTGTCTTTGCGTCGCTTGGTGTTCGGATTGTGTGGTGTTAATTGGTGTTGCAAGATTAAAGTGTTAAAGATGAATAGTTGACGTACTGACAGTAATTGACAGTATTTATATAGTTATGTGTATTGCTGATTCGTGATCGTACGAAACTATGAGAAAGAGTTTTTCACAAGAACTTTATTCATTGAAAACTGTTTCAATTTATTTGCAATTCCATTAATTGAAAATTGTTTTGACAAAAAGTAGAAATCAGGATTCTCTTCAAGTTTTAACGAAGTAGCTCTTCAGTTATCGAATTAAGGAAAACCGAGAGGAGTTGCTAACTTCAAATATTAACAAAAAATATCCCGTTAAAATGAAATTGAAACCAAGTAGATAAAATATCTGTAGTATGGAATGTCTGGCTTAAGGTGTGCACATTGTGCCTCTACCTTACCGTATAGGAAAATGTGTGACACCATGTTGTTGTTGTTGTAGTGACCTATCGAGAGCAGCAAATATACAAACATACAATGTATCATCGCAATCAACTGGGCTTTCGTATGCAGAGGGAAACACAAATGCCCACTAGAACACAACATTAGTACACATTTACGGGCAAAACCGCGCGCGTATGTATACCTATTTACGCTACATCTCAATCCATACAGTGATCCTTCCCACCGAGTGTTAAGGTTCACAATGAATCAGTGCGAGCATCAAGATGAGAGCATACAGGGACGAATTGTTCTAGTCATATGACTCAATGACATGACAATGTCATTGAGTTGTCCACTCCTTACCCCATAGACCCAACTCATCAATCAACGGTCAACTTAGGTCTGAATTATATAACCATTGGGAATTGCCCCAGTTTCTACCTAAAGATATTCTTCAACCGCGGATTAATTGAAAGGTACCTAAGCTTTGCCTGTAGACAATGTTAAACGCTAAGGATAGCGAAACGAAACGATATATTTTTATGTATGTGGTTTGACATTTGGAATCGCTACGTGACGTCACCTTAGCGTCACCTTAGCGAAGCCAAATGTCAAATCGCATACATAAAAAGTTATCGTTTCGTTTCTGGCGTTAGCGTTTAACATTGTCCAGGGAGGCTGGACCGTCACCGTCGTGCCATTGTCATAGGAGTATAATTTTGATAGTGGAATTGGTCCCCAGGTGATATGCAGCCGTCAGTTCATTAAGGCTCTATTGGGAGTGTGCGGGAGTGACTATTCATCAATATTCAATTAATTTCAATTCACATACTGGCACTGAATAATCAATAGCTTGCGAGTTATTTTGATATTTATCGTCGGGTATGTACACGTTGACATAGTAGCAAAGATATTACTTTACGTAATAGTAATAAGGTTAAAAGTCCCTTTAAGTAATCGCTCGTCACTCAGTCTCTACCGTAGAACACCTACCAGTTATTGTCAAAGTGTTACTTAAAGTGTACTTTTGCTATTATTTTGTTGTTGTTAGTTTCCCTTTTTCGGTGAAAAGGTGCTGTATGACGTCTAACGTATGGCGTCATTTCCTAACAGGACAATAAAATATCGCCACCGCATTGCCATTGCCCTCTATTTAAGTACGAGTATGTCATGTTGTTGTGTAATTTAAAATACGACTGACTGTTCGCTATCAAAGGACGTCGGAAAGCAAGCGGGGCGGCAGCGTGTGTAGTGCTATAGTTGCGACAAACTACACTAAGGTCAGTTGACACGTGCATGGAATAGCTTTTACCCCTGCAACTAGCGGAGACTACAAAATGTTCAATGTGCTTTTGAACTGTATTACTTAGCTAACCGTATAGAGGTAATTATTAATATGGATTAGTTAGAAAACGAAAATCACATGTAAATTCAGGAATTGGATTAATGGTTCATACTCTGAGTATTGTGGCGGTTGGAACCTTTGAATAAATTATACAAATAATAAGATTGACTAAAAAAGTTGGCCGTTTTATATTTGGCTCAGTCTTGGACACAGAACAATATTATGTAACAGTCTGTGGTCATGAAGGAAACTTTTCTACGTGTTGTGTTACTCTTAAGGGTTATAAATGCAGTTTGCCACTGCAATTCCGGGCGGAACTATGTATAGTTGCCTTGACTACATTGTTGTGAGACATCGGTCGGACTTTGCGACTAACTTCGGTCATACACGTCTAAACTTTCACTCCTTGAGACACGTTTATAGGCTGATCTTGGCTCGGTCAGACATGTTAAAACAAAATACAGGTTATAGTGAAAAGAAAAATAATAAAATGTTAAGGGGTTGCTATTGTTAGGGAAATAATTCTAAGTAACTTTCATTGTGATTTTGAGCCGAGCAATCAGTTCATTATGTGTAGATGACCAAATCGGTTTCACAGTTCGGAATGATGTTTCTAACCACCCCTTATAAAATAAGACTTACCTTTCTGTTACACACTGATGTATAGTAAGAAAATAAATAGATTTCACCAAAAACATGCAGCTTGTAATATGTATTATTAAAGTGCACATTCAGTGCTAGATTCAAAATTTATAAATGCAGGTGCAGGATACTCGTGATTAGCAGTGAAATCAGCGTCAAGCAAAACGATATGTATTTTTTTTCGCTAATTCAATTTAAACTACAATTATTCTCCGCTAAACGGCTACTTAAATCGTGGTGAAAGCCGCCCTAAGCTATATTTTTGTCCTAAAAGTACAGGCTTACCTGGTTCTAGAATTTAATAATATGTAAGAGTACAAATGCCTAAACACGTCTTTAGATTCTCGTCCCATAGCCTATTTAATATCCTCTATGATTTAACCAAGTAATATCTGCCCAGAGTCCTATCTGTCTACAGACCCAAAACGGGGCGGTTACGGGCGGCAATTAGATGAAGCCTTCGTTAGCGTGCGGCGCGGCAGCGGTACAATAGTGCGGTGTGACGCAACCGCTCCGTCCGCTCTTAATTTGAAGAAAACGCTGATCAGTCGTTTTATGGAGCCCGCGCGACAAGGTTAGGCCATGCAAGTTGAGTTTTAAGTCACTTGTTAGCCTTTTGATGGTGGTTAGATGGTAGTTTCCAACGATATTTTGGCTTGCAGTGACAGGTGGAACTAACGTTTTTTGACAGGTTCGTTGCATTAAGTTGCGTGAAGGTGGCGCCTCCCTGTAAACGTCACTTACGTGCTAAAACATCGTTGAAAGAGTGTAATGCAAACTTCCTTCTGTATACCTCAAAAGGGCAATCCAGCTTTATTTTTCAGGAGGTAAAGTTAATTCAGTGGAGAAGCTGAGCAAAGTTTGCTATTGTTACGAGTGCTACGCCGTAGTAAGCTACGATTCCGTAGCGTTTAGACGATGATGCCCGTAGCAGCTTATTGTGCTATAAAAGTTTGCTCAAAGGGGGAAACATGAACTAACGGTGTAAGGGCGGTTCTGGGACTCGAAAGAGCGATATAGAAAAGTATAATACTATTAATCACAATATGAACATCATTCTGAACAAGTTTTCGCAAAAATCTTATTTTGGTGTTCCCACCTCGCCATGACGGTTAGGGACAGATTTCTCAAGTTTAATTTTGGCTTTAGACAATCTAAAACTTTAGGTAGCTTCAGCTTATACCACCATATTACGGTTATTATTACAAGATAGCATCCCGTAATAAGGCAATTTCGCACAACCAAGCCCTCGGAATTAATTCACAATATCAGTCGCTAAAGTTGAGTTATCGGGCGCCATATTGGTGTTATAATAGTTCGAATTTATTACACGCGAGCCGGGGTAGGGGGGGGGGAATATCACCAAGGATCGGAGCGGGCCTTTGTATAGACGAGTTTGTGCGGAAATAACAGGGTTATGGTGAAAAATTGGTAATCTATTACTTGGTATTTTAAAAATAAGTAAGTATTTGAAAGTTGCAAGGCAAAAGAAATCCTCTGACGCCCACCAGCATTAACTGAGCGAAAATAGAAAATGTGTAACTGGAGTAGCCTGAAGTCTTGAATAAAGTATTTATAAATTAACAGGAAAATAGTTTATACTTTTATTTTCACTGTGGAGTTGTAATAAATAACAATATGACTACTTACAGCTCGTCTTCGTTGGGACAAAGAACGCTATGTGTGATTAATGTAATCGGACGGTATAAAAAATATTTGTATTCAACAGGAATTTTCAATTTTCTTTTCCACCTACTTGTCGAACTTTAATGTTGTGACGTTGCTGGTTCTGGTTCCCACGACACAGAGCATCCTAGTGTGGGGCCACTAGCAACATATCTGCCTTTGTAAGTTATGTTTACATACAAAATTATTTGTAAATTAATCGTAATTTCAATCCTGACCTATTGGATCACGCTTCCACTGTGCAAATGGTAGCAAAACCGTAAAATCGATTTGTTTGGGGAAATTCCGCGAGTCATGCGTTTGGCCCTTTCTAAATGCAAATGTTGTCTCGAAACCTGCAGTAATGGTGCCCAACTCAGAGTCATCTAATGTTTCACCACTAGATGTTTATTTTAAACTTTACGAAAGCTTTCCGACCATCCACTTTTATTTTGCGAATCTGAAAGAACAGAGACCCTCACCTTGGTCAAAGTACCCAATGAGATACATGCTTTGCTAATATAAGACTTGCTTACTATAACTTAAAACCTACATTTGTGTGCTACATTTCGCTGCAAAGTTTGCTAGGGTCACAACAAACCGATCCCCAACAAAAGTAGCAATGAATTAAAGCAAACCACTCCGTGTTTCGGATGGCACGTTAAACTGTAGGTCCCGGCTGCTATCACTACTTCGTAGTATGTAGTAGTCGTAAAACCCCTCCACCAACCCGCACTGAGCCAGCGTGGTGGAGTATGGCTCAATCTTACTCGGATCCGGGTAAAGGCCTGTGCCCCTCGGTGGGGACATTAATGGGCTACATTTACTTTTTTACTTTACTTCTTAGATTGCTTCCGCCCGACAAGCATTTCTGGACCTTGTTTAAAACACAAAGGGGTTTCGATTTCAACCGCACACTTTGTCTTGGGATAGAATTCATAATGGTGCTAATTTGGCGTAACGTGGCAAAGATCAATAGAATGAATGGAAACCTATTAGCATAATACGTTTTGAAATTTGAATATTGAAAACAAAATTACAAAGTGTTTTGGGATCTCCGTTTCACTCACATGTTCCTTATTTCAGGTGTTATAAGTAACAAATGAAGATATAAAAGTAACACTATGCTTGAATTATAAGTACGAACTTATAAGTAGCTAAGTAAGGCTATAAGGCTATAAGTAACATGAGTGAGTATATATTACATGACTTTTCAATCCATTTATGGTTCGCTGGAAGAAATCTCTTGTCACTGAAAAGCAACACTTTTGTCTATAAGCTACCGGTATATCTTTTGCGTGTTACAATAAAGAAACTACGAAATTACAAAACCATGCTGCACAATTTTAAAATATTATTTTTAATCCCAACCCTTCCATATCCTGTGGAATCGACGGTAAATAAGTGACAATACCAGACAATCTGCCGGGTTACACCGAAAGAGAGAAAGCAAAGAGAACAAATCTCTGGCAACACGAAAAGGACAAGTCTTTTCAGACAATGCGTCTCAAACGGCAGTTATTTCAAGATAAGCGACACTTAGCGAGCGACTATGAACATTATGGTCCCCGAAATATAAAACATCATCATAAAAATAAAGTGCTGTTTACCTGGAGTCTTACATGGTCATGGTATCGCTTTAAAAAACTATTGAACTCACTCCGATAGTTTTCTGTCGAAGATACTGATACCACAAGAAGTGAAGGAAACATCGTGAAATGTGAATCTCCTAATACACACAGGTGCAAATGTGCCCTGGCCACAATTAGGTATCTACATTAAAAAAATGGTCAAGTGCGGGTAGACTCGCGGACCAAGGGTTCAGATCATATTTGGAGTGCGTAACTGGTGTAAAATTAGGTTTCCACATAAAAACTAAAGTATGATGTCATTCATGTAAACCAAATAAGATATTATTGCATTTATTTGTCCATGAGTATTGTTATTTTATAAAGTTTATATAAGTAAGTACTGTATTTTATATTTATATAGCTGTAATTTCCGTGTTTTTATGTAGTTTTATTGCGCACTAGGACTGTCCTCATGCATCCACATTCCTGTCCTGCCTAGGTTTGCTGGTAGAAATCTCTCTTTAGAGATAAGCTCGCCTTTGCCTATAATATTTCTTGTAAATGTATTTTTTAAGTTTCTGTGCAATAAAGAATATGAATATAAATACAGGTCAACCACATAACCCTCCCCTTGGCTTCGCTGGTAGTTGGGTAAAAATAAAGTTGCTCTGATCAAATCGGTTTCATAGTAAAAGTTGCTCAGAATGATGTCCCTAACAACCCCTTAATATATTTCACAGTTACCCTGTAAAAACATACACACATACATACAACATATATTGTACATACAACATACAACATACATACATACATGCATACATACAGGTCAACCAAGGAACCCTCCTCTTGGCTTCGGTGGTATGGTAATAATAAGGTAATAAGGGTGTATGTATTGCAATGTTCCTCATCACAACGTTATAAGACCCACACAGAGCTTGTATTGCATACTTGTTGACGTCATACGAGTAATATGCAACGATGCTGGCAAGCAATTTACCCTCGACTGCGCTCCGGATGGGTTCCGTAGAGCATTTGGAGGGTTCTATAAGAGTCGTATAGAGCCCCTAAAAATTCCTCTCTAAACCGACGTATAACAGTGGGATATTAAACCGTATTCCTAGGGATTGAGGGATAGAATTTGTTGATGGCTGGAAATTGGAAGAGTAAAATTGCGTTGCTGAAAAATGTACGATACGGTTTTAATACTTACGTTTTATTACTTTAGATTATTTTGTTTTGGCAAACGTTGATTTCATTTCTCATTCGACTTGACATGGCGGGTATTTGTGATGATAAAACATAATTTTGATACCCGATAACTCTATATACATGAGGAGGCCTATATCTCAATCAACAGTATATGTATAGTCCCTGACAGACTGATGATGATAATGCTGATGAATTCGATACTGCATTCTCTTTATAGCCGAATGTTGTCGCATTTTATGTCAGGGCGCAACTATAAAGCATGACATGAAATAGGATATTCCGTTCCTATTTATTCATTTACCTGACTCATAAGTTGCTTTGTATCGCGAAACGCTGCCAAATGCCACAAATATGAGGCAGCCATATGAAAATAGTGGCTTTAGCGACAATACACACCTTGTTCACTGCCCAACCCTTTCAGACCTACACAACTCTATTTGCATATTTTTGGTGTCACAGACTAGAAACACTTTTGTAGTTACTTACCGTCACCCCATCACCACTATTTACACAGTATCTTTTCAGTTTTCAGGACACTTCTGAAATGCTCTGTGGTGTGTGGTGAATACTCAGGGTGAATAAATGAAATTAAATCAGCATGTGGCTTTGTATTATAGTCGTATGTCAAAAGAGTTGTTGAAGGTTTTGTGGTGGTGTGACATGCCTGCTGAATGCGTGGGGTTGGTTGATGACATGTTGCACGGAAAGCGCGCGGCCCAGGCGAGGCGTAATGAAAATCCGATTCAAGTTATGCGCAGATTTACTTATTTCATATAGTAACTTGTGATGTAAAAACATTAAAACACCGAGGCGATGCAACCAACAGAAGTATGCAACGCGTCTTGTATATACATATACAAGGTGTAAATGAAATAACCCAAAATGAGAAACTACTTTGTTAGGGACATCATTTTTTCAATTCCAAATTCGTTTATTCAAGTCAGATTTTAACACAAATAGTAGGACTCCCCGGGTAGTTTTACAAAAAAAACCTGTGTTAGGGGAGACCGCATCAATCTGAGCAACTTTCATTATGAAACCGATTTGAACAGAGCAACTTTATTTTTCACTTCTCCATACAAATCAGCTGACCCAATCAGGCCAAAATTTACTAGGAAGTGAAAAACAAAGTTGCTCTGACCAAATCGGTTTCATAATGGTAGTTGCTCAGAATGATAACAAAGTAGTTTTTCATTTTGCGTTAATTCATTTACACGTTGTATATTCCTGAATATACACATTTAAACAAACAAACATAGACTTTGTTAAAAAAGCAACCTTAGCTTGTGTAAAGCGAACTAAATCAACGTGTTTTGCCATCAAAACATGTCATGACACAAAATGATATATTGTATAGATACGAAACCAGACTATATATCCAATTGACTGCACTTGCGGGGGAATGCGGCTCGCCAAACGTTTGTTGTATTTAACAAACGTTCGCATACGCAACCTATGTACAATGACGGGCCGCCAGACAGTTTCGCAGCGGCTGACCAATCACAGCTCTCTTACGTCGTCCCCCGCCGCCCGTAAATTGGTGAGTTGTGTTTCAAAGGAAAATGTATCTATGCGCTCTCCACTGGATAAGTGCTCCCTGTACAAAACCTTTCAAGAACTTTTAACGCAACGTCAAACACTTAGGCTGACAGAGTGAAAACTCAGCCAAACAAAGCAACTCGCCATTAACGAAGTTTAAAAAATTCGGTTTTGTTTATGTTTACATCAAACATTTTCGTGTTTGTCACACACAAACAAAATGTAAATTTAGCCCATTAATGTCCCCACCGAGGGGCACCAGCCTTTACTCGGATCCGAGTAAGATTGAGCTATACTCCACCACGCTGGCTCAGTGCTGGTTGGTGGAGGGGTTTTGACGACTACTACATACTACGAAGTATTGATAGTAGCCGGGACCTACAGCGTGCCATCCGAAACACGGAGTGTCCGGTTTAATCATCTCATTGGTACATGGTCAGCACCGGGATTCGAACCTGCATCTCCTGCGTGAGAAGCAAGGTGAAACCCACTAGACCACGGAGCACTCTCACACAAACAAAATCCGCGTAAAAATAATCAATATGTCGATCACGTTCTCCCTTAACGAGAAAATTTTAGGAATGACTCACGAAAATACACTTTTACCATAAATTGAGATTGACCTTATCTCACATTTTTGGATTTTCTCACTCAATTTGATTTTGGTCTAAAAACTAAATTCTCCTCTCGAAGTTTGCCTTAAAAAAATCATATACCTACGTAGATTTAACTATTCACCAACCGACCAGAAACTCTCACAACTCTACTAAAAAGTGTATCTCCAATATTATGAGAACATTAATAGCATTGTGATCCCCCGGTGGCCGCGATGAGATTTCATATGCAAATGTTTTCGCGCCATTAATTCGAAAGGGTGCGTCGAAAATGTAATAAAATGCAATAAAAGCGATTTACTGCGTTTTTCCGCCATGTCAAACCCACTAAAGTGCTTATAAATGCGCAATTTTTTAAATATATTCTACAAAGTTTCATGGAGAAGATTCATGTCCATGTCGTTATGTGTGTGTGTGATGCAAATGTGGAAAGCCATTGGAAAAGTAAATGACTCAAGTGTATTTTAAATTAAACTTGTATATTGATTTGATTTCCACTCGAAACGGAAGCGAGTGAAGTTGGATCCATTTTGAGAGGGGGGAGGGGGTAAAAACACAATCCATACTAATTAAGTTTTTAAATCCGTTGCCAATAGTTATACCTACTGACGGAGCCAAGGTAAATAACGTTTTTTACAAGTGGTCGTCAAACTAGGTGACGTCATCTGGGGCACGGTGGTATAACGAGGGGTATCCGAAACTAAAAGTGATCATCATAGAGCACACACCATTACTAGCACGCGATCCCGAACTGGTGGGAACCGGTTTTAAAGTCAAACAAGCTTTTATACTAAACCTATTATCAGAAGATTGTTTTTCGCTTACTTGCTGGTTCTTTCCCGTATCCCTATATGAATTACTGCTACTACTTTATCTTTATTTGAATTTAGCTAACTATGTTTTAAATCATTGTAATGGTTCATTGTACATACAAATTGCCTACTTAACAGTGCAATTTTGTATGCCCAACATGCTGGCCATAAGGGCAATATCTAAAACAGATATTATATGCTGAACTACTTCGGTACAACAATAAATTATCTGTTTTCATATGTGTGTTTCACTTCAGTGATTGAAATACAATAACC
Source organism: Argyresthia albistria (assembly GCA_963457715.1). Classification (NCBI taxonomy): domain Eukaryota; kingdom Metazoa; phylum Arthropoda; class Insecta; order Lepidoptera; family Argyresthiidae; genus Argyresthia; species Argyresthia albistria. Next base: position 8,742,273 of record OY735265.1, on the reverse strand, counting down.
TCAATCAAGCCGCGCAGATCGAATCAAAAGATAAATATGCACAAGCTCGCTTATTTGCTTATTTGCTAAATTACCTCGGCGACTGCAAAATTACATAGAATAAAATAAATAAATAATAGCAAAATTAAATAAACATAAAATGGTTCGAAAAGAAAAATCATTCACATTAATTCGCTAAACATGCCACCACTGCCACCATAATTCAATTTGACAGCTGACTGGGTTCTTCTCTACTCTACGAGCTAACAAGTATCTTGCACAAAGCTCATGCTATTCCGGTGCTTAATACTCGTGCAAATAAAGGCGCTTATTGTAGTTAAAGTTGGCACGAGACAAGTTTCATGAAAACATGTTGATGAAAAGTTTTATGATCGTGTTTTATTTCTATTTCAAAAGATTCTCGTAGCTACGACTGCTACGTCGTAGCACCGGACTCTCGTAGCATTACGAAGCATCGCTTAGCACATTCTGATATATTTATTGTTCAAGTTTTAAGTTTGTGGACTGTTTTTCTTTCTATTTCAATCCTCATCGGCTAGAATTTATTTTTTATATTTTGATATAGTACAAATCCATACAAATAGATTGATTGAATTGATTGCAATGATTGATTGAATTGCAAACAAACAATTACATTAATAAATGAAATAATAATTCTCTTCTAGCAAACCAAATTATTATTACGACACCAAATACAAAAACAAAAAAGAACCAAACCACAAAAAAATAATATTACGTGTCGTATCTACAGGGTGTAACAGAAAGGTGTAGTCATATTTTAGGGGGTTGTTAGGTAGACCATTCTGAGCAACTTTTACTATGAAACCGATTTGATCAGAGCAACTTTATTTTACACCCTGTATACAAACAAAACAAAGACAAAATAGGCAAAAGACAAATTGACTTGTATTCCCCAGCAACATTTCTTACATCCACAACAAACAAACTGCACCGCCATGCATCGCCACGCCCGCGATGAAACAGGCTTATAAACTGCGATTAAAACATTAAACATGTCTATTCGCCCCCCTACCTCCCCCCTTAAAGCTTCGGCACACCACTGGCTGGTCAGTAGCGTACGTAGCGGCGCAGGTGTTAGTATGAAGAAGCATGTCATAGAGCGCCCACACTAAGCTCCTCGTCCTGCTACTCGTGATCGTCCTCGCGCGAGTACTCGTGCGAGTACTCGCGTAAGTAGTGTGGACGCGCATCTATACTTCGCGAATATTTTGTAAATAATCGCGTCGCCCTGCACAAGGTTACTAGGGTCCTTTTCCTTTCAATCGCGCCAAAAAGCCGACAAGGCGACAGCGCGAGAACGAGGACAAGGAACGTGTGCAGACCACTTCCCTGCCTCATTCCCTCGTCACTCGCCACGCTACTTGACGAGTAATGTGGACGCGCTAACACACCCAGCGGGGGCGGGGCGGTTTTAAAAGCGGACCCACGCTGTTGTCAGTGTGGCGGCTACTTCACCATACAGAATTCCAACGATTATTTGGCTGATAATGATGAGTGACGTTTACAGGGGGGCGTCAGCTCTACGCAACTTAACTCTACGACTCACAGAAGCACTATATAGTGTTTGACTTTGACAGTGACTACCAAGACGTCAATTAATGTCTATTGCAGGGGGATGAGAACTTAATTTGCCCTAATTTTAATGTCATTTTTGTTTCCTTTTCGGCCAGGAGAATGACAATCTCTAGTCTTAATGGGTTTAATGCAACGGACCTGTCAGTAACACAGACCTTTCATTCCTCATTGATCATCAAGCGTTAGTTCCATCTGTCACCCACCACGCGCCAAAGGATCGTAAGAAAGCTGTATACAGCTGCTGCTGCTACATTTGACAAAGGACAATCACCGCTCGCCACCACCCTCCTTTTGACCCGGTCAGCAGTGTGCCAAAGCCTTAGTCCGTGGCAAGTCAGTGCCCTGCATTTATCGGTATTACCGGCTCTACCCGGGAACACTCCCGATGATTAGTTTGTGCGAACATCCATTCATAAGAGTTTCTCTATACCTGGCGAGAGTTGAGAGATTCTGCCCATCACCAGACTGTATAAGCCCTCATAATAATTAGCTTTAGCTATTATCAACACACGATTATACAAATCACGCTTTTTCCCACATGTTAAGGCCGAGGCACGATATCCAGCCACATTTAAGTAATAAGTTACTCAGAAGAGATGAATACAGTAAGTATTATATCGCTAGCGAATCATAGATCTGCTCAGTGATACAAACCCTACACGAAACTACTAAGTTGTCACAACTAATCATCATCATCATATCAGCCTGTATTATCCCACTGTTGGGCATAGGCCTCTCCCGAAGCACGCCACTCGCATCTGTCACCCGCCATTCTGGTCCACTGTCTACAGGCCATCTTAACAATATCATCTGACCATCAACGGGTCGGTGGTCTGCCAGCTGCTCTTTTCCCTGTCCGAGGCCACCACTCTGTTGCGTCCTTGGTCCACCTTCCTTCCTTCATTCTGACCAAATGTCCCGCCCATCGCCACTTGAGCCCCGCGATCCGCGTTCCACGTGTGCGACTTTGGTAAGTCTACGGATTTCAAAATTAGGTACGCGGTCCACGAGACTGATGTGATGCATGGCACGCTCCATAGCCCTTTGTGCGACTTTGATCTTGTGCATATTAGATTTTGTGAGTGTCCATGTTTCGGCACCGTACGTGCGGATAGGCAAGACACATTGGTCAAAGACCTTGCTCTTCAGGCACTCTGTGGGATTTGTGATTTTAGGACGTCTTCCAGTTTACCGAAGGCAGCCCATCCTAGCTGTATCCGTCTAGTGATCTCTTTCACCTGAGCACTTTGGCCAAAAGATGGGTTATGTCCAAGATATGAGTACTGATCCCCTGCTTCTATACAGCAGTACGTGATCTGGATCGCTGGACAGGGCGAGAATCTCATAGGATTGTCATTTGTTTTCATTTGCTTTAAAATTTGTATCGTGCTACTCAGGCTTAGTGCTGGATTCATGTATATTATTTAACTTAAATAGACTACACGGTAATGTTTAGTGGTCTCGGTTTCAGGATAGCCCGTGCTATGTGAACTGGGGCGCTGTACGCCTGCAGATCGTATTGATTAGTACTTTTCACCTCCGTTCCGTTCTCTACAGAATAGTGTTGTGTATTGCGCCGGTACGGGTGTAGATAGTTCCCCATTTCCGTGTGCATGGCGATGGCGGTATAAGCATAGGTAGGTATTCTCTAAGATGTTCGAAATATCAAAAACTACGTATTGTCACCTCAGAATCAATTGTCACATCTTTTCCTATGTGTGATTGCAAAGGAGTCAATAATATCTTAATTCAATCAGTCAATAACACTCTGTTTAAAATAACAAAGGTACAGATTAATAAACTATGTATAAGATCGCAACTGATAATGATACGTACTAGCCACATGAAACATAAATCAAGGAAACATTGAAATTTTCAGGTAATAAAACGAGTGAGGATAATAGGGGAATGACTGGCTAAAAGTGGGCACAGTTGTGCCTGTGCCACTCCGTATGGGAAAAGGCATGACGCTATTTATGTTATGTCAATAGGGGAATGCCGTTTTACAAACGATAACAACAAGCTCATCATCGTCACATTTGCTACTTGAATAAAAAAATGCAATTTACTAATTTACCCTTTTAGACAAAGATCTGAAAAAAACTAGGCAGACTGTCCGAAACTAATCTAAAGGATTTGAATGAATTTCATAGCGCTGGTCCTACGCGGCAGCAGCGAGCGGCAGAAGAGAACAAAAAACGTTCAAGTGCGAGTAAGGACTCGCGCACCAACGACGCGACGGTTCCGCACAAATCTAATTTGTTTGTGAAGAAAAGGAAAGTTGTTCTACATACCTATAATTTCCTGTATCGTTGATTCTTTTATGTCAACTTGAAAAAAGTCTAGCAGACGAACGGACAACGAAGTGATCCTACAAGGGTTATTTTTTTCCGAGGTACGGTACCCTAAAAATACGGAATTCAAAGAAAGGAACGAAGATTCTCGGCACAATAGGTAGAACTTCCAACTCCTACCCAGAGCGTGCAGGACTGAACCAAATAAAAGATGCAAGCCTGTTTCATGAAATGCAGAATTCATACTGCAGTCTGCACGATTGAAAAACGTAGAACCTATTTTATATTGAATCTTTCCTCGTCTTTACTTCCTCTTGATGATCGATTTGCCCGACGGATTGAATTATAAGGCAGATATGGAACGGAACTACGACGCCAGGCGGCGAAATGAAATCTTCTGATTTCCACGCTTCAGTAACATGCCAAAGGGCTTTCGGGATGAAACTTATTACCTCTATATTCAATTTTAAATGCTCTTGTGCTCAAATACGGAGGTCCCTGGGTTCTGAATATCTCTTAAAAGTTTTTAGTGAGTATGCTTTTAGAACTTATGAAAACGATGCAACAACATTGAAGTAGCTAGCGAATCACACACAACCTGAAAGCGGACCTGTCAACTCGCGAAACGAATTTACCATCAAAAGAAATAATTTAATTTACTATCTGGCGCCTGCTCTTCTTAACTTTATACTTTATTGCGCGGAAAATAATAGGTACAGTTACGTTCTTCTTTTCTTGTTTTTGAACCCTGAGTCAATCCGACAACACCCTGACCCATCATGAATTACTTAGACTCGCCCTTCCGGACCAAAAATTTCGGACACTTGTTCCGGAAGGAACAGGAAACGGCGTGTACATAAATATTAACGGACTGCTCCGCTTGGTACGAAAGGGATATTCAGCAGAACGGAAAGAAATCTCTCATGTACCTTAATAGACCGTCGGGTAAAGGCAATCCGAATCAACAAGCTTTGATGCCCCTTTGATATCACTCTTTTTTCAACACCCACTTCTGAAATACTGAAATTCAACACCCATGAAAATTACGAAAAAGAAGTCTAAAAATATGCGAGGCGAGACAATAATTTACTTATAAATGTTATATAGGTACTTAGTTGTTGTTAAAGGTAATATAAAAAGTTATGTATTCACTTACAGGTTTGTTTTAGTTTTTAATTAAATTCATTTCCTACAGAAATTATATAAGTTTAATTTTAGGCGTATCATTATTAAAGCTTTCCACGATTTTCTCATGGAAAGTAAGAATGGTTTTTGTTAGTCTTATGTTTTGTTCTCACAGGTTCTAGTAAAGCGTACATATGAAGATTCAGGAATAATACAAGTTGTCAGTGCAAGTTTAGTGTTAAGTTCCATACTTGAACCTAAGTATTATTCTATGAGGTAACTGGAAGGCGTATCGTATCTTCGAGCAGAATATTGTTGAAATTAAACGATGCGATAGTACACACTTAAAAAATTAGTTCAATTCAGCAGGCTGCAGGATACACAACAGACAACAAGTTTGACGGACTCTCAAAGTCGTTCAAAGGGTGTCTCAAGTTACGAATTTGATAGCATACCAATATGATATTTTACAAGGTAGCTTTACAACAGTTAGCCATTTGGCCAAGGTAACGGCACCCACCATTGAAGTTATAACTGTATCTTGTAAGTATTTAGATTTGTCAAGTAATAAATGGTACAATATGTACCTCAAACAAAATAATCAAACCTCTAATCATCCACTTCCGTGTTTTATTGATCTAACATGGCCTGTTTAAGCTGTGGCGTACGCTGTCTAAAGTTAGAGTGAATTACTTTTTAATTGAGTTAACTACACAGACTAAAGCTATTATAATTTTAAAAGTTTTCAAGTCAATTTATACGCATATCTACACTCGTTCGAACTCGAATATTCTGAAGAATAATATGACGACTTTTCTAAAACGAAAGTCAAAATGGAAGACATAGTGGCCGATTCTCTAGGTTACACTCACTAAAATTACTTGACAATATTAAGTCCGACAGCTCTTATGCGATCGCCATAGATTCCATTTTCGAACTTACTTTTGAATTATTTTAATGTACTGATGAACTAATTCAAAAGTGAGTTCGAAAATGGAATCTATGGCAACCGCATAAGAGCATCGGAGCTAATATTGTCAAGTAATTTTAGTGAGTGTGTCCTAGAGAATTGGCCCCATAATCAGGGATCTGTCACTTGCTCGCTGCATAATATTTTAGTTATGACACCTTTGTTTGTTTCATGCATGCTACTATAATATTAAGCATTACAGCCATACATATCACGTATGACTACAAATCACACAACACATTATAAGTATACATAGAGCAACACGGCCTCTAAGTAAGTCTATGATATTCCACCCTCTTGTAGGTTTGTAGCTAATATATATAATCAAAAGCATATTACGCGTTATAATACTAATAAGCAACTCCGAAATTACCACTTCTCACGAAAGACACCTTCAGCGAACCTTAATAAATGCTTATACTAATTATAGGTTCGCGTGTTGAAAGGCTGCTGTGCGTTATTTGCTTACAACATGTCTCGGCACTTTATTTGCACTGACGATGACGTGAAGCCTGAACGTACAACACAAATAGTCCCTGAGGATTTTTTCGAGTTTTTTTTTTCAGGCCTTGTTTAATGTAAGTACTTCCTTTCGATTCGCAACTTCGTAATTTATTTATAGTACTCACATCACTTCATATACTATCTGTTTCTATCTACGTAAGATAGAGAAATAACCGGCCAAGTGCGAGTAGGACTCGCGCACCAAGGGTTCCGATCACACTTGGAGAGCGTAACACGTCCGTCCGTCCGTCCGTCGGAGAATCATGAAAATTGGCACGAAGCAAGGTCTTATAGCACAAGTAAAGGGAAAAATCTGAAAACTGCAAATTTCTGTCTTTCTAAAAAAATATTCAATTAGGTTTACATGGATGACATCACACTTTAGTTTTTTATGTGGAAACTTAATTACACGTGTTACGCTCTCCAAATGTGATCGGAACCCTGGTGTGCGAGTGCTACTCGCACTTGGTCGGTAATTCTATTTTTGAATGCCACTTAGGACTTTGGATATTTATATCTATCTATGTTTACAAGCAAAATTGTTACAAAAGCGGAGTACTATTATCTCTTCTGTGACAAAAGGTAAGTGGTAAGAGTGCTTCGGGAAACTAAGATTAGGATCCAACAGCGATAATATAACCTACTTATTTGTATAGCTTTCACAACTTGGTGGAATCAGTATAGTGTAGACTGAGTTGAAGCCTGTGCTAAGATTCTATAAACTATTAATACCTACTTGACGAGCAAGAAAGCCTAGTTTTCTTAGCTAACGTGTTTTGAAGTAAACGCTGAGTTCTAGGACGTACATAAGTTACTCTATGGTGTAGGTAGGTACACTAACGTCCTAGTTAAGCTGCACTTTCTAGGGTTCCGTACCCGTAGGGTGCTAAACGGGACCCTATTACAAAGCCTCCGCTGTCCGTCTGTCAGTCTGTATGTTTGTCCGTCTGTCACCAAGCTGTATCTGATGAACCGTGATAACTAGACAGTTGAAATTTCACAGATGATGTATTTCTGTTGCCGCTGTAACAACAAATACAAAAAAATATACGCGTGTAGCACCGTACACGTGTTAGAAGTAAAACTTCTGTAGCTAGATCATTAAGTGGTACCTATACTATACACCTATACCTACCTATACTAAAAGAGATTTAAATTTCCAATTTTGAGATCCAATCTCTGCTTCAAGTTACTTTTAAGTTTCAGACGTCCGATTATTTGAAATTATTTTATACTTGTACTTACTTTTAATACGTCATGTCCCACCATTCCTTATCTACAATTTGTCGCGCTCGTGGTGATATACTTAACTCATTCAATAGTGTCACTACTATTTGCATCTCGCTCAGATTATATACCATCTGACGTCACGTCTTTAAGCCGTCTCGCTCAAATGTATGCATTGCTTTGCTTGTTTTAGAAATCCATATCTGTTGGAGGTTTGACTTGGCGGTAATCCTGGCCGGCTTCGCTGATCTATCTGATGTTTTTGATAGATGTTTTTTGATTGTCACTCTTGTCATTAATGTCGTTTGGTGTGTATTGAAAATAAACTCTGCTGTGTATTTAAATGTAAATATGTGGTTTTAATTGACCAAAATAATAGGTTATGGTCCTGCGGAAATAGTAAAACGTTGATAAATATGTCGGAAAACAAGAATATTTTTTTCTCGCATGAAAAGTTGCGTGGACGTGAAAATTACGTAACATGGAAATTTGTTATGAAAAATGCTTTGCATCACGACAATTTGTGGACCTGTATTAGCGGTTACAGTGCGGATGACAAAACTACGCACGAGGTGAAAAATAGACGTGACGAATTAGCTAAATCAAAAATTTGCTTGAGCGTCGAAAAGTCATGTTTTCCACACTTGATGTCGGTGGAGACGGCAAAAGATGCCTGGAATGCACTAGAACATGCCTATGATGATAAAGGACTCGGTTCAAGGGTGAGAACTCTTCAGAACTTGTGCGCTGTCAAGCTTGACAATTTCGCCAACATGGAAGCTTACGTCAATGAAATTCTGTCATTAGCACAGCAATTGGCAAATATGAACAAGCCTGTTGACGACGAGTTTCTTGGCGCACTGATGCTCAAAGGTTTACCTGCGGAGTATGAGCCCATGATCATGGCACTGGAACATTCGGGAGCTATCATCACAGCTGATCTAGTCAAATCAAAACTACTACAGGATCAACGTTGGACTAATCGTGGAGATTCGAGTGAGTGCTTGTATTCTAAAAGAAAGGGCGCTACTACGAGTGACTCTGGAACGAGAAAAGCGCAGCAACACAATGATGAGTCGAGAGCGAAGGAAAATTCGAGTCGTAAGAGAGAACCGTGGTGCTGGAAATGCAGACAAAAAGGACATCTGAAGAAAGACTGTCGGAACGATAAATGTTCTTCAGGAAACCTGGTGTTGACCGCATTTTGTACTGGATCGGACTCGGAATCGTGGTACATAGACTCAGGAGCCACCAATTGTATGACTGGCAGGCGCGATTTGCTGACAGACTTTAAATCGCGAGGTGGTGACGTCACCATTGCCAGTGGAGATAAACTGCAATGTACAGGGATAGGTAACGTCAAGTTGTCGGACACCGCGATGTTGACTGACGTGTTGTACATACCTAAGCTGTCCGTAAATCTTATATCTGTATCTCAATTGATTAAGAACGGTAGTACTGTAAATTTTGATACTAATGGTTGTACCATTGCAAAGGGTGATAGTTTGATCAAGGCAAATGTTGTAGGAGGTGCTTATAAACTTCAGACCTGCAGTCTAAGGGCGAATATAACTATTAGCACTGCAACTTGGCATCAGAGACTTGGTCACTTAAGCGGCCATAATATGAAGCTTTTGAGGCAGGGACTTGCTAATGATATTAGTTTTCAGGACGACCCTTGTAAAGACGTTGCTTGTGAGGTTTGTTTAAAAGGGAAGCAGGCCCGCTCTCCTTTTCCAAGCCATCCTGAGAAACCAGTGGCTGCAAAAAGGTTGGATTTGATCCATACCGATTTGTGTGGTCCGTTGCCGGTGAATTCGCTTGGAGGCAAGAGGTACATCCTTACGTTCTTGGATGATCATTCAAGGAAGGTATTTGTGTATTTCCTGAAGCGTAAAAATGAGGTGAGTAAATACACTAAAGACTTTATTAATCTAGTGGAAACTCAAACTGGTGATAAAGTAAAAAATTTGAGGTCTGATAACGGAACTGAGTATGTGAATAAGGACCTTGAAGGTTTTTTGAAAGGTAAGGGAATATTGCACCAGGTAACTGTGCCGTATAGTCCGCAACAGAATTCCTGCGCGGAACGCCTGAACCGGACACTTCTAGAAAAAGTAAGGTGTCTGCTACACATGTCAAACGTAGACCACAAATTTTGGGCAGAAGCTGCCAATACTGCAGCGCATTTAATAAATGTGTCACCTTCGAAAAGGCTCTCCGGAAAAACTCCTGAGGAGGCCTGGACGGGTAAAAAGGTGAGCTTAAAACACCTACGTGTTTTTGGCTGCGAAGCTTATGCTCACATTGATAAAGTGAAGCGGAATAAGCTTGAACCAAAAAGTAAGCGTTGTATATTTCTTGGCTATGAGTGTAATGGGTATAGGCTCTACGATTTCGCAAAAAATGAAGTTTTTCGTAGTCGTGACGTTGTTTTTAATGAAACAATCTTTCCAGGTGTCAAGAGTAAGCGGTCTGTGGAAATATTCTTCCCGATAAGTGACGTCAGCGATATCGTTGAAGAGAGTCATGCGGGAGATGAACGTGAGGTTGAGCGTGAGGCGGAGAATGCGGAGAATGCGGAGATGCCATTGTCACCGAATGTAGAGATTCAGGTTGAGGCGGAGAGGCCGGAAGCATCTGAATTTTGGTTCGAGGCGGACGAGCGCGAGCAGGTACCGAGTTCATCTACAGATACAGACAATATACAAAGAGAGACACGTAATGATGGACCAGCCTATAATTTACGACCAAGAATACCAAGGACAATGTCCGCATTTGAGACAGAGCCGAATGAGCCGAAAACTGTCAAAGAGGCATTGCAATCGAGCGATAGCAAGTTGTGGAGACAAGCTATGCAAGATGAAATTGATTCCTTCAATAAGCATGAGGCCTGGGAGTTGGTTGACAGACCGGAAAATATGAATATTGTCAAGAATAGGTGGATATTCAAAATCAAACGTGATGCTAACGGAAAAATAGCGTGTTATAGAGCACGATTAGTTGCGAAGGGGTTTACCCAAAAGTTCGGAATCGACTACATGGATACGTACTCTCCAGTTGTACGACATAGTTCGTTGAGAATGTTACTTTCTCTTGCGGTGGAGTTAGATCTGAAGATTGATCATCTTGACGTCAAGACTGCTTTTCTGAATGGTAACCTGAGCGAGGAGATTTATATGTCGCAGCCGGAAGGCTTCATAAGGCAAGGCGATGAACATAAAGTCTACAGACTCAAGAAAGCCGTGTATGGATTAAAACAGGCGTCCCGTGCCTGGTACGTTAAGGTAAAGGAAGTTTTACTCCGAGAAAAATTCACGCAGAACAAACATGAGAGCTGCATCTTCAGTCGTCGAGTGGGTAAGCGAACCATCATTATCGCACTTTATGTAGACGATTTTTTCGTCTTCTACGATTGTGACGAACTTGCAAATAAGTTGAAAACGTCACTGAAGTCTCACTTCACCATTAAGGATTTGGGTGAGGTCAAACATATGCTAGGCATTAAAGTAGATCGCACTAAGAGTGAGTTGAAGCTTAGTCAGAAAAACTATATCGAAAAGATGCTTGAACGTTTTGGTATGAGCGACTGTAAAAGCTCAAAAACGCCCTTAGACGTAGGTATGAAGTTTTCTGATAGCGCTGTTCACGATAGTAGACTACCATACCAGGAGTTGGTAGGATGTTTGATGTACTTGTCTGTGACATCTAGACCTGACATTTCATTTGCTGCTAGTTTTCTTAGTCAGTATAACAATTGCTACACAGCTGAACATTTTGCTGCGGCTAAACGTGTATTGCGTTACTTGAAAGGCACAATGAATTTGGGTCTGGTGTACAAGAAGAGTGCAGAGCATGATAAGTTTTGTGTGTATGGTTTTACCGATGCTGATTGGGCTAATGGGGCTGATCGTAAATCATATACGGGATATATTTTTAAAATAGGAAAAAATGTAATTTCCTGGGGTTGCTACAAGCAATTGTGCATTGCACTATCGTCAACCGAGGCGGAGTACATAGCTTTATCTGAAGCTGCAAAAGAAGCGGTTTACGTCCGTGCGGTACTGGCTGACTTGTCTGGTCATGAAAGTACTGTAACTTTGTATGGTGACAATCAGTCTGCGGCAAAGCTTGCCAATAATCCGGTTTTCCATAAAAGGTCTAAACACGTAGACATTAGGTATCACTATATTAGAGAAGCTGTGGAAAATGGAGTTATTAAGTTGTCATATATGCCTACTGAGCAGATGACTGCTGATGTGCTTACGAAGGCACTGCCGACTTATAAGCACCAGTCATTTGTGCAAGACTTGTTGGAAGTCGTTCAGGATTAAGAGGGCGTGTTGGAGGTTTGACTTGGCGGTAATCCTGGCCGGCTTGCTGATCTATCTGATGTTTTTGATAGATGTTTTTTGATTGTCACTCTTGTCAATAATGTCGTTTGGTGTGTGTTGAAAATAAACTCTGCTGTGTATTTAAATGTAAATATGTGGTTTTAATTGACCAAAATAATAAAATTACCTACTGATAACCAGTTAAATATTTTGCCTTTGGTATGTTTCGGATGGCACGTTAAGTTGCAAATTCCAGCTACTTTTGCTACTTGGTAGTATGTAGGAGTAGTAGTGAAATCCCTCCACAAACCCTCACTAAGCCTGGAATATGGCTAAATCTTACTCCTATCCTGTTAAGACCTGTGCCCCCCCGCGGTGGGGACATCAATAGGCTACATTACTTTAGTAAAGTGTACAGTACTCGCAGAGTAATAATGATAAGAACTGATTGAATCACTCGCTTCACTCTGGATTGTGTTCCACAGAGCGAGGAGATGTACCTGTGCATACAGTCTGGCCGGCGCTCCGACACGATCCTGTTCCACCACCAGGGGGGCGTGGACGTGGGCGACGTGGACCAACTCGCCGTGCGGCTCGAGGTAACTGACTCATTTACATACAGGCACATACAGTACGGGGTCTTTGTTTTAGCTCCTCGGATCCCGTCCGGGCCCCGTACTGTACATGGCTTTTGTGATTTACGAGCCAACGCCCGTACAAACATGGCCGTGATTCTGCAAGCGAATCGTATGACAGTGGCTATAGCGAATGCTCAGAATTCCGGTTTTGGCTGGTCGACCACGCCGAGACGTTCCGCGCCGGCTAGAAACCGTTATTTTGCGCTCCCGCCATAGCTATTGATATACGATTCGCGTACAGAATACGGACCTAATTTTCGTGTCCGCTGTTCTTTCAATGGTTCGAAAGTTATCACCTTATCAAGAAAACAAGTCGATCCAATTTTAGACTTAAGGTTTTAATTATACTGTCGTGTTTTAGGTAATTTATTTATACAGGGTGTAACAGAAGGGTGTAGTCATATTTTAGGAGGTTGTTATGGAGACCATTCTGAGCAACTTTTACTAGGAAACCGATTTGATCAGAGCAACTTTTAGAAATAGAAATAGAAATATATTTATTTGACAAATAAACACGGGGAACTACAGATTATGGTTAAGGTTTAAATGTCAAAATGGTTTGAACTCAGCATATGTTACGT
>OY735265.1:8688110-8728804 GCA_963457715.1 Argyresthia albistria | reverse complement strand
GTAGCTCCGGGCTAGATTTTTCATTTTATTCATCCCCAAATGCCCTTCGTGAAGTTCGTTCAGAACCGGTTCTCGCAGTCCTGGAGGTATCACAATTCTGTACTTATACACCAGACAGCCCAAATCGACAATCAATTCTTGTTTCCTGTCAAAATATGACTTCTCCTCCTCACAAATAGCAGATACCGGCCACCCAAAAAGTACATAACCATAAATCTTACTCAAAATTCTATCCTTTTTGGTCTCCTTAGCAATTTCCTTAAAATCTACAGGCATACTTTCTTGCACTAAATGCACATAACTAATAACATGAGTGGGGCGGGCCTCTCGCGGCAGCGGCAAGCGAGACAGAGCATCGGCCGGACCGTTCTCTTCCGATCTCACAAATTCTACAGAAAAATCATATGCCGCTAAGCGCGCAGCCCATCGCTGTAACCGGCTGGCTGCGGTTTGCGGAATACCCCCTTTCTTACCAAAAATGTAACTCAGAGGCTTATGATCAGTTTTTAAGATAAAATTTCTCCCGAACAGATACTGATGGTGTTTAGTAATCCCAAAAAATATTGCGAGGGCTTCCTTATCTAGCTGGCTGTAATTCGACTCGGCCGCGTTGAGCGTGCGCGAGACACAGCTGACCGGGCGCTCGGCGCCGTCGGGGTAGCGGTGCGCGAGCACGGCGCCGAGCCCGTACGCGCTGCTGTCTACCGCCAGCACGAGCGGCCGCCCCTCCTCATAGTGCGCGAGGACGCGTTCGCTCAAAAGCGCTTGTTTCGCTTCACAAAAAGCGCTCTCACATTTTGAGTCCCATTTCCAGTTGACATCTTTCTTTAAAAGTTCATGAAGAGGATGTAACAAAGTACTTAAATTCTTTATAAACTTTGCGTAATAATTCAACATGCCTAAAAAACTTTTGAGTTGAGTCACATCTTTCGGCCTGGGGGCACTGGAAATGGCCTCTAATTTTGTGGGATCTGGACGCAAGCCGTTCTTATCTATAATAAAGCCTAAATACTTCACGCTATCTTGTAAAAATGCACACTTACTTAGCTTTACTGTTAACCCCATAGTACGTAACCTATCGAGTACAGCTCTCAGATTACTTAAGTGTTGTTTCGTATTTGCTCCCGTAATACATAAATCGTCCAAAAACACCACTGTGCCAGGGATGCCCCGTAATGTTTCTTCCATGATCTTTTGAAATTTTTCTGGTATGCATGACAGACCGTAGGGCGTTCGCCGATACGCGTACGTCCCTAAGTGTGTAGTTATAGCGGTACATTCCTGCGAGTCCTCGGTTAGCAAACATTGTTCATATGCGTGTTTTAAATCTAGTTTTGTGTACTTTTCTCCCCCACTGAGATTAGCGAATAACTCGTCAATACGAGGCAAAGGATAATAATCCCGTTTTAATTTAGGATTAATCGTAATTTTATAATCGCCACAAATACGGACCTCTCCGTTCTCTTTGACGACGGGTACAATTGGGGTCCCATAATCGGAATGTTCCACCCGATAAATAGTGCCATCTTTCTCTAAACGTGTAAGTTCCCGTTCCACCCTAGCCTTCAACGCTATCGGCACGGGCCGTGCGCGCACATACACTGCCGTCTCATCTGCAAGCTGTAATCGAATGGTCTTCTTACAAGTTCCTAACTTGTCCGAAAACACTTCTGGATATTCTACACACAGTTGGTTCACAAATTGGTCGTCTGTAATTTCATGTAGGTTTATTTGCTTTATCTTCATAGCCTTTATCCAATCGCGTCCTATCAAAGGACGGCCACCTTGCTTAATGACGTACAAAGATAAACCCCTGACCATAGCATCGCCTAGGTTAACATTTACAGTTACATAGCCCAGAGACTCAATTCGTGAACCCGCATAACTACGCAAAATTAAATTATCTGAGTATATTTCTTTGTTAGAAAATATTTTTTTATACAGTTCCTCACTAATCGCCGAAATGCGACTTCCTGTGTCGATCTCAAATTCTAACTCGATGTTGTCCACAGCCACTTTAATAAAGTACGGTTTGTTACCTTGCGCCGCGACCTCGATGTTAAACATATCGTCCTCCGACTCCTCGCTCAGATAATTTTGCCGACTTAACCTATCACTATTACCGCGCACTTGCTTACACATCACTTTTATATGGCCCCTTTGAGAGCACCCATCACAATTGTAATACATATAGCGACACTTATTTGGCCGGTGCGCCTTGCCACACCGCCAACACGCTGCATCTGCGCCGGAGCCTGTGCCTGCACCCCCGCCCCGCGATGAGCGGGCGCCGCCGCCTCGGCCTCCGCGCCGTGCGCTCGCTTGATGCAAGCCTTCGCCTGCCTCGCTGCCTCCACCTGAAGTTCCAGCACCATTTGCGCCACTTGCGCCATTTGCGCCACTTGCGCCATTTGCGCTGCTCACCTCCGCGTGCTTATCTGCAGCCTCCAGAGCAAACGCCAGCTCCACTGCCTCCTTGTACCTAATATTTTTCTCCGCAAAAATCCTTGATCGCATTGTGTCGGCCACCAGACCCGATACGAATTGGTCCCGCAGATTTTCTTCCAAGTTGTTGCCGAAGTTGCAAGTAGCCGCCAGATGTTTCAAGTCCTGCAGGTATTGCGTCAGCGACTCGCCCGCGCGCTGCCGGCGCAGCCTGAACACGTGGCGCTCAGCGATCTCGGATCGTTTCGGTTCCAAGTGATCCGTAACCAATTTCACCAGCTCACTGTATGTTTTATTTTCTGGGTGTACTGGTGAGCATAAATCACACATCAACTCGTATGTAGCTTCTCCGACGACCGTAATCAACGTGGCCACTTTCAGTTCCGGCTTTATTTCATTTAGTAACATAAATTGGTTTAGACGCCTCACATACGCGGCCCACTGCTTGGAATGCAGATCAAATGGTTCGATCTTTCCCACCGGCATTGTTATTTGTCGTAAACAACGGAAATTTCCACCCGCGATCGCCTAATTACTTGTGCGAAAGAAAAATAATCCCGATCTCGCCGCCAATGTAACGTCAATCAAAGGCAGGGGCTAGCGGTAAACTGGTTTATTGAGGCGTGCACCTAGTACACCACAGTTTCGTTTGCTAGCGTTAGCGTTTAACATTGTGTAGGGGGGCTGGACCGTCACCGTCGCACCATTGTCATAGGAGTATAATTTTGATAGTGGAATTGGTCCCCAGGTGATATGCAGCCGTCAGTTCATTAAGGCTCTATTGGGAGTGTGCGGGAGTGACTATTCGTCAATATTCAATTAATTTCAATTCACATACTGACACTGAATAATCAATAGCTTGCGGGTTATTTTGATATTTATCGTCGGGTTTGTACACGTTGACATAGTAGCAAAGATATTACTTTACGTAATAGTAATAAGGTTAAAAGTCCCTTTAATCGCTCGTCACAAGGTCTCTACCGTAGAACACCTACCAGTTATTGTCAAAGTGTTACTTAAAGTGTACTTTTGCTATTATTTTGTTATTGTTAGTTTCCCTTTGAAAAGGTGCTATATGACGTCTAACGTATGGCGTCATTTCCTAACAGGACAATAAAATTCCAACAAAAACATGCATACGCATAAACAAAAACGCCAGTCTCGCAGCCTGCGCAGTTTATTCTACCGTAAAAAGTTGTGAGATCTAATTTTAAACCAAGTCGGATAATTTAACCAGTATCTGTGTATGGTAGAATCTTTCCAACAACTTTATTATCGTATACTGTTAAGTAACTACCTAATTAGTTAACTAATAACATTTATAGTGATCGGATCAATATAAGACATCTTTATTTCTTCAATAATAATTAGAATGACTTGGCAATCGCACGTAGAAAAGTTGTCGACTATAGGACGGTGTGTGCAACGTAATGTACCTATTGCTCTCGCTCCGAAATAATTCGTTGTTTTCTTATTAGTTAAGTTTATCTTTATTTAGAGATGTGTTGTGTTGAGTAATAATATTCATTTGTACTCTGGGTGCTATAGAGTGGTCAGTTGAGCGCGATTGCCAAGTTATTCTGATTATTATTGAAGAAATAAAGATGTCTTATATTGATCCGATCACTATAAATGTTATTAGTTAACTAATTAGGTAGTTACTGTACTACTAAGTGTAAAGGATGTTACTGCTGCGCCCGTATGTTTTGCTCTTTGCTCGACTTGGCTTGGGGGCGCTGCCGCGCCCCCAGATATCGCCACCGCATTGCCATTGCCCTCTATTTAAGTACGAGTATGTTATGTTGTTATGTAATTTAAAATACGACTGACTGTTCGCTATCAAAGGACGTCGGAAAGCAAGCGGCGCGGCAGCGTGTGTAGTGCTATAGTTGCGACAAACTACACTAAGGTCAGTTGACACGTGCATGGAATAGCTTTTACATAGCTTGTACCCCTGCAACTAGCGCAGACTACAAAATGTTCAATGTGCTTTTGAACTGTATTACTTAGCTAACCGTATAGAGGTAATTATTAATATGGATTAGCTAGAAAATGAAAATCGCATGTAAATTCAGGAATTGGATTAATGGTTCATACTCGGAGTATTGTGGCGGTTGGAACCTTTGAATAAATTATACAAGTAATAAGATTGACTAAAAAAGTTGGCCGTTTTATATTTGGCTCAGTCTTGGACACAGAACAATATTATGTAACAGTCTGTGGTCATGAAGGAAACTTTTCTACGTGTTGTGTTACTCTTAGGGGTTATAAATGCAGTTTGCCACTGCAATTCCGGGCGGAACTATGTATAGTTGCCTTGACTACATTGTTGTGAGACATCGGTCGGACTTTGCGACTAACTTCGGTCATACACGTCTAAACTTTCACTCCTTGAGACACGTTTATAGGCTGATCTTGGCTCGGTCAGACATGTGTACAGGTTATAGTAAAAAGAAAAATAATAAAATGTTAAGGGGTTGCTATTGCTAGGGAAATAATTCTAAGTAACTTTCAGTGTGATTTTGAGCCGAGCAATCAGTTCATTATGTGTAGATGACCAAATCGGTTTCACAGTTCGGAATGATGTTTCTAACCACCCCTTATAAAATAAGACTTACCTTTCTGTTACACACTGATGTATACTACGAAAATAAATAGATTTCACCAAAAACATGCAGCTTGTAATATGTATTATTAAAGTGCACATTCAGTGCTAGATTCAAAATTTATAAATGCAGGTGCAGGATACTCGTGATTAGCAGTGAAATCAGCGTCAAGCAAAACGATATGTATTTTTTTTCGCTAATTCAATTTAAACTACAATTATTCTCCGCTAAACGGCTACTTAAATCGTGGTGAAAGCCGCCCTAAGCTATATTTTTGTCCTAAAAGTACAGGCTTACCTGGTTCTAGAATTTAATAATATGTAAGAGTACAAATGCCTAAACACGTCTTTAGATTCTCGTCCCATAGCCTATTTAATATCCTCTATGATTTAACCAAGTAATATCTGCCCAGAGTCCTATCTGTCTACAGACCCAAAACGGGGCGGTTACGAGCGGCAATTAGATGAAGGCTTCGTTAGCGTGCGGCGCGGCAGCGGTACAATAGTGCGGTGTGACGCAACCGCTCCGTCCGCTCGTAACTTGAAGAAAACGCTGATCAGTCGTTTTATGGAGCCCGCGCGACAAGGTTAGGCCGTGCAAGTTGAGTTTTAAGTCACTTTTTAGCCTTTTGATGGTGGTTAGATGGTAGTTTCCAACGATATTTTGGCTTGCAGTGACAGGTGGAACTAACGTTTTTTGCATTAAGTTGCGTGAAGGTGGCGCCTCCCTGTAAACGTCACTCACGTGCCAAAACATCGTTGAAAGAGTGTAATGCAAACTTCCTTCTGTATACCTCAAAAGGGCAATCCAGCTTTATTTTTCAGGAGGTAAAGTTAATTCAGTGGAGAAGCTGAGCAAAGTTTGCTGCCGTTACGAGTGCTACGCCGTAGTAAGCTACGATTCCGTAGCGTTTAGACGATGATGCCCGTAGCAGCTTATTGTGCTATAAAAGTTTGCTCAAAGGGGGAAACATGAACTAACGGTGTAAGGGCGGTTCTGGGACTCGAAAGAGCGATATAGAAAAGTGTAATACTGTTAATCACAATATGAACATCATTCTGAACAAGTTTTCGCAAAAATCTTATTTTGGTGTTCCCACCTCGCCATGACGTTTAGGGACAGTTCTCAACTTTAGTTTTGACTTTAGACAATCTAAAACTTTAGGTAGCTTCAGCTTATACCACCCGTAATAAGGCTATTTCGCACAACCAAGTCCTCGGAATTAATCCACAATATCAGTCGCTAAAGTTGAGTTATCGGGCGCCATATTGGAGTTATAATAGTTCGAATTTATTACACGCGAGCCGGGGGAGGGGGGGGGCTTATCACCAAGGATCGGAGCGGGCCTTTGTATAGACGAGTTTTTGCGGAAATAACAGGGTTATAGTGGAAAATTGGTAATCTATTACTTGGTATTTTAAAAATAAGTAAGTATTTGAAAGTTTCTTTCTTTCTTTCTAAAATAGTAAATGTGTAACTGGAGTAGCCTGAAATCTTGAATAAAGTATTTATAAATTATCAGGAAAATAGTTTATACTTTTATTTTGTATACTGTGGAGTTGTAATAAATAACAATATGACTCCTTACAGCACGTCTTCGTTGGGACAAAGAACGCTATGTGTGATTAATGTAATCGGACGGTATAAAAATTATTTGTATTCAACAGGAATTTTCAATTTTCTTTTCCACCTACTTGTCGAACTTTAATGTTGTGACGTTGCTGGTTCTGGTTCCCACGACACAGAGCATCCTAGTGTGGGGCCACTAGCAACATATCTGCCTTTGTAAGTTATGTTTACACACAAAATTATTTGTAAATAAATCGTAATTTTTAATCCTGACCTATTGGATCACGCTTCCACTGTGCAAATGGTAGCAAAACCGTAAAATCGATTTGTTTGGGGAAATTCCGCGAGTCATGCGTTTGGCCCTTTCTAAATGCAAATGTTGTCTCGAAACCTGCAGTAATGGTGCCCAACTCAGAGTCATCTAATGTTTCACCACTAGATGTTTATTTTAAACTTTACAAAAGCTTTCCGACCATCCACTTTTATTTTGTGAATCTGAAAGAACAGAGACCCTCACCTTGGTCAAAGTACCCAATGAGATGCATGTGTTGAGGCAGGAATGCTGTAGCTGATAAGTAAAAACAGTGCTTTGCTATTTGCGAACTGAGACCCTTTATTTATTATTAAACCATAATATATACAAAATAACTCAATCTGTCAAGACCGCGTAAAAGGATTAAGATGTGCGGAGGGTGCGAGCGAGATGCGTGGTAGGCTGTCTCACAGCATATAATAAACCGGGCAGCGCCTCTCGAGCTTCAGTGTGAGCTGCTGTGTCGATGCTGCTACAGTGCTCCCCCTCAAGCGAAGCGTACGGGAGGTCTAACAACACGTCCTGATCTTGTCCTCCGTTCTATGTTTTCCTCAGACGACTCTTCGCTCATAGTGTAAGCTGGTTTGAGGCGATCGATGGACACGTTGACTTGTCGACCCGGCAGTTGTAGTAAAAAGTACTTGTCGCATCTTTGTAGCACCGGATAGGGTCCTTCGTAGGGTGCCTGCAGAGGTCTTCGTACAGCGTCAACACGCATAAAGACGTATTCACATGTGTGCAAGTCCTTGTGCACGAAAATCGTACGTTGTCTGCTTTGTTTACGTTCTACCGGACGGAGGTCATTGATCTGTTGCGCCAGCTGATTGACGAAGTTGTGAGTCATTTCCATTGGCCGCGTTGACACCCCTCTTGCTGGAGATGCGATGAAATCGCCTGGCAGGCGAAGTGCGCGCCCGTATGTAAGTTGAGCTGCGCTTGTTCCCGTGTCCGGTCGCGTCGCTGCTCGTAGCCCCAATAGAACAGTAGGTAGTTCGTCTGTCCATTTGTTGATGTTTTCTAAACGGGCCATAAGCGCTGCTTTGAGTGAGCGATGCCAGCGTTCTACTATCCCGTTACTTTGTGGATGGTATGCAGTAGTTCGTATTTTCTCAATGCCGAGTAATTTCGCCAGTGCAGAGAAAAGTTGACTTTCAAATTGGCGGCCTTGGTCGCTGGTGAGGCTGGCCGGACATCCGAAACGGCTTATCCATCCCTCGTAAACAGTCCTCGCTATAGTTTCGGCGGTTATTTCTTGCACGGGTAAGGCTTCAGGCCATCGAGTCTTGCGGTCGATTATAGTGACGAGATAGCGATGTCCTTGCACTGTCGTGCATAGTGGCCCAACAATGTCAACATGGATATGCTCGAAACGGTCGCACGGAGGGAAAGTCGCTATGTTGCTCGATGTGTGTCTTTGAATCTTGGCTTGTTGACACGAAGTACATGTTTTGGCCCAGTTGCCGATGTCCGTGTTCATGGAAGGCCAGAAGTATTTCTCTTGCATGAGCTTGCGCGTGGTTCTAATGCCTGGGTGGCTTATGTTGTGCACGGCGTTAAATGCGATGCGACGAAAGTCTTCAGGGAGGTAAGGTCGAACGTGTGATGTAGATATCTCGCAGTAAATCATCTCGTTTGAGTTAGGTACATTCACCTTTTTTAGTTGCAAATTTCTTTGTAGCAGTAGCGGTTTAATTTGTGTGTCCGTCTCTTGTGCAGCGGCGAGCTCCCTGTAGTCGATGGGGGCGGGGCATGTGATAGCTTCTATGCGTGACAGAGCATCTGCGACGACGTTATCTTGCCCGCTGATGTGTCGTACATCTGTTGTAAATTCACTGATGAAAAGTAGTTGACGCGTTCGTCGGGGCGTGTCGTTGTCAGACGGCGGCTTGTTTATCGCGTAGGTCAGCGGTTTATGGTCGGTAAATACGGTGAGATGTTGCCCTTCGAACATCTTCCTGAAGTGTTTCAATGCCATGTAGATAGACAACAGCTCGCGATCGTATGTGCTGTATCGTTGCTGTGTAGGCGAAAACTTCTTGGAAAAGTAGCCGAGTGGTTGCCAGGCGTTGTTTACTCGCTGTTGTAGTACCGCTCCTGCGCTCGAGTCGGATGCGTCACACATGAGGGCGAGGGGGGCGGAGGCAGACGGATGCGCGAGCAAAGCTGCGTTACGTATGCAGTCTTTGCTCGAGTTGAATGCTTTTTCTGCTTCGTCGTTCCATACGATTTTGCTTTTGTCATTCTTCTTAGAGTTGTGAAGGTAAGCATTCAGTGGCGCTTGTATTTCCGCGGCCTTTGGAATGTTTTCTCGGTAAAAATTTAGCATGCCGAGGAATCTTCGCAATTCTTGTATTGTTGTCGGTTTCGGGAACGTGACGATAGCTTGAGCTTTCTCTTCGAGTGGTTTGATGCCGTCCTTGGATACTGAGTAACCAAGAAATTTAACTTCTTCTTGTCCAAGTACGCATTTCGACGCGTTAATAGTGATGCCGAACTCGTTCAATCGTTGTAAAACTGCGCGGAGGTGTCTAGCGTGTTCTTCTTCCGTGGTAGAAGCGAGTATGACGTCATCCACGAATGGAAACGCATAGTCTAGGCCTTGAAGTACTCGATGTATGAACCGTTGAAAGGTTTGGCCCGCGTTCTTGAGTCCTGGGCACATTCTTGGGAACTCAAACAAACCGAAAGGTGTAATAATGGCTGTTTTCTCAATATCGGCTTCTAGGACTGGCAGTTGCTGATACGCCCGGTTCAAATCCAACGTTGAAAATATTTCCTTCCCGCTGAGTTGATAGGTGAAATCTTTCAGCCTCGGTATTGGGTACCGGTCTGGTCTTGTGACGGAGTTGAGTCTTCTGTAGTCTCCGCAAACTCGAAGGTCTCCATTCTTCTTTGGTACAACGTGAAGCGGCGTCGACCAAGGGCTTTTGCTGGGACGGCATAGGCCCTGCTGCATCATGTCTTCGAATTCTTTCTTGACTGCATGATAGCGATGCGGAGGAATTGGCCGCGCCTTTGAATATATAGGTGGACCCGTGGTTTCGATGTGATGTTCCACGTCATGCTTGGGACACTCCTTCATTGATGATAATCGTGTGACGTCTGGGAATTCTGCCAAAATGTCGTGGTACTTTTGTCCAATGTCAATGGTGCGAATTGTAGGCACCGATGAACTGCATAGCGGTGCTTTGATGGAAAGATTGGTGACTTTATCGATCAGTGATCGACCGGCGATGTCGACGAGAAGTTGATGATGTTGTAAGAAATCAGCGCCTAGTATTGGCTTACTGACTGCTGCAATGACAAACTTCCATCGGTAGGGTCTTCCTAAGCTGAGGTCCAGGTTCAATGTTTTCTCGCCATATGTTGGTATGACGGTATTGTTGGCTGCGTACAATGATAGTTTCGTTGGTTCCGCACGTCTTCCCTTTTGTTTGGGAATGACGGAAATATTTGCACCGGTGTCGATCAGAAACGATAGCTTTGACTGCTTGTCGTAGACGAATAGACGGTGTGAATTATTCCAAGCGCCGGTTGCCGTCTCAGCCAACGCTGTATTTAGTTTTCCGACGGCGAAGTAAAGTTATTTTGATCAAACTTGCATGGCCGTGTGCATCTCTGCGCATTCCTTCCATAGCGACGATGATAGTAGCAGGTATCATTGGCGGCGGTAAGCGGGCCCTGTTGCGAGTACATGTGAGGTGCGCTGGAGTGAGAGAGGTGCGGTCTTGGTGCGTTGCCGCTGCCAGTGCGCTCACTGCGCCCGCGCCAGTCACGGCGGAACGGTGCTCTGCGTTGGTCGTCTCGTCGCTGTGCTTTCAATTCCGCGATTTCGTAGACAAGCATGTCAATTTTTTCGTGTATGGTCATTTCTTCATGATTTTCAGCACTTTTCTGCGGACTGGATGACGTGGATGGTTGTTGGTGGTCGACGGCGGCAATTGAAACGGAGCGTGCGGCTGAGCAAACGTTGGTTTGTTCCAATATTCTATCTGCGACAAGTGCGAGTTGGTTTAGATCCGTTTTCTTGGCTATTGTTTCGCTAATCGTTAGTGCGGCTTGTGCTGACTGAGGCAGGTGATTTGTCCACATAATGCGTAGCGTTGACTCGGGAATGCTGTTGCCGGCGAGAGACTGCATGCGCCGCAGTAGCTGGGAGGGTTTGTTGTCACCGAGCTCCATTTCAGAAAATAATCTTTGGATTCGGCGCTGCTCTGAATCCTCGTAGACTTCCAATAAGCGCTTCTTAATTGCTGGATACTTGTTGTTTTCCGGTGGGTCTAACATAATGTCGCATATTTCATCGATGTCCTGGCGCTCCAGCTGTCCGACTACGAGGTCATACATAGCCTTGTCTCCTTTTTTGTGAGAAGAGACGATTGACTCGAACTGGGCGAACCAAAGGCGAAGTCTATCACGCCAGATGGGTGGTATTCTCATATTCACTGATATGCCGGAGAGTTCTTGGTAATCGGTTGAAGATCCTTGGGTTTGATCCTGACTGGCCATTTTGCGTAATTTGTTGTTGCGTGTTTTCAATCAAAGTCGGGGTCACCACTGTTGAGGCAGGAATGCTGTAGCTGATAAGTAAAAACAGTGCTTTGCTATTTGCGAACTGAGACCCTTTATTTATTATTAAACCATAATATATACAAAATAACTCAATCTGTCAAGACCGCGTAAAAGGATTAAGATGTGCGGAGGGTGCGAGCGAGATGCGTGGTAGGCTGTCTCACAGCATATAATAAACCGGGCAGCGCCTCTCGAGCTTCAGTGTGAGCTGCTGTGTCGATGCTGCTACACATGCTTTGCTAATATAAGACTTGCTTACTATAACTTAAAACCTACATTTGTGTGCTACATTTCGCTGCAAAGTTTGCTAGGGTCACAACAAACCGATCCCCAACAAAAGTAGCAATGAATTAAAGCAAACCACTTCTTAGATTGCTTCCGCCCAACAAGCATTTCTGGACCTTGTTTTAAACACAAAGGGGTTTGGATTTCAACCGCACACTTTGTCTTGGGATAGAATTCATAACGGTGCTAATTTGGCGTAACGTGGCAAAGATCAATAGAATGAATGGAAACCTATTAGCATAATACGTTTTGAATTTTGAATATTGAAAACAAAATTACAAAGTGTTTTGGGATCTCCGTTTCACTCACATGTTCCTTATTTCAGGTGTTATTAGTAACAAATGAAGATATAAAAGTAACACTATGCTTGAATTATAAGTACGAACTTATAAGTAGCTAAGTAAGGCTATAAGGCTATAAGTAACATGAGTGAGTATGTATTACATGACTTTTCTATCCATTTATGGTTCACTGGAAGAAATCTCTTGTCACCGAAAAGCAACACTTTTGTCTATAAGCTACTGGTATATCTTTTGCGTGTTACAATAAAGAAACTACGAAATTACAAAACCATGCTGCACAATTTTAAATAGTACATTACTTCAGAGGGAAGAAAGTGACAGTTCCACACCGAGATTATGGCATTTGCGCCACGAGCTTGCGAGGGGCGCAAACCATTTGAGGTATGGAACTGTACTTTATCCTGAGGTATGTATAGTGCTTTTTATTACACCTACGAGGAAAATATATTTTACAAAAAACACAAAGATAAATGCTAAATCAATCGAAGTTTTTGCGAAAATGCGCGGGCTTTTTCTTTTTTTATTCGCCCGTTTCTGGAGTAGGCTAAGATCATAAGGTCATGCAGCCACTTCTTCCGTGATTCCGCGCGTTTTATATACAAAAATAATTTCGTTTTTAATTTTCTGTATGCACCAAGGAGGTTGGTAACTGGTAAAAAAAAACTGTATGTGGCCAGTAACAATTTACTTGAAATTTAATTAGTAGACAGTTAAAGTCTCTTTGCAGTATGACTGCTGACAAATAAAAATAAAAAAACCGGGTATGTAATGGAATTTCATACATACTTCCCACCCTTGGGTCGGAAGGATTTTCATACAAACTTCCATACCTTGGGATGAAAGGATTTGAAGGGCGGGATAAAGGCGTTTCTTCCCTCTAATTGGTATAATTAGTATGTATTTTCAGAGCAGGTGTGACTGCAAAGAGACTTTAACTGTCTACTAATTAAATTTCAAGTAAATTGTTACTGGCCACATACAGTTTTTTTTTACCAGTTACCAACCTCCTTGGTGCATACAGAAAATTAAAAACGAAATTATTTTTGTATATAAAACGCGCGGAATCACGGAAGAAGTGGCTGCATGACCTTATGATCTTAGCCTACTCCAGAAACGGGCGAATAAAAAAAGGAAAAGCCCGCGCATTTTCGCAAAAACTTCGATTGATTTAGCATTTATCTTTGTGTTTTTTGTAAAATATGGATACTTCGAGCGACAGTGATGATGTTATCCCTAACACACCGCCAGAACTATTAGAGACGGCCCAAGAAGTTGTTGATAATCTGTTGCCGGAAAAATCTAAATGCAGATACAACAGTATTATGAAAATTTCATACGTTGGCAAAAGGAAAAGAAAACGACTTCATTTTCTGAAAATGTATTGCATTTATGTCTATAATTTTCCTCGTAGGTGTAATAAAAAGCACTATACATACCTCAGGATAAAGTACAGCTCCATACCTCAAATGGTTTGCGCCCCTCGCAAGCTCGTGGCGCAAATGCCATAATCTCGGTATGGAACTGTCACTTTCTTCCCTCTGAAGTAATGTACTATTTTAATCCCAACCCTTCCATTTCCTGTGGAATCGACGGTAAATAAGTGACAATACCAGACAATCTGTCGGGTTACACCGAGAGAGAAAGCAAAGAGAACAAATCTCTGGCAACAAGAAAAGGACAAGTCTTTTCAGACAATGCGTCTCAAGCGACAGTTATTTCAAGTTAAGCGACACTTAGCGAGCGACTATGAACATTATGGTCCTCGAAATATAAAACATCATAAAAATAAAGTGCTGTTTACTTGGAGTCTTACGTGGTCATGGTATCGCTTTAAAAAACTATTGAACTCACTCCGATAGTTTTCTGTCGAAGATACTGATACCACAAGAAGTGAAGGAAACATCGTGAAATGTGAATCTCCTAATACAAACAGGTGCAAATGTGCCCGGGCCACCTCATAATTAAGGGATAGCACCTACTATTGATAGCATGTCGATACCATAGTAAAACGTAAAAGC
Source organism: Argyresthia albistria (assembly GCA_963457715.1). Classification (NCBI taxonomy): domain Eukaryota; kingdom Metazoa; phylum Arthropoda; class Insecta; order Lepidoptera; family Argyresthiidae; genus Argyresthia; species Argyresthia albistria. The sequence goes on along the minus strand of OY735265.1, from coordinate 8,714,694 downwards.
CCATTAATGTCCCCAACGCGGGCACAGGCCTTACTCGGATACCATAGAGTAAGTTTTTAGTGGTCTTTACGGTCATTGTCATTGGAATAATGGAGAATAAAGATTACTGTTCTAATCATTATGGGCCAGGCCGTTATAAAAGTATTATCTTTGGTTATAAATATTTTAAAAACCGTCAAGTGCGAGTAGGACTCGCAGACCAAGGGTTCCGATCACACTTGGTGATTGTTACGTCGTAACTAATGTAATTAGGTATCTACATAAAAAAAATTGTCAAGTGCGGTTAGACTCGCGGACCAAGGGTTCAGATCATATTTGGAGTGCGTAACTGGTGTAAAATTAGGTTTCCACATAAAAACTAAAGTATGATGTCATTCATGTAAACCAAATAAGATATTATTGCATTTATTTGTCCATGAGTATTGTTATTTTATAAAGTTTATATAAGTAAGTACTGTATTTTATATTTATATAGCTGTAATTTCCGTGTTTTTATGTAGTTTTATTGCGCACTAGGACTGTCCTCACGCATCCACATTCCTGTCCTGCCTAGGTTTGCTGGTAGAAATCTCTCTTTAGAGATAAGCTCGCCTTTGCCTATAATATTTCTTGTAAATGTATTTTTTAAGTTTCTGTGCAATAAAGAATATGAATATGATACAGGTCAACCACATAACCCTCCCCTTGGATTCGCTGGTAGTCGGGTAAAAATAAAGTTGCTCTGATCAAAGCGGTTTCATAGTGAAAGTTGCTCAGAATGATGTCCCTAACAACCCCTTAATATATTTCACAGTTACCCTGTAAAAACATACACACATACATACAACATATATACATACAACATACAAACATACATACAGGTCAACCAAGGAACCCTCCTCTTGGCTTCGGTGGTATGGTAATAATAAGGTAATAAGGGTGTATGTATTGCAATGTTTCCTCATCACAACGTTATAAGACGCACACAGAGCTTGTATTGCATACTTGTTGACGTCATACGAGTAATATGCAACGATGCTGGCAAGCAATTTACCCTCGACTGCGCTCCGGATGGGTTCCGTAGAGCGTTTGGAGGGTTCTATAAGAGTCGTATAGAGCCCCTAAAAATTCCTCTCTAAACCGACGTATAACAGTGGGATATTAAACCGTATTCCTAGGGATTGAGGGATAGAATTTGTTGATGGCTGGAAATTGGAAGAGTAAAATTGCGTTGCTGAAAAATGTACGATACTGTTTTAATACTTACGTTTTATTACTTTAGATTATTTTGTTTTGGCAAACGTATATTTCATTTTTCATTCGACTTGACATGGCGGGTATTTGTGATGATAAAACATAATTTTGATACCCGATAACTCTATATACATGAGGAGGCCTATATCTCAATCAACAGTATATGTATAGTCCCTGACAGACTGATGATGATAATGCTGATGAATTCGATACTGCATTCTCTTTATAGCAGAATGTTGTCGCATTTATGTCAGGGCGCATCTATACAGCATGACATGAAATAGGATATTCCGTTCCTATTTATTCATTTACCTGACTCATAAGTTGCTTTGTATCGCGAAACGCTGCCAAATGCCACAAATATGAGGCAGCCATATGAAAATAGTGGCTTTAGTGACAATACACACCTTGTTCACTGCCTAACCCTTTCAGACCTACACTACAGACTAGAAACACTTTTGTAGTTACTTACCGTCACCCCGTCACCACTATTTACACAGTATCTTTTCAGTTTTCAGGACACTTCTGAAATGCTCTGTGGTGTGCGTTTTTTGAATACTCAGGATGAATAAATGAAATTAAATCAGCATGTGGCTTTGTAGTATAGTCGTATGTCAAAAGAGTTGTTGAAGGTTTTGTGGTGGTGTGACATGCCTGCTGAATGCGTGGGGTTGGTTGATGAAAGGTTGCACGGAAAGCGCGCGGCCCAGGCGTAATGAAAATCCGATTCAAGTTATGCGCAGACTTACTTATTTCATATAGTAACTTGTGATGTAAAAACACCGAGGCGATGCAACCAACACAAGTATGCAGCACGTCTTGTATATACATATACAAGGTGTACATGAAATAACCCAAAATGAGAAACTACTTTGTTAGGGACATCATTTTTTCAATTCAAAATTCGTTTATTCAAGTCAGATTTTAACACAAATAGTAGGACTCCCCGGGTAGTTTTACAAAAAAACCTGTGTTAGGGGAGACCGCATCAATCTGAGCAACTTTCATTATGAAACCGATTTGAACAGAGCAACTTTATTTTTCACTTCTCCATACAAATCAGCTGACCCAATCAGGCCAAAATTTACTAGGAAGTGAAAAATAAAGTTGCTCTGATCAAATCGGTTTCATAATGGTAGTTGCTCAGAATGATAACAAAGTAGTTTCTCATTTGCGTTAATTCATTTACACGTTGTTATTCCTGAATATACACATTTAAAAAAACAAAAATAGACTTTGTTAAAAAAGCAACCTTAGCTTGTGTAAAGCGAACTAAACAAACGTGTTTTGCCATCAAAACATGTCATGACACAAAATGATATATGTATAGATACGAAACCAGAGACTATATATCCAATTGACTGCACTTGCGGGGGAATGCGGCTCGCCAAACGTTTGTTGTATTCAACAAACGTTCGCATACGCAACCTATGTACGATGACGGGCCGCCAGACAGTTACGCAGCGGCTGACCAATCACAGCTCTCTTACCTCGTCCCCCACCGCCCGTAAATTGGTGAGTTGTGTTTCAAAGGAAAATGTATCTATGCGCTCTCCACTGGATAAGTGCTCCCTGTACGAAACCTTTCAAGAACTTTTCACGCAACGTCAAACACTTAGGCTGACAGAGTGAAAACTCAGCCAAACAAAGCAACTCGCCATTAACGAAGTTTCAAAAATTCGGTTTTGTTTATGTTTACATTTTCGTCTTTGTAACACACAAACAAAATGTAAATGTAAATGTAGCCCATTAATGTCCCCACCTAGGGGCACAGGCCTTTACTCGGATCCGAGTAAGATTGAGCTATACTCCACCACGCTGGCTCAGTGCTGGTTGGTGGAGGGGTTTTTACGACTACTACATCTACGAAGTATTGATAGTAGCCGGGACCTACAGCTTAACGTGCCATCCGAAACACGGAGTGTCCGGTTTAATCATCTCATTGGTACATGGTCAGCACCGGGATGCGAACCTGCATCTCCTGCGTGAGAAGCAAGGTGAAACCCACTAGACCACGGAGCACTCTCACACAAACAAAATCCGCGTAAAAATAATCAATATGTCGATCAGAAAATATTAGGAATGACTCACGAAAATACACTTTTACCATAAATTGAGATTGACCTTATCTCACATTTTTGGATTTTCTCACTCAATTTGATTTTGTTCTAAAAACTAAATTCTCCTCTCGAAGTTTGCCTTTAAAAACATCATATACCTACGTAGATTTAAGTATTCACCAACCGACCAGAAACTCTCACAACTCTACTAAAAAGTGTATCTCCAATATTATGAGAACATTAATAGCATTGTGATCCTCCGGTGGCCGCGATGAGATTTCATATGCAAATATTTTCGCGCCATTAATTCGAAAGGGTGCGTCGAAAATGTAATAAAATGCAATAAAAGCGATTTACTGCGTTTTTCCGCCATGTCAAACCCACTAAAGTGCTTATAAATGCGCAATTTTTTAAATATATTCTACAAAGTTTCATGGAGAAGATTCATGTCCATGGCATTATGTGTGTGTGATGCAAATGTGGAAAGCCATTGGAAAAGTAAATGACTCAAGTGTATTTTAAATTAAACTTGTATATTGATTTGATTTCGACTCGAAACGGAAGCGAGTGAAGTTGGATCCATTTTGAGAGGGGGGGAGGGGGTAAAAACAGAATCCATACTAGGGGTAAAAACACGATCCATACTAATTAAGTTTTTAAATCCGTTGCTAATAGTTATACCTACTGACGGAGCCAAGGTAAATAACGTTTTTTACAAGTGGTCGTCAAACTAGGTGACGTCATCTGGGGCACGGCCGCATACTAATACAAGTTGGTATAACGCGGGGTATCCGAAACTAAAAGTGATCATCATAGAGCACACACCATTACTAGCACGCGATCCCGAACTGGTGGGAACCGGTTTTGAAGTCAAACAAGCTTTTATACTAAACCTATTATCAGAAGATTGTTTTTCGCTTACTTGCTGGTTCTTTCCCGTATCCCTATATGAATTACAGCTACTACTTTATCTTTATTTGAATTTAGCTAACTATGTTTTAAATCATTGTAATGGTTCATTGTACATATATTGCCTACTTAACAGTGCAATTTTGTATGTCCAACATGCTGGCCATAAGGGCAATATCTAAAACAGATATTATATGCTGAACTACTTCAGTACCACAATAAATTATCTGTTTTCATATGTGTGTTTCACTTCAGTGATTTAAATACAATAACCTTAATCAAGCCGCGCAGATCGAATCAAAAGATAAATATGCACAAGCTCGCTTATTTGCTAAATTACCTCGGCGACTACAAAATTACATAGCATATAAAATAAATAAATAATAGCAAAATTAAATAAACATAAAATGGTTCGAAAAGAAAAATCATTCACATTCATTCGCTAAACATGCTACGACTGCCACCATAATTCAATTTGACAGCTGACTGGGTTCTTCTCTACTCTACGAGCTAACAAGTATCTTGCACAAAGCTCATGCTATTCCGGTGCTTAATACTCGTGCAAATAAAGGCGCTTATTGTAGTTAAAGTTGGCACGAGACAAGTTTCATGAAAACATGTTGATGAAAAGTTTTATGATCGTGTTTTATTTCTATTTCAAAAGATTCTCGTAGCTACGACTGCTACGTCGTAGCACCGGACTCTCGTAGCATTACGAAGCGTCGCGTAGCACATTCTGATATCTTTATTGTTCAAGTTTTAAGTTTGTGGACTGTTTTTCTTTCTATTTCATTCCTCATCGGCTACAATTATTTTTTATATTTTGAATTAGTACAAATCCATACAAATATATATAATTCAAGATTGCAATGATTGATTGAATTGCAAACAAACAATTACAATAATAAATGAAATAGATCATAATGGTGTAAAAAGGCGAGCTGATCTCCAGTAATAATTATCTTCTAACAAACCAAGTCAGGATGAGAAAGGTGGATAAAAATAAAAGTCAAAGAAAAATAAAAATGACACGTACCATACATACTATAATAACATTGTAATTATTATTACGACACCAAATACAAAAACAAAAAAGAACCAAACCACAAAAAAAAAATATTCGCGTGTAGCACCGTACACGTGTTAGAAGTAAAACTTCTGTAGCTAGATCATTAAGTGGTACCTATACTATACACCTATACCTACCTATACTAAAAGAGATTTAAATTTCCAATTTTGAGATCCAATCTCTGCTTCAAGTTACTTTTAAGTTTCAGACGTCCGATTATTTGAAATTATTTTATACTTGTACTTACTTTTAATACGTCATGTCATTTATTTCCCACCATTCCTTATCTACAATTTGTCGCGCTCGTGGTGATATACTTAACTCATTCAATAGTGTCACTACTATTTGCATCTCGCTCAGATTATATACCATCTGACGTCACGTCTTTAAGCCGTCTCGCTCAAATGTATGCATTGCTTTGCTTGTCTCTGTGCCCAGTCCCTTTATTTAATTGATCGAGTACGTATTTTCAACTATTCCAAGTTAATGTGTACCTGCGGGGCTACCATAAGGCTTGCCACTCACCTCAGTCGCGCAGATAAATGACAAAGAAGATGGCTAAATCAATATATGGACGACTGCCCCAGACATGTACAAAGACTTCTCAACAGCCAATAGCATTTAAATATTCATTCATAAATTTAATTTACTGCGTCTGTATTTAGTTTGTAGAACTTGAAGAAAAAAAAATTAAATATAGGTAAATAAGAGTTGTTACTCAATACTCCGTGATTCCAATATGATTCCGTGACCTTTGCCGTCGCTAGAAATAAGCACCATTTTGCAATAACATGCAACATAACGCCATCTAGCCACTCCTCTGGAAACCTCCTGTTTTCAACAGTTTTGCTAGTTGGCAATTATGTTGCATGTTATTTTTAACGATGGCAAAAGTCACTAATCAATGGCGGAATCATAGAGTATGAAGTGACAACTCTTAATTATTTAATCATTTCCTTCAAGTTCTACAAACTAACTAAAGACGCAGTAATTTATGAGAGAATATTTAAATGCTATTAATTGGCTGTTGAGAAGTCTTTGTACATGTCTGGGGCAGTCATTTTGCCAAATTGCCAACTCCTTTCGCGTCTCAATGATGTTTCTCCATAAAATAGCGCGCATTCATTATGATATGACATTAAATTGTGACAAAATGCGTGGCTGGGGTGACTGGCGTGCCTTATGCTACCCCCGCTAACCTATACATACCTACTTTGCTAGGATTTTTTAGGGTTACTTCATCGCGAAGCGATGACGTAACTCTTATTTAATTTTATTCTTGACATTTCCTTAGTCCGCCATACGACATACCTCGATTTTGATATTTTACTTCAACATTATTGACTGGCATGAAGCATTAACTTTAAAATTACAAAAGCTTATTAAAATCAAAATCGTATAATTTCAACAGTTATAACAACAATTCAACTTTAAAATATGTATTACAAAAATTACATACAAACAAATAAGCGAAACAATAAGCCATTAAACTTATGGCTCTGTAAGCTGTAGACCTCGCTTTGGCCGTTTACTACAGATAAACATTAAATAGGTAGGTATAACACGTACTTAGTAGCTAAACTGCTAATTTGTGACTTGAACTGCACTATATAATAAAAAGTGGCTTTAGAACAGTTCTAGGTACCTACTTATTGTTTTCAAGAAGTCTTAATGCAGCCATCCATCACATCGGAATTTGCTTGAAAACTAAATATCACATTTGGATGATTCTAAGTGACTTTATGCGATTACTAGCTGCCTGTTGCGCGACTACGCAGCGCGTTTTAGGTTTATAGTTACCGGCCACAAAACGATTCGTTCATCATTTTAGAAATCCATATCGACCCGTGTGACATTGATGAAACTCTTTTCTTACAAACTGTATGGATCGCATCGCACAACTGTCAAACATAAGTTCCGGTTCCAACAAAGAGGTTGAACGAAGTAGTTTTTGGTCACGTCACTGGTTTTGGCCTTTACCGGAATTCAAGAACTCGTGGAAGAATGCTTAAAATAATTTTTATTTGTTAACGTTTCATCAGGTTTTTCTCTCACTAATTAACATTCTTTATTGTACGAATGTATTATTATCTTATCTGATTAGTTAAAAACCGTATTGAAAATAGTTGCGGTTTTAAAAGTCTTCAGCCGACCCTGACGTCACCGATTCCAATTTCCGTTACATTTCTTAGCCACTCGTGATAGCACCCGGCTAGTAGTAATTGAAAAGCAAATATATGAATAACCCACAGTTGAGAGGTTAAATAAATTTTACCCCCGTGCCCCAAGAAGTTTTACTTCAAAAATATTACGTGTCGTATCTACAGGGTGTAACAGAAAGGTGTAGTCATATTTTAGGGGGTTGTTAGGTAGACCATTCTGAGCAACTTTTACTATGAAACCGATTTGATCAGAGCAACTTTATTTTACACCCTGTATACAAACAAAACAAAGACAAAATAGGCAAAAGACAAATTGACTTGTATTCCCCAGCAACATTTCTTACATCCACAACAAACAAACTGCACCGCCATCGCCACGCCCGCGATGAAACAGGCTTATAAACTGCGATTAAAACATTAAACATGTCTATTCGCCCCCCTACCTCCCCCCTTAAAGCTTCGGCACACCACTGGCTGGTCAGTAGCGTACGTAGCGGCGGGCGCAGGTGTTAGTATGAAGAAGCATGTCATAGAGCGCCCACACTAAGCTCCTCGTCCTGCTACTCGTGATCGTCCTCGCGCGAGTACTCGTGCGAGTACTCGCGTAAGTAGTGTGGACGCGCATCTATACTTCGCGAATATTTTGTAAATAATCGCGTCGCCCTGCACAAGGTTACTAGGGTCCTTTTCCTTTCAATCGCGCCAAAAAGCCGACAAGGCGACAGCGCGAGAACGAGGACAAGGAACGTGTCCAGACCACTTCCCTGCCTCATTCCCTCGTCACTCGCCACGCTACTTGACGAGTAATGTGGACGCGCTAACACACCCAGCGGGGGCGGGGCGGTTTAAAAGCGGACCCACGCTGTTGTCAGTGTGGCGGCTACTTCACCATACAGAATTCCAACGGTCATTTGGCTGATAATGATGAGTGACGTTTACAGGGGGGCGTCAGCTCTACGCAACTTAACTCTACGACTCACAGAAGCACTATATAGTGTTTGACTTTGACAGTGACTACCAAGACGTCAATTAATGTCTATTGCAAGGGGATGAGAACTTAATTTCCCCTAATTTTAATGTCATTTTTGTTTCCTTTTCGGCCAGGAGAATGACAATCTCTAGTCTTAATGGGATTAATGCAACGGACCTGTCAGTAACACAGACCTTTCATTCCTCATTGATCATCAAGCGTTAGTTCCATCTGTCACCCACCACGCGCCAAAGGATCGTAAGAAAGCTGTATATAGCTGCTGCTGCTACATTTGACAAAGGACAATCACCGCTCGCCACCACCCTCTTTTTGACCCGGTCAGCAGTGTGCCAAAGCCTTAGTCCGTGGCAAGTCAGTGCCCTGCATTTATCGGTATTACCGGTTCTATCCGGGAACACTCCCGATGATTAGTTTGTGCGAACAACCATTCATAAGAGTTTCTCTATACCTGGCGAGAGTTGAGAGATTCTGCCCATCACCAGATTGTATAAGCCCTCATAATAATTTGCTTTAGCTATTATCAACACACGATTATACAAATCACGCTTTTTCCCACAAGTTATGGCCGAGGCACGATTTCCAGCCACATTTAGTAATAAGTTACTCAGAAGAGATGAATAGTAAGTATTATATCGCTAGCGAATCATAGATCAGCTCAGTGATACAAACCCTACACGAAACTACTAAGTTGTCACAACTAATCATCATCATCATATCAGCCTGTATCATCCCACTGTTGGGCATAAGCCTCTCCCGAAGCACGCCACTCGCATCTGTCACCCGCCATTCTGGTCCACTGTCTACAGGCCACCTTAACAATATCATCTGACCATCGGGTCGGTGGTCTGCCAGCTGCTCTTTTCCCTGTCCGAGGCCACCACTCTGTTGCGTCCTAGGTCCACCTTCCTTCCTTCCTTCTGACCAAATGTCCCGCCCAGCGCCACTTGAGCCCCGCGATCCGCGTTCCACGACGTGTGCGACTTTGGTAAGTCTACGGATTTCAAAATTAGGTACGCGGTCCACGAGACTGATGTGATGCATGGCACGCTCCATAGCCCTTTGTGCGACTTTGATTTTGTGCATATTAGCTTTTGTGAGTTTCGGCACCGTACGTGCGGATAGGCAAGACACATTGGTCAAAGACCTTGCTCTTCAGGCAGTCTGTGGGATTTGTGATTTTAGGACGTCTTCCAGTTTACCGAAGGCAGCCCATCCTAGCTGTATCCGTCTAGTGATCTCTTTCACCTGAGCACTTTGGCCAAAGGATGGGTTATGTCCAAGATATGAGTACTGATCCACTGCTTCTATACAGCAATACGTGATCTGGATCGCTGGACAGGGCGAGAATTTTATAGGATTGTCATTTGTTTTAATTTGCTTTAAAATTTGTATCTTGCTACTCAGGCTTAGTGCAGGATTCATGTATATTATTTAACTTAAATAGACTATACGGTAATGCAATAATGTTTAGTGGTCTCGGTTTCAGGATAGCCCGTGCTATGTGAACTCGGGCGCTGTACGCCTGCAGATCGTATTGATTAGTACTTTTCACCTCCGTACCGTTCTCTACAGAATAGTGTTGTGTATTGCGCCGGTACGGGTGTAGTTAGTTTCCCATTTCCGTGTGCATGGCGATGGCGGTATAAGCATAGGTAGGTATTCTCTAAGATGTTCGAAATATCAAAAACTACGTATTGTCACCTCAGAATCCATTGTCACATCTTTTCCTATGTGAGATTGCAAAGGAGTCAATAACATCTTAATTCAATCAGTCAATAACACTCTGTTTAAAATAACAAAGGTACAGATTAATAAACTATGTATAAGATCGCGACTGATAATGATACGTACTAGCCACATGAAGCATTTTTGAAATTCCGATTTTCACGTAATTTCCGTGGCATTTTTTGTTTCTCGTAATACATGTAAAATTAACAAAGATTATGAAAGACTAAAGCCTCAAAAACTAAACTATCAATGAGGCGTCAATTAGAAGCGAATACTTTGGCTAAAATTTATCATCAAAAATATTTTTGGCACGGAAATTACGGCCGTGGAATTTTTTTACCATGGAAATTACGAAAGGACTACTTTATCATACATGGATATATTATTACGTATTTCTGGCAGTGATTGGTCGATCGTAAGATCAATTGACAATTATTTGTTCTAAAAGTGATGAAATAAAAATGAAAAACACTTTATGAGTGTATTTATCAAAAAAGAAAAAACCCATAACAAAACCATAGTAATATTATCCATAAACATCTGTTAGGAATGCTTTTAAATAAAACAATATAGGTAATTAAATTATTTTTCTTTATAATTGTAGTAATTGTCAAAAATCAACTCAAAACAAAAATATTGTAACATTATTCATACAACGTTCATTATAAATCTGATATGATAGGTATTCATCATGGTTCGGAGGTCAAAAAATGTAACCACTTATTCAAATATAAGAATTATTAAACTATTAACTAATTAACTACTTTGCAGAGTGTGTATGGGTGGTATGGCGGATCAGAGGCTCTATTTTTTAATCACACTTTAGTAGCATAACGAGCGATTATCACGAACGATTTCCAAATAAAATCGTTAGTTATAATCGCTCGTTATGCTAAAGTGTGATTCAAAAATAGGGCCTCAGACCATTTAACTGATTCAACTTTGTATTGTTAGCTCTATCCCCAGCTTATAGTATTTATCACAAAAATCAAGTCTTATCAAAAAAGATAGTAACATTATCCATTGTACATCTAGTATTTATCACAAAAATCAAGTCATATCAACTACTGCTACTACTACTACTGCTGCTACTTTTTGCTACTTTTGTCAAAAATTACGAATTAACATCGAGCAAAAAACTGCAAAAAAGTCACGTTTGTTGTATGGGAGCCCCCCTTTATTTTTCTTATTATTAAGTTTTAAGTATTTGCTGTTATAGTGGCATCAGAAATACAAAATCTGTGAAAATTTCAACTCTGTAGCTATCACGGTTCTTGAGATACACCCTGGAGACAGACAGATTCATAAAAAACACGTAATTTTGTATGGGAGCCCCCTTAAATATTCATCTTATTTTGTTTTTAGTATTTTTTGTTATAGCGGCAACAGAAATACATAATCTGCGAAAATTTCAACACTCTAGATATCACGGTTCTTGAGATACAGTCTGGTGACAGAAAAAACCGCACAAATAATTTCACCCGGCTAGGAATGCCAAATACCCGTTTGTGATTACGTAAGATTTGTTATGTGTAATCAATTCATAACCGGATGAAGGGTTTGAACTTTTACTGGAGTGCCATACGTTATCCCGAATTACCCTTGATTGAAATTATTTTAAATATAAATGCGTTTAACCGATACATCGATTCACCGACAGCACGTTTCGCCGAAAGGAAAAAAAAATGTTTCGGCAAAACGTGCTGTCGGATAATATAATAAAGTGGTAAAAATTAAATGTTGAGACCCATCTGAGCTTCTGCCACCCCGTTAAGGAAACGTTAAGTTAGGTTATCATTTAATTAAAGCTTTCAGTAATTTCCGAGGCACGACCGTAATTTCCATGGTAAAAATGCCCACGGAAATTACGCCACGGAAATTACGACAAACGACTGTTTTGATCTCAAATACTTAACTACTATTAAAATTACAAAAAATCATTCAAAAATGTAAGCTCCGTCATTTTTACCATCTGAAAAATGGAATGACAAAATGCAAGTCTAATTATAAGTAATCAAAAAATGAGCCACGGAAATTACCCGATCGGCGTACCAAAGTACATCGCGTGAAAAACATACCTCGTTAGACCGCCAAAAAGAATATGTTCCACGTCCACTTCCTATGCAGCCGCACGCACAACTAACCTGTTTTAACATGCGTTAGCGACAGGACGCTAGTGTGTGTGCCCAATGAGATAGCAATACGTATTGGAAAGCATGAGAAGCACGGTTCAGAGTGGGACAAACATGTCGCGACCTCTCATTTAACAAATTACTACTAAACGTTATTGTTTTTATTATTGAATAGTGTACGTGAAATGATTTCCCTTCCAATGAGGTATAAATCGTTTTGGTACTGTGTTCCGCCAGAAACTTATCGAAGCTAGTATGACCCAAAACGCGCGGGAGACAAGCCTCCCAGCGCTCGTAATCGGTGATTTTGAACTTTCGTAGGTGGATTTCTCAGGTTTTAGGTATGCCTACACATAATGTTTTTAGTTTTAATGTCATACTTGGGTATCTAGAACAACAATAAGAATTAAATTATTAGTTTGCTTCAGTGGTTTTGTTCCTATAAGACGTGGACATCCAAATAAGTCGAAAAGAAAATCCACCCATAAATCAAGGAAACATTGACATTTTCAGGTAATAAAACGAGTGAGGATAATAGGGGAATGACTGGCTAAAAGTGGGCACAGTTGTGCCTGTGCCACTCCGTATGGGAAAAGGCATGACTCTATTTATGTCATGTTAATAGAGAAATGCCATTTTACAAACGATAACAAGCTCATCATCGTCACATTTGCTGCTTGAATAAAACAATGCAATTTACTAATTTACCCTTTTAGACAAAGATCTGAAAAAAACTAGGCAGACTGTCCGAAACTAATCTAAAGGATATGAATGAATTTCATAGCGGTGGTCCTACGCGGCAGCAGCGAGCGGCAGAAGAGAACAAAAAACGTTCAAGTGCGAGTATAGGACTCGCGCACCAACGACGGTTCCGCACAAATCTAATTTGTTTGTGAAGAAAAGAAAAGTTGTGCTACATACCTATAATTTTCTGTATCGTTAATTCTTTTATGTCAACGGGTTTTGATTGAAAAAAGTCTAGCAGACGAACGGACAACGAAGTGATCCTACAAGGGTTATTTTTTTCCGAGGTACGGTACCCTAAAAATACGGAATTCAAAGAAAGGAACGAAGATTCTCGGCACAATAGGTAGAACTTCCAACTCCCACCCAGAGCGTGCAGGACTGAACCAAATAAAAGATGCAAGCCTGTTTCATGAAATGCAGAATTCATACTGCAGTCTGCACGATTGAAAAACGTAGAACCTATTTTATATTGAATCTTTCCTCGTCTTTACTTCCTCTTGATGATCGATTTGCCCGACGGATTGAATTATAAGGCAGATATGGAACGGAACTACGACGCCAGGCGGCGAAATGAAATCTTCTGATTTCCACGCTTCAGTAACATGCCAAAGGGCTTTCGGGATGAAACTTATTACCTCTATATTCAATTTTAAATGCTCTTGTGCTCAAATACGGAGGTCCCTGGGTTCTGAATATCTCTTAAAAGTTTTTAGTGAGTATGCTTTTAGAACTTATGAAAACGATGCAACAACATTGAAGTAGCTAACGAATCACACACAACCCGGAAGCGGACCTGTCAACTCGCGAAACGAATTTACCATCAAAAGAAATAATTTAATTTACTATCTGGCGCCTGCTCTTCTTAACTTTATACTTTATTGCGCGGAAAATAATAGGTACAATTACGTTCTTCTTTTCTTGTTTTTGAACCCTGAGTCAATCCGACAACACCCTGACCCATCATGAATTACTTAGACTCGCCCTTCCGGACCAAAAATTTCGGACACTTGTTCCGGAAGGAACAGGAAACGGCGTGTACATAAATATTAACGGACTGCTCCGCTTGGTACGAAAGGGATATTCAGCAGAACGGAAAGAAATCTCTCATGTACCTTAATAGACCGTCGGGTAAGGGCAATCCGAATCAACAAGCTTTGATGCACCTTTGATATCACTCTTTTTTCAACGCCCACTTCTGAAATACTGAAATTCAACACCCATGAAAATTACGAAAAAGAAGCCTAAAAATACGCGAGGCGAGACAATAATTTACTTATAAATGTTATATAGGTACTTAGTTGTTGTTAAAGGTAATATAAAAAGTTATGTATTCACTTACAGGTTTGTTTTAGTTTTTAATTAAATTCATTTCCTACAGAAATTATATAAGTTTAATTTTAGGCGTATCATTATTAAAGCTTTCCACGATTTTCTCATGGGAAGTAAGAATGGTTTTTGTTAGTCTTATGTTTTGTTCTCACAGGTTCTAGTAAAGCGTACATATGAAGATTCAGTAATAATACAAGTTGTCAGTGCAAGTTTAGTGTTAAGTTCCATACTTGAACCTAAGTATTATTCTATGAGGTAACTGGAAGGCGCATCGTATCTTCGAGCAGGATATTGTTGAAATTAAACGATGCGATAGTACACACTTAAAAAGTTAGTTCAATTCAGCAGGCTGCAGGATACACAACAGACAACAAGTTTGACGGACTCTCAAAGTCGTTCAAAGGGTGTCTCAAGTTACGAATTTGATAGCATACCAATATAATATTTTACAAGGTAGCTTTACAACAGTTAGCCATTTGGCCAAGGTAACGGCACCTACCATTGAAGTTATAACTGTATCTTGTAAGTATTTAGATTTGTCAAGAAATATACAATAGGTACCTCAAACAAAATAATCAAACCTCTAATCATCCACTTCCGTGTTTTATTGATCTAACATGGCCTGTTTAAGCTGTGGCGTACGCTGTCTAAAGTTAGAGTGAATTACTTTTTAATTGAGTTAACTACACAGACTAAAGCCATTAAAATTTTAAAAGTTTTCTAAGTCAAATTATACGCATATCTACACTCGTTCGAACTCGAATATTCTGAAGAATAATATGACGACTTTTCTAAAACGAAAGTCAAAATAGGAGACATAATCAGGGATCTGTCACTTGCTCGCTGCATAATATTTTAGTTATGACACCTTTGTTTCATGCATGCTACTATATTATTAAGCATTACAGCCATACATATCACGTATGACTACAAATCACACAACACATTATAAGTATACATAGAGCAACACGGCCTGTAAGTAAGTCTATGATATTCCACCCTCTTGTAGGTTTGTAGCTAATATATATAATCAAAAGCATATTACGCGTTATAATACTAATAAGCAACTCCGAAATTACCACTTCTCACGAAAGACACCTTCAGCGAACCTTAATAAATGCTTATACTAATTATAGGTTCGCGTGTTGAAAGGCTGCTGTGCGTTATTTGCTTACAACATGTCTCGGCACTTTATTTGCACTGACGATGACGTGAAGCCTGAACGTACAACACAAATAGTCCCTGAGGATTTTTTCGAGTTTTTTTTTCAGGCCTTGTTTAATGTAAGTACTTCCTTTCGATTCGTAACTTCGTAATTTATTTATAGTACTCACATCACTTCATATAATCTGTTTCTATCTACGTAAGATAGAGAAATAACCGTTTTTTTTTTTTTGCAAATGGCGGGCTCGGTCAGGCGGGCGGCGAACAGGCAGGCAGGCAGGCAGGCAGAGGAGCATGGAGGTATAAAATTAAAATTAAAATCGATTACTCAAGTCTGTGATCTCTTAAAGTTGTGAAAAAAATAAACTTATAGGTCAACGCAATCAAAAGATACCGCATATGTATCAATATTGCTGAAATTGCTTGATATTCGCAAGGGAATCAAAACCTAGAGGGTACTTCCCGTTGACCTAGAATTATGAAAATTGGCACGAAGCAAGGTCTTATTGCACAAGTAAAGGGAAAAATCTGAAAACTGCAAATTTCTGTCTTTCTAAAAAAATATTCAATGACATCACACTTTAGTTTTTTTGTGGAAACTTAATT
Source organism: Argyresthia albistria (assembly GCA_963457715.1). NCBI lineage: Eukaryota > Metazoa > Arthropoda > Insecta > Lepidoptera > Argyresthiidae > Argyresthia > Argyresthia albistria. The sequence continues at coordinate 8,698,564 of OY735265.1, read as the reverse complement.
ACACGTGTTACGCTCTCCAAATGTGATCGGAACCCTTGGTGCGCGAGTCCTACTCGCACTTGGCCGGTTATTCTATTTTTGAATGCTACTTAGGACTTTGGATATTTATATCTATCTATGTTTACAAGCAAAATTGTTACAAAAGCGGAGTACTATTATCTCTTCTGTGACAAAAGGTAAGTGGTAAGAGGGCTTCGGGAAACTAAGATTAGGATCCAACAGCGATAATATAACATATAACCTACTTATTTGTATAGCTTTCACTACTTGGTGGAATCGGTATAGTGTAGACTGAGTTGAAGCCTGTGCTAAGATTCTATAAACTATTAATACCTACTTGACGAGCAAGAAAGCCTAGTTTTCTTAGCTAACGAGTTTTGAAGTAAAAGCTGAGTTCTAGGACGTACATAAGTTACTCTATGGTATAGGTATACACCATATAGTAACTTATGTATACACTAACGTTCTAGTTAAGCTGCACTTTTTAGGGTTCCGTACCCGTAGGGTGTTAAACGGGACCCTATTACAAAGCCTCCGCTGTCCGTCTATCTGTCTGCCTGTCCGTCTGTCACCAAGCTGTATCTGATGAACCGTGATAACTAGACAGTTGAAATTTCACAGATGATGTATTTCTGTTGCCGCTGTAACAACAAATACAAAAACCAGATTAAAAGGGGGCTCCCATACAACAGACATGATTTTTTGCCGTTTTTATTGATAATGGTACGAAACCCTTCGTGCGCGAGTCCGACTCACACTTGGCCGGTTTTTTGTATAATTAACGCATCTATTAAAAAAAAAAAAAAAATTTAGTACAACAATGGCCAATGCTGTGCTCATCTATAATAGGCAAGGCACTCATATAAGAACAATACCGCCATATTTCTATTGTATAATTTTGTATATGTGTGCTGTTGATGTGCCTAATTAAATTAATAAAAATAAAAATAATATTATACTTACTTGATAAGGACCAAAATCATATGCGATCGTGTTGCCTAGCTACTTAGTACAAGCTGAGGTAGGAAAGTTGGAAGGAGTTTCGGCTCGCTCGGAGATAAAAGGTGAATAATACTGAACAGTCAGCCAAGTTATCAGACAGGCTTTATGTCAAGTACCTACCTACCTAACAAATGTTTGAGAAGTGAAATGGTGGAGCGAATTCCGATTTAAATATGAAAAGATATACCTACCTACAATATACTTACTACACAACGTAGTTTTACTAGGTAATAAATAAGTTCAGTTTTACACTATTAGAGTAGAGATATCTTTGTTGGCCTTGACATTAATTACACCTATTCTTGTACGTGGTATTAAAAATTAAAATGGTTGTCTAAGAGAACTAAATAATCACATCTAAAATTAAGACGGGTTCCAAGAAATTGCCGATAAACCTACGTCATTCAAAGTTAACTCCAACTTGTGCTGTTTGACATACAATCGTAGATAAAGTTTCAAATTGTTACCTGGTATTGGTTTAGATTTAGACTATAGGTGCATATTCATCAAGCGATCAATGATTGCAGACACTCGACCTCAAAGGTCGATCCTAATATGGTTAGAGCTCGTCTAAGCTGAAATGACGCGCCCCACTCCTTGGTTTTGTATGACAAGTAAATACGAAACCAAGGAGTGGGGCGCGTCATTTCAGCTTAGACGAGCTCTACGAACGAAAGTGAAATCTAGCCTAACGATACTATTTCCTGCTTTCAAATACTTTCACAGCGACCGAAATTGAAATAGCTATAAGCTATGGATTTATTTCGGTACCTACCCTGTATCGTAACAATTGTATGAAGGTACCTATATGCGTACGCTTTAGGCTTTGTTTTTTCTTCTGTTAATAATTAGCGGGCGGGCTTCACCGACTGATGGGTATAAAATTCCGTTAACTATTGATGTGTCAAAGTTAGAATTGATAACAGTTGGCAGCTCTCTATGGGTTGTGAACATAACCTTCTGTACCTTAGAGGTAGACTCTAAGGTACAGATATGAAATTTTCAAAAAGTGGACTTGCTATTGTCTACCTCTAAGGATTGAGAACGTGCATTGCAATAACAAGCTACAGGGTGTAACAGGTGTGAAAGAGGGTTGTTAGGGACATCATTCTGAACAACTTTCACTATGGGACCGACTTGATCAGAGCAACTTTATTTTTATTAACTCAGTAGTAGGTACATTTCGGGCCTAGCGCTCAGCTGATTTGTATGGTGGAGTGAAAAATAAAGTTGCTTTGATCAAGTCGGCCCCATAGAGAAAGTTGTTCAAAATGATGTCCCTAACAGCCCTCTTTCGACTTGTACGTACACCCCTTTCTGTTACACCCTGTATACGGTGCGGTTTTTTACACTTGCTTTTAGGCATATTTCGCAAAGTGAAACTGGGATGTTTGAACAAAGGGCTTGAATGAGTTAGTACATGTAGTCAGTCGGCTCTCTGCGTAGCGGTGGTATCCAGGCACTGCAGGCTGTAACAACATCTATTAGCATTTCAGGGTTCGGCTACGAAGTAACGTCGTCTTTGTTTCGCACTTACCACCTTATATCGTCTACTTTGGAAAAAATAATAACGGTAATGTACTCCGCAGCGGTTTTCCTTGATCAAGTATCGGCGATTTCAAATTAGGCGGCCGGTGGCAAGGCGGCGAGATAAATGGGTCACAAACGAAATGAATGGACTTTCAGAATTTCCCCAGTATTGCAGACATCAAATTTTTATTTCCCCATTTGCCATCAGATTCCGGTATGCCTATCAGGATTATTATCAACGCTACAGACCAACAGCTGATTTTATTTAAGAGTCAACTTGGCTGAAATACGAAACTTATGAATGAGTTTACCTATGTACACTTTTACTAAGTGGATAGTTTTGTTTTGTCCTGTGTATTTTAGTCAGTAATAATGAAATTTGCCTTCCTTCACGGTGATTTCTATCGTGTTATGTACTGATAAATTACATATCTCATTGATACTTACATGGTCAGCTCCTATCATAGAATATTTGTCCGCTTACTCGTATCGTTTCATAGCCACGTCCACGTCTAACCTAATAACAGCGGGGGCCATTCTTTGTGCTCCGGTGTAAATAGATTGTCTGCCGTTTTACAGAGCGTTGTAGAGCGGTAGCTATCTACCGTAGAACTTATGTATTGTTTTCAATTTGTTTCAATAATTAGATTATATCTTTGAAGTTGTCGATAAGTTGAAAGAACATGGAACCTTTCTGGGATAGATTCCTAAAGTTGAAATTCCCTAAAATGTCTCAATTTTCACGTACACCTACAAAACATAAATGTCTACCGGTTGAGAATTTAATTACAAACAACAATGTTCTCTGAGTAGGCTTTCTAAGATAATTCAGTTTAAATATGTGAATAAATTACTAAATTACATATTCAGAGATAAATTGGCCTCCAGAGATAAATCCCTTTCAATACGTCCCAAATCTATAATATGTGACAGATTCATCCGTAATCTTGCATGATATCTCTGTTAGTACCTTACCGCGACTTCTTGAAACATTCCCTCGTAGTACAAAGCTATGCATAAAAGCTTTCCAGCGACAAACAACAAACAACTAAACCTTTCAGCTAATTAGGTGACAGCGAGGGCTCGGTGCCCACTCCATTGTAATATTAATTAATGTTTTTGGACACAATACACAGAACACAAAGAAAACAACCAGATCCTTCATTACGAAATAAAAACTTTTATTATTTATCAGTTCAAATATCATATTTACATTCTTTTAAACGATTAAAAGCACATTGTTTCAACATAAAAACAAATCATTGATTAAAAATCAGCAGTAGATATTCCTAGTAATTAAAATAAATTGTAAGTTAATCAAAATTATAAATGTCAATAAGTAAAATCATGAAATAAATCTCAATTGACTGCGAATTCCGGAAATGATAGGACCGGCAATGGCATCTTGTAAGACTGACATTAACTAACAAATCATCCTAACTAATTTATTAATATATTTACAAATTACAATCGCTTTTCGTATCCGTTCAGCGAACATTCAGTTATTAGTGAAAATGCAAATCATTAGATTTCCTCTACAGCCGTGGAAAGGCATCTGAATCCCTCTTTATCGACTTAGCACAACTCAACCGTCTTGCCTTGATATCGCAACAAGTTTGCTTCTCTAGCTATTGTATTGAGGGTCTTCTCGAAAATTCACGCACTAGGGGAAAGATGTTACCTTCAAAACCAATGAGCTTCATTATAGTTTGAGGGTTTAGAATTACAAAAGGGACGAAGCTCCTTCATTTTATTAAAGTCTTCCGATATCTTGTAAGGTCAACGGACGAGAGAGAAATATTGTAGGTAGGTTTCAGCCACAATTTGAGGATCTAAGATAGATATTCATCCCGAGTTTTGACAGCGTGCATGCACACTTTCAAACCTTGCTCTCGCATACATGTCCAACTTTGGCGTCAACGTCGGAAAAGTTATCGCCAATGTTGGCAAAGCTAAGCCTGGCATATGAACCTGCGAGAACACCCATCGAGGCTGTTGGGATAAAGACCAAACCACGGCTCGAAATCAAAACCACTTCGTATAAATGCTCCTTGAACACGCCTTACAATTTATATGTTACAATTCGCACGAGGTGCGTTCGGTGCCTCACTCAACGGGTGAAAGATACTAACATTATTTAATTCATTGAGAAGCCCCACCCTGTACAAAAGTTGAATCCACTCATTCACCAGAAGAATATAATTTACTAAATTCATATGCAAACTCAATAACTATCAATATCAAGGATGAACCATCTCATGAAGAATTTTTGACTTTAGGTTTGAAGAACCTTATATCTTGTAGTAAAGCGGTTTCATATGACTCGACCCAACTTTAACATCGCAGAGGGGGGCCGTTAAATCATTTGACATAAAATTTAACAAGCCACTAATGCGTGTCTCACATACAAAAAGATTCTTTACAAGTAGAATTATCGTATAAACTAGTTTGGTGTTCAACGGAATTGATCCGCGACAGAACGAGAGGGGAGTGCGTTAATTTTCACTTGTGACCATATTTTTGTATCACAAACGTTAAATGTATCTTACAATCCTAATTTGTGTTTTCAGTCATTTGTCATATTGTTACACGCCTGCCGCAACATCCCATATGAATAAGCTCGATCGAGAAAATGCTCAGCCCAAGTGAATATGCTTTGACTTCTGCTGTGCGGGCCTAGAGAAGCTGATAGTACAATTAGTATCTATGCTAATCATTCAATTTAAATACGCATAATTATATTATATTCATTGATCAAATCGATAAGCGTGCAAATTAAGCAAATTTAGCTTCAGATGGTTAAAAGTTATATATCTATACTCCAGAAACTAATGTGAAATGCAACGGTCACTTTTAAATGAACTGACAAGTGATGTCAAGACTGCACTGGCTAGCCCCTAAATAAACAAGTATCCTACACAGGGGTTCCCAAAGTGTATTTCTCGGGCTTCGTATTTTGTTTCATCGCACTCACCGCTCGTTCGCCGCCCCTATGTATTGACTTACGCTACACTAACACGACCTATGTACGCTCACTCCGTTCACTATAACAACTAGGACCGTGTTCCCTTGTGATGGTTGAAGATTTGAGAAATACTGGACGCTGAGTTTTTTTGATAAGTTTAGATAGAAGTTAGAGTTTATAACTTTCGAATCGCTCCCACTAACTGAAATGTTTACTTGTAGTACCTACTAAGATGTTACTTGTAGTACCTACTAAGATGTTACTAACAACCTAAAAGCTTTGCGGTGTCATGATGTTTCAGATTTATATAAAGTTTCAATGCACTATTCATCTCAAACGCGGAAACGGCGCATATTTTAACTCGAGATAAGTGCTGGGAAATGAGAAAATGTGACAAGTGAAATATACCGTAGCTAGAACGAAGTGTTGCATTTTATCACACCCGAGACAACGACCAATTTCAGACGAGCGGAAGATTTCCTTTTAAAACTTCATTCTGTTAATAAACAAATTCTAACCGAAAACAACAGAAAGCACACGTCCCATTCTGCCACGAGCGTAACTCAATATACTCATGCCTATCATCAACCCATGAGCGAATGTTAATTAACATTTCATAATTCAAAGCTCACAATGAGGCAAGGTAAAGTTTTCCAATTAATATCCCGTTAGCGGCTCTTATGCGCGTATGGTTTACTGAAATGAGGCGTGCAGAGCTGAATTGATCTATGGTTTGTTAATTAAATCTATTATTATTAGTTTTGTCAGGAAGTTGTGTAGGATTCCAACAGTCGGCTGAAGTCAGTATGGGAATTTTAAGGTGGAGATTTGTGTAATTCTCTATGTCCGTGTATTTGATTGCGTTATATTCACTATTTACCTACCGAGACGATGACAGAGCCAAACGCCACCAGGGTTCAGGTTGCTATAGTGAAGGTGATTTAATTTTAGTTACAAACGCCACCAGGGTTCAGGTTGCTATAGCGAAGGTGATTTAATTTTAGTTACAAACGCCACCAGGGTTCAGGTTGCTATAGTGAAGGTGATTTAATTTTAGTTACATTGCACTCCTATACTATGACGTCAATTTATTGTTGCACTTTTTTAAAATGATATATATCAACACCAAATTCAGTAGGTATCATCCAAAAATCATACATTTTTCTACACTTTAATTCTTTTACATAAAAAGTGCATGTGTTTTCAATGAGCGGTCAACCATGTTTAACTGGTATTAATTTAATTCAACTATAGGATTATACTACACCGGACCTACGCGCACCTAGCAACACCTCAGCCCCCTTAGACAAAGTGAAACGCTAACCGTTGCGAAAGGAAACGATAACTTTTTATGTATGCGATTTGACATTTGGCTTCGCTAAGGTGACGTCACGTAGCGATTCCAAATGTCAAATCGCATACATAAAAAGTTATCGTTTCGTTTCGCTATCCTTAGCGTTTAACATTGCCTGCAGGCACAGGACCACAATGACAACTTCTGATAGAAAAAGAACTAGACTACTTAGCCTTACAAAAACGACAAAATTCACTAAGCGTTCCGTTTAACGTTACTAGTAGGACGGTCCCACACTTCATAAATTTGAGATCTGACACGATTCAATTTGATAATTTTGGTATACTTGCCCGATTTTTGTAATCATGAACTTGTCACTGTCAAAGCAATTTGCCAAGCGGACATAATGTGCCCTTTGTAAATTAAAAAGGACATATCATTAGATTTTACTTACCTGCTGCTATTTATGAGTAATTTTCAAAGTCAGGTTCATGTTTACAAAAATGGGGTGTTTGTAGAAGTACTTACATTCAATTCGACTTTTATCACCGCACGGCAGCATACTGCTCGCAAGAGTGGCGCAGAGTCCTAAAGCAGTTGCAAGCGTGCTAAACATACGCCAACCGTACTACCCTATACTCTGTTACAATCAAACACCCTGCAAAATCTAATGTGTTTACGCTATATTTAAGTTCTCATCAGTGGGTACTTTATATCAATTACTTTTCAATTGTTATCTGTCCGTTTCGACCATTTACACTGACAAAGGGCTAAATTGACTTCAGTCATAAGAACATTAAATTTTCTCCTAAGAATAATCGATCCACTCCCTGAAACGATTTGTCTTCCTTTTCAGTCATACAATCCAAATCTAATTTGACACAAGCGTTCACAAGCTTTGTAGCTGTGATATTTATGTGTTATAGCTTATAGCAATTGATTGCAACAGAGTACACAGTAGTGGCGACTACACACTTCCCGCCACACTAACTTACTATTTGAGCGTCGTGGAAGGAATGAGTGTGCAAGGTTCAGATTAATAAATCCTCCGTATATCTTCCATAAGACTGCATCAGAATTTATCGACAATTATATAATACAAAATATAAATAAACCTCTTCAAAATGTCTCCCAAATTATGAGCATATTATATCAAGCATAAAATTCTTTTAAAATAACGCATCATACTCTTTTTCTTACATCTTTTCTTTATAGATATACAATACATGGCACACTGTTCTGTTTATATTTTTACAATATTTCGTACACTGGGGCACTGTTACCTTGTCACCATAGAATAATTGAATTATATGGATGGATATTACGTTAGAAGCTTAACAAGCGCTAATATAACATTTCAAAACAACGGATGGACAAATAATAACATGGTATTTTATACAGGTTGTAGACTTTTGCAGCAAGATTGCAAGTTGAACGCCTGCTGAAAGTTTCACAGCCTGTATGCAGGCATCACATGCCCGCGTTCGACAGTCGAGGGCGTTTGGTCCACGGATCGTGTCATGTCAACCGAATATCGACCTTATATTCTAAAGACTATAGGAATCGGGATCGTACTATTACTACCACAGAATCATTGTACGAGAAGGCTACTTCCGCAACTCGTGAGTTCTGTTACGATTGTGTTAAAACTGCCCGGGGATCGGACACGCAATTATAACAAATCAATTTTTACACTTACTCAAATTAGATTTTCCTTTACTCTGCATCAACCCACTGAGCCACCGTGGCGGAGTATGGGACGATCTTACTCGAAGTCGAGTAAAGCTTCGTGCCTCTCGATGGTTCATTCATTAGCTACATTTATTTATTAGTCTTCTGATACAATAATTCTGCACAACCACCGTATGAGGGCGCGACCTCGGCCCTGCTGCGTTTGTCTGCGAGCCAGCTCCACAGTTGTTCATTTGATGGCTACATGTCTAGATTCGTTGTATATGCAGACGCCCTCCACGGTGAATATTGACACCTCTGGAACAATACAAAATATGTCGTCAGATCAGACACATACTCGTGATTTATTTACGATACAGATAAAATAACCCTTTCCTTGTCCAACCAAAATAAGGACAAAGAGATGATAAATAGATCTATTCTTTAAGTTTTGTATAAGATATCGTACTATAAAAGCGACCATTTCAGAAAATTCAGTCGAATGAAAGCAACAGCAAATACACGCGAGAACTTTCTGTATTCTGTCGAATAAGTAACTAAAAAAAACTTGAATTCCGGTGGAAACTTATCATTTGTGGAGAAATCAAGCTTTTGTCTCGAACTTAGCCGTTGCTTTTCATTGTTCAAACGAATCAGGCGCTGTTGGGATTGTTCATAATTCGTTACATTTCTGAAATTCTTTAGTTTCAATAAATGTTTTTCGCAGGATGTTTTTGCAAATAAAAGATGTTCTATAAATAGTATAGTGCATTACGGGTAACGCCTATGCGCCTCAGCGGGGACGTCATGAGTCAAGACAAGCCTTGAGAATACTTATAAAGGTTAAGTGTCGGATTGACCCATGATCTTGACTTCTAATCACTGACGTAAGCCATGGAGGTGGTCCACTCATACAAATGAGTACAATAACACGTAGAGTATCTAATGGTCTTTATTGTCTTCTGTCTCCCTAGCATTATTAAACTCGAACGATACAAGAATAAATTAGTTTGGATTAATCCCTCGGGCCCGGACTCGACTTCGAGAGTCTTAAGGGATCGTTCAACAATTACGTGATAATTTTTGGCCGTTTTTAAACCCCCCCCCCCCCCCCCGCCTTGATTACGTAATCTTTGTCCGTGCTAAAATGACCTAAATTTTGGGATCCCGGTCCCGAAAATCCCGTTTCATCTATCTAATAGTAAGTGTTACCAGTAATAAACTTCAAAATTGGACGTAAATATTTAAATATAATTTATTTTCGGAAACGAAGCGCAGATGACGTAATCATGGATTCTTCCCCCCCCCCCCTAAATAATCCGATGTATATACATACAAGCACCCGATCCCCCCCCCCCCCCTTCCGGTGATCACGTAATTGTTGAATGCTCCCTAACTAGGAGCAGGCGATGTAAATAATTAATTAGTTTTAATTCAAAGATTAAGACAGACTTATTATTTTGTTTGGTGGCCAGCCTCCCTGACTGCTATTCCAGGCATGACACATTTAATACGGCCTCTTATTCCTCTTATTAGTTTTTGGGTAGGATATGGATTAGCGCCGACACGGGTCTTTCTGGCTGCATTTTTTTAAATCTAAAAACCTTCAAAAAACCTACATAAAAAATCCGGGAAGAAAGCATGATGAAACGCCTTTTGTGTTGTCAATCTCCCCGAAAAGTCACCGCAGCTGCAAAGCGAATCTCTCCGATCTCTCCCTGCGTTACAAGTCAGGGCCGGAAAGGCGGTTCCAAGCGGAACATATTCGGCAACTACTACCTTATCCGGTCCGCAGCAGTATGGCAACCAGAGCAAACAATACGGTATTGGACAACATTAAAAATATTCGACAAAATGTGGTAATCCAGATAGTAGCGTAGAAATCTATATTTCATTATATTTTAGAGTAAAATATGTTTATTTTGTGCGGATTCCAGGAATTAAAATGTATAAACTATCGACGTATAATCTGTGACGAAAACGCTGTCTGAC
>OY735265.1:8275699-8687910 GCA_963457715.1 Argyresthia albistria | reverse complement strand
AAAAAGGCTGGATGTATAATGTCATCCAGGTAAAATCAAATTAAACTTCACAGTTTTTTCATGTAGGAACCTAATTACTAGACCGATTCCTGATTTTCTAAAAAATGGGACCAAACTATTGGATTGACCATTCGAACGAAGAAAGATTTTTTGAAATCGGTTCATAAATAGTACCAGTTTCGACGTACCAAACATTAAAAAATACAAACAACCGAATTTATAACCCCCTCCTTTTTTGATGTCGGTTAAAAATTAAGAGAAGTTATGCTTTCATCCCTTACAATAGATATTTTCAGACGTCTCTTGGTGTCACCTGTCATGCGGGTGTCTTTGTGCTAGTCAGAAGCAAGCGGCGGGCGGTTTCATACGTTCGACATTTCGCGCCCGCCTTAGCTACCGCGGAAGCCTCCTACTCTGGACGAGGCCAATGGATTCCCTGACTGGCTGATGATGATGATGATGACGACGAAGCACTCACCCGGCGGCCGGTACCACAGTGTGACGACCTCGTGCGAGTACGTGTGACTCGGCACGGACTTGGCGCGCGCGAGACCGAAGTCCGCGAGTTTCAGCTCGCCGTGCGTGCTGATCAGTAGGTTCTGCGGCTTCACGTCCCTGATGACAGAATTATTGTTAGACTAAGAAGCACGGCCCTCAGCTCTGAGAGTTATCTCAAGCGCTTGAAAATGTCAGATTTGTATGGCGAAACGGTCAGTGTGGCATAGCTCGAGTTGAGAGCCGTTTATTTACACGGGTTTTCAGTCTTAGTATCGAGAAGAGAACGACAAAGACAGGTACGGCTGCGGGGCTACCATGAGGCTACGCCACTCACCACGCGTCGCGTATAAATGTCAAATTTCGCGTCATAATGACGTTTCCCCATACTTCCGAGCATTGATTTTGACATTAAATTGTGACAAAATGCGTGACTGAGATGTTTAGCCTTAGAACGTTATATTTTAATTTGTTCGCTATCGCTATGGGTAATATTATATTAAAAAGCACATCTTTTTATTCTGCTTGTTTTATTCGTACCATCGTTTTTTACTAACAGATTTGCTATAAGGCATATTACGAACTAACCTGTAACTGTTACGAACCTAACGTCAGACTTGCCAACTCAGAATACTGATAATAGTGATAGTGACTTGAGGTCGGATCATAAAGACAATATGAGGCTTTTCTTCCAGAACAAAGAATATTCGGTCAATATTACTAAAAAAATAACGAGCAGGCGTATCATAATGACATGGAATGAATATGGCATAGCAATAGCAAGGTCTGCAATAACGTCTGCTAACCTAAACGGAACCTAACGATGTAAGCTTCATCCAATACTCCATTACGAGACATAATAAATACTTTATTCATATTAAAAATAGGATTATGAGATAGCCCGCTAAGTGTAATTGTTATTATCGCCTTAGAGCTTAGGCTTAATTTGGATTAGCACTGTCTAATACGAATAAGCTAACATGTATATAAACGTTTCTAACATGTTTACATTGTAAGCTGTTCTCCATTCACACGAAGCCAGACGATCTAAAGTTATTCAGGTTTAATCCGAAAGTTACTGCCACACTTCAAACTTCGTAGGAATTTATGTAGCTATCTAAAGTGTAAACCTATTATCTCTACTCATCTCATCTTGGGCATAATTTCGCACATGATGAGAAATTTAGAGATAAAGAATATCCAGCTAAATCGTGGCAATCGTTTGCCTATTCATAGGCTGAGTAGGCAGCTAGGCTCTCAGGTACTATTAGAGCTTGGTATCCTGCATCAGACAAATTGTCGTTCGCCCAATTCCAAGTTCGGCAACAATAGATTGAGCACTCGAACCGTATCCGAACTTGGCTCTATCTAGCCTCTTCATGAACGTAGTCCGCGGTTTGACGCACAGACGGATCGGCATAACTTTGTAATTGGGTTGGCTAGTTTAACTTCGCTATTCGGTCGAGTACTAAAGGGATGTGCGTGAATTCATTGTCCGGTAAAATTTTGAGGTTTATTTTTTGTTTCACCATATCTGCATGAACAATTAGAAAGTTTGCAGTCTTGAACTTCAAACTTTCTAATTGTTTATGCAGATGATGAAACAAAAAATAAACCTCAAAATTTTACCGGAAAATTAATTCACGCACATCCCTTTAATACTCGACCGAATAGCGAAACCGAGTTAAACTAGTAGTACTACTAGTATGTAAATAGATCCCATGACCCAAAATAGGATATTTTTAATTTTATTTTTTTTGGAAACTAACAAGTTATATTATAACTTAGCGAGCTTTAATCTTCGCGTTGCATTCCTAATTGATGGAAAATCTTAGTTTAATTTGTTGCTACATGACACCGCAGTCACATTGTACACTGCAGCTCAATTAAAGCAACTTAAATTATTATTATTTTCCCTGACGACAGACACTGCCACCACATCGACTGACGTTCGTCACTCAAAACTATGCTTCCAGGCCTAGATCTAACGTAACTTGTATGGCCTAAAAGGCCTATTATTCTCAAATAAATTACCTCCCTTTGATGAAGCCGGTGCAAACAATAGCGAAACCTAGTTAAAGGCCCTATTTACATTGCAATTTATACCCGTCCCGCCTTGCCGGCCGGTCTATGAAAAGGGAAACCAAGAAGATATTAGACTTGACTATTACGTTATCGGTTGGTAGCTAACTCTATCCGGCCTAATTGAAATGGAGCTTGCAGTACGATGTTTTATGACTTATAAAGCATTTTTTTTCTCAGTGACTATTCAATCATGAAACATCGGAACAGGACAGCGATATTGCGCTTTCTTGCTCAATTAGTAGCGGTACGCTATGACGTACACGGGTGGGCATTAATTGGAGTACCTACTGCAGTCCATTGTAGTAACATCGCTCAGATAATAAAAGTCAATAATCAGAAAGTCCGTAATTCGTTCTGATCTCAAGCGAAAATACCAGCGAAGCTCTCACCACCGAATTAATCACTCGTTCGTTTTGAGGAGTAATGTATAAAAGTACTTCGTGTTGCGCTACATTTCCTCTGAGCCGGGTCAGTGTTATTTTTGAGACACCTCCGTCTGAAAAATCACGATTTATGTCGGATAGTGTTTCAAAACCCGCGAAACAGATTCAAACAAGGCAGCAACGCAAAACTCGCATTAGGAACGATGCCCAGTCTACGACGCAGACATTGTCGATGCGACGCGACCGACGACGACGACGTAGAGACGTGTAGAGAAGTGGCAAAACAATACGTGTTCCACTTTTGAGTTCTGGCCCTCAGAATCACCTGTGCAGCACGCGCCTCCGGTGGCAGTACGCCAGGCCGCGCAGCAGCTGGAACATGAACAGCCGCACGTTCTGATGATGCAGACCGCCAGGGTGCCGCTCCATGTACTGCGACAGGTCCGTGTCCTGGGGGCAACGGGGCCATACAACAACAATACATATAGGTACATTCTGGATCCCCGAGAGGATCAAGTGCGCTTGACAAGTCTACGTTATTGAAGCGAATATTGATCGTTCACGGCGTAGACTTGACGCTACCGTCAATCGGTCTACGGGCTTGATCGCAATCGTATCAAGTAGACTTGTCAAGCTCACTTGATCGACTCGGGGGCCCACTACATACACAAACATCACAAAGCGTCACGTATTTCCCCGTGGATGGCAGAGGCACAACTGTGCCCACTTTAGGGTTCCAGCTAGCACATCACCGCGCCGCAGTTATGAAGTAATGAAAGTTTCCTCACTATGTTTTCTATCACCGTTTGACATGTATAACACAAAAAAAAACATCACTTAAAGTCTTCACAAAATAAAAGGTCCGTTTTGATAGTTCACGCCCATGAAGTTTTAACCCCTAACGCGTAGGTAATAGAAGCGGTTTTTAAGTGCAACTTGTACGCTTTGCTTCTACGCACCAGTTGGCTTTTATTACCTACTCCTTAGGGGTTAAAATTTCATGGGCGTGAACTGTCAAAACGGACCTTTTATTTTGTGAAGACTTTAGTGCTGAATTACAACGCTTTTAAAAAGACTTGTTTTCATTAAAACCAGCCATATCATGATATGGCCAGAAATGGCGGCCATATCTTGAAATGGGCCAAATTAGACAATATGGCTACGACATATGATACACAGACAAATGGGTTTTGTTTACAGACAGTTGGACTTTAGACAGATGTCATTCGTCAGTATTTCTGAGAAAGACACTTATCCCCAATGGCCCTAAACAAAAATCCCTTTTAATACAAATAGTATAAATTCAAATACAAAGTTATTTGACACGTCGAACGTAGTCTAAAACTTTACAAAGAGCGACCCATACCCTAATCTTTTAACATGAGGGTTACTATATGTAAGTGGGCATTATTATTTTGTGTCCTAGGATTCTTGACGTATATTGCTTCAACTATTATTTTGCAACGCAACAGAGAATTTCATTTCAACTCTTTGTAGAGACAAGATTTCAATATCGCAATATGAAATTCTTTGAACTGTCGCTTGAATTTGCGAAGACAATATCGTAAAGTATAATTCTCTAATCTTTGCAACTTATTTTTAGCGTCAGTTAACACATTATCCCTGTTTTGTAAAAATAACTGTTAAAAAGTTAAGTAAAGTCCTTTTATACTTTATTATTTACAGTGATTGTATGAATTTGAGTATCAGTTAAATATTGTGTTGACAGATGTGCATTACACAGAGGTACCATTATTCACGAACTCACCACAAACTCAAACGTCAGTCTGAGTCAGTCAACTGTCAGTCTCCTAAGTAAGTACGATGTCGTGTAATCGTGTAACAAATTCGAGTTTCTCAATGAACATCCCTCGTGTTGATCGTAGAAGAGATGGGTACCACGGTTCACGAACTCACCACAAACTCGAAGACGAACGTCAGCGTCTCTCTCGTGTGCACGATGTCGTGCAGGGTGACGATATTCGCGTGTTTCAGCTCCTTCAATAGTGAGGCCTCTCGGATCGCCGTGAAGGGTGCGCCCTCCTCCTCTTGCAGTCTGATCTCTTTTAACGCTACCACTTGCTGTGTCAAACTGTTGGGAGAGAACACGTGGCGAATAAGTCAACATACACGCACATATATTGATTCTGCCCCACAGTCGGTTACCCTGCGTGAGAAACAGAAATACAGACGTTATGCGAGTAAGTCGGTCGGATCTGTCGCTAGGCTTGAAGGAAGTGCAGTTCTGACTCCTTAATCTAAGGTGTTGTATGTTAGAAGCTATAAATTTTACGGAACATGTTTTATTTTACGACAAGTACAACAAAAAATATTGTTCCAATGACACGGCACGATGCTACTTCAACTATTCTCTCGTAATTTTGTACACTCCCACGCGGCCATCCTGAGGCTGATGTACATTGCGTTCTGTAGCCCATAAACATCTGATATTAGTGTCTGGAAAACGTATTGTACACCGAACAGGTCATGAATATTTTCTGAAGCCAGTAAAGTCATAAAAGCGTACTTCATGCAAGGATACGATATCCAATAAGAATGTCCGTGTCAGAATAATAATATTTATTACTATATCCTGTATCACAAGTAAGAAAAGTATAAAAATATCAAAGAATACTCGTATGAAAAGAATCTCGATAAAGTTCGTAAACCAATATATGCTCTGTTTCATTTTACTTTGACAAAAAAATGACATTAAAATTAGGGGAAATTAAGTTCTCATCCCCTTGCAATAGACATTAATTGACGTCTTGGTAGTCACTGTCAATGTCAAGCACTATTTTGTGCTTTTGCGAGCAATAGTAGGTCTATTGCTCGCAGAAGCATACTAACATTAAGCATACGGTACTAACAAAGTTGCGTATAACTTTACACGTAAGGCAAAGCAATCTTATCACGTAATATCGAGTATTGAATGACTGGCTTAGAGTGGGCACAGTTGTGCCTCTGCCACCCAACTAAATATAATATTATATTTGCCGTAAAATAAAGACAACAACAAGTAAACATTACCAGAGAGAACTTCAGCCCAGTTTCATTTCATTACGTTGGTACACGGGACGGAAACATTCGAGAACCACTTTAGCGATTCATAAAGGCGGTGCTGGCAGCGACATGAATATTGTACAAGCAAGCTAGTTACTCTGTGGTAAACTCTGTAGTAAAGTAATGTTTGTAGGAATGTACGGACTTTTTACAATCACAGAACAACCACGACGAATGGTTATTGATTCCTTTCCGATTTGCTGACAATACTGAACAAAAAGTTGTTTGTCAATCACGTCAATAAACTTTCATTACTCTTAAATTAGGATAATAATATTGTAGGATGGGACTGTATCTTGTTTAGGTGCTGCGCCGCGAATAGTTTTGTCTTGAATTTTATGTCTCCTAAGTTGAATATTCAACCCTCTGACTTCTACCAGGGGTCATCCACAAAATCTCTGCACAATGCCATTTTATATTCATGAACAAAAGACATTTTTGTTTCAGTTAAATTGCTCGTGAATTTAAAAGTGGCAACTTTGCACAAATCTTTTGTTATTTCGAGGCGTAACAAAAACCTTGAACCTGACCCTTATGACAGGACCGTAATAAACCTTTGTAGCGAACTCCCTGGGTTTCGTGACCTAGACTAGTTGCCAAGGGAACCGATTTAATTATGCATTGAAAGCGAAGTGAAGTTAGGCACAGAACTTTCCGCGGCAAAGGTGCACGGCTGCAAGGGCTAACTTCGTAACAATGAAGTTTGTATCAATTGAATCATTTGTCCGTCGTTATTGTATAGTCCGAATTGAGTAAGTCAAGATAAACTTTTGCTCTATGTACGATACAGGAGATAGAATAAAGATGAGTTTAGTTTTGGACTCGGTAGACTCAATTAGGAAAACTTACACTCAGAACTTAGAATATGAGTATCATTGAACTTAAATCCAATAGAATTTCAAATGTATAGGTAAATATCATACACTCAACTTGGTTATTAACTTTTTATTTCAGTGCAAGTTTAACCTGGCTACCTTAGAACATGGCCTCTTTTGTAAGGTAACAATTTTATGCATACGAGACCCACCCACCAGCGCTCGGGAGAGCACATGAATTTTAAACGACCGTCCCACAGAGTATGATATTCGGTACTTTTCTCGCTAGCGTGTATGATGGGTTCACAATAGAGCATCAGGCGAAATTAAGGCTCATAAAATTGGTAGATTAGAAGAGCATGGACATCGCTATATGTCATTAACATGCTTAAACATGAGCTGAAAACACTGAGTACTCGTATACCTATTGTAATGTTAAGATCCTCTAATTTACTGTTTTCTTCCAAATAAAATTCATGACATTTCATGTCATTCATAATCTGCGGTCACAGGGGATAATTTTTGACTGCATTTTCCACAGCCATTTTGTAAGAGGATAAAGCAAAACTGAAATTGAGCAGGTACGTACCTACTATAAGCAGAGTGCTCTCGCCCTCGTTTTCGACTTTATTTCTACCGCAAGAGGGGTTGAGGATTAGCGCGGCTTTTGCCGGTTTTGCGCAGCCGCATGTAAACCACTGACTCGTATTTCGTGAGCCGCTGTCCAACGTTTTCATAAAATATAGCGGCTTTTATTGTGAAATATATGTAAATCCGAACTATTTCCATTTTTAACCTTTGATATGATACAAATATGTTTATTTTTATAGCGATTGATATGAATAGGAGTTACAAAAATCCATGGATTTTTTCAGGGTTCATGAACCTGTCTGAATGGCGAGTCCGTGCATATGATAGAAATAATTCATGACGTGAGGTTTAGAGATGTATTTAAAAAAAAACAATAATATTTGAATAACCTTCAACATCTATAGAGATTTCGCTTGCTTCTCCATGTAAAAATGAACTATAAATTATACGTGTTCTTCTGTTGATCTGAATAGGAGTTATTCTCAACTCACTTGCTATATCCCTTAAAGACGGTGGCATAAGATCCCTCGCCTAGCTGCTCCAGTTTAACGTAGGCTTCGGACTTGCCGAACGGAGAATCGCCCTGGGAACAAAGAGAACACGGTCATACATTGATATTTACATGATGTGGTCATAGAACTAAGATTTATGACCCAAAGAGTGGACTAAATATTCCAATATCGTGAAGCTGGAGTTCATTTATCCTCTGCCTATGCCTCTTCTGATAAAGACTTCCGGAAGAAGGAAAGAGAAGCGTGGGTCGCACGACTCGCACGGCAGCCAGATGGGTCGATGACATTGCAATATCGCGGGGAAGTCCTAGGCTGGCATTCGATTGGCAGACACAAAAAGTGGCCAAGTGCGAGTCGGACTCGCCCATGAAGGGTTCCGTAGTATCATGTAATTATTAGACTGGATTTTTGTGTTGTAAATTTGTTTTTCATAGTCTTTGTATAAATGACAAAGTTATTATCTTTGCAGTTTTTAATAAATGTTTTATATCTTAAAAACTGCTCATTATATTTTGTTCAAACCCATTTTCCTCGAAAGTTTATATTGAGAGACACAGCATATATTTTTTATAGATTTATCACTCTCTTACTTAAAAGTTAGAGGGGGGGGGGGACAATTTTTTCCACTTTGGATGGGTCTGTCTCTTTAAAGATTGACTTTGAGGAAAAATGGTTTAAGGAATCTCCACTTCATTTTTGAAGACCTATCTATAGACACCCCACACATGTAGGTTTGATAAAAATATATTTTTGGTTTCAGTTTCACCTTATTATTATTATTTTTCAGTTTTTGTATAAATATCGTAAAGCGGTTCATAGAATACATCTACGTACCAAGTTTCAACTGTGTAGTCCTAATAGTTTTGGAATAAAGTTGCTGTGACATACGGGCGGACGGACGGACGGACGAACGGACAGACAGACTTAACGAAACTATAAGGGTTCGTTGTTTCTCTACGGAACCCTAAAAAGGAAGAGGCTTATACCCAACAGCAGGCAGTAACAAGCTGCCGATGATAATATGTTTAGGGTTGTAACGGAGGCGTCTTATCGGAGGCGGAGTCGGAGGCGGAGGAGAAGAGCTTCGCCTCCGCGGAGTCAGAGGTTAACGGAGGCGGAGGTAGAAAAAATATGTATGTTTGATTTATTTCGGAAAAGTATTTATTCAAAAGCTATAGGACATACACATTACACTTTAACAAACATTTTAAGAAGAGGCAATTTAGGTACTACTGTATCACTCAAAACAATCGAGGTTCAGTCACAACACAACTAAGTATTTACAACTGCGAGCTAGAGTCACTGTTTCAAGTTTAAATTCCCCTGGATCAAAGCATTTTCGTACTTAACCTTTGACAATAAAGACTTCTTTATAGGAACTATTCGCTGAAACGCAATCTAGTGAAAAAGTCGACAGGTTGATTCCTGTCAACATACCTACCCACCGCCCGCGCGTTCAAACAATCTTCACTTCATTCAGTTGCGTTCTCATATAATACTCAGCCGAGCGGCCGTGATGCCTAGCGTCGCTACTGTCACATGGCGTGTACATTTTTGAACGTAAATAAACTCCGTTAAACCTCCGTTCAAAAATGGCGGAGGCGGAGTCGGAATCACGATTTCTATCGGAAGTTCAGAACTTTCGGAGGCGGAGGCGGAGCTCCGTTACATACAACCCTAATATGTATGTATTCTATCACGTAATGCGATTTGATTACAAGTCTGCTACACTCTGGATAATGGCGCTAGAAATAAAAACTACATTCACAGTATCAGCTCAACACACAAGACGAAGTTGTAAATATTTCTTAGCATATTACGAAGCTCAAGTTTTGCAATGCTTTTGCTCCCTTTCTCAGCGCACTTGAGAAAATTATGAACTTTAAACACTAAAAACTTCTAGCACTGAGAGAAGACTTCTCAAAACAAGATTAATCCGAACTTTAAAACTAATGTGAAACTACATTAGACAGAAAAGTTCCCTTTTAGCCCGTAGAGAAATAACGTTACGATGAAATTGCAACTAAGAAGAATTATTTTGTCGTTGGCTAAACCTTACAGATCTACTTATGCATTTTATATAATTGAAATGAAATGAAATGAAATATATTTATTGTATTGTATCTTATTTCCTAATTAAGAAAGCATAGTATTTCCTTATTAATAAGGTATTTCGAAATTATAAGTAAGTATAGAAGAACAGTGAGGTTTTTCAGCAGCAGAAGGCAGGACGTGCTTTCGCGAAAGAGCCAAACCTTAACACAACCCCCCCCCCCCATGAAACCTAACGACGGATTTATTACCGACTTATGGCTAGCCATTTCTCCTTGTTTGAGCAACGTACGTATAACAACTACCACGCAACAGCAATTTTCCTTCTATTTGCGTTTCGATAAACCAATTTGTCAATTTTTCTCTTCGATGATAAATGTCGGCGACGTTGTATTATCAAACGATGTCGAGTATTTTGCACTCAGTCAGCCTGATCGATGAGTTTGCCAGCTTTTAAGTGCTACGTGTCATGTCAGGGAAGCAAGACTCGCTAAATCGCAAAGTACTTTACGGAAAGACAGCAAACATCAACGGTAATATAATAACATTGCAGATACAGTGTCGTATTCACCTTGATAGAGAAGCATACACAAGTTCGACTTTCAAAGTGCCACGCAAACTGTTGTTTATTGTTAAGACCGTACGATAACATAGTGTCATAATTAATAATTTCTTTATTGCACACAGACATTAAAAAATACAGAGTGTATGTAATGTATGTATAGCATAGCAGCAATTGTGCCGTTCACTACTCTATTTTGCGTGACATGGGCCTGACCCTCCCCGCGGACATGGAGGTTTCTCACAATGTTTCCATCATATTTTCGATAGAATTGCTTTTAAACAATAGCAACAATAAACGTGCGAGCGAGAGGGTTAAAGCAAATAGTCTGCTTTGATTGCACCTACATCCAACCAGTCTCACAACTAATCGGCAGACCAGTCGTCTAATACACAGGCATCATAATTCCGCCAACACAGTGCGTGCACACTCGCCCTCGGATTTGCGTAGACTAAATATTTGAGTTGGCTAATGCGCCGCGCTTAGTTTGCTAACATCACGGAGACGCGGGGCATGCAGGCGGGCTGAGCTTATATTGCATGTAACGTGTGTTGCATGCTGCGTTGGAAACGGTAAGCAAATCTTTGGGAAAACGCAATTTTACTTTACCTTATTCCTCAAACAAGTTGGTACTTAACAGAATGTCAACACAAAAGTGGAAGTAATAAAAATTATTACCAATATATATTTTTTATTTGTAGAGTAATTTTGTTTTGTTCTGAATCGCCATTGTTTACATTTTATGCAACTACTTGTCTGGAGTATAGTAAGAAAACGGGAGTGTTTGAGGCCCGCTGTTCGAACGAGCTTTTGACTGTGTATGTAAAAGGGTTTTAAAGACCAAATAAAAAATGCTGGATCAATTTACAGGATCATAAATACTACACCCAGATTTCCTATTAGCATTACACACGCCACATCAACGCAATAACAGTGCCGAACCGAAACAGTTATGAGTGACATGCTGTTGTAATGTTATCGAAACGGATCCAAACCACCAGAATTCGTCACCGATCACTGCATTGGCAATATCCGTAAACCCAAACACCGAATTAACTACCCCCAAACAGGTATCAATCACGGCACTCTGGCTAAAACCGCGCACTTTCAATCAAAGTCGCTAGCCATCTGTTTGGGACAGGAATTTGCACACAAATCGGAACGATCGATCACCGTCGTCGTGCCCTTTCGGACCGTGGCCCGGTGTACTTTGTGATGTGACGCGGAGTCGCTGTCACACTGGCGTGAAGGTTCAACGGTGCAAGTTGTGTGCTATTTTAACAAAGGTTGTCTCGAAACTGTCAATAAACGGTCTTGCAGCTTTCCAACTATCTTTTGGCACGCGATGACCGGTGTAACTAACGCTTAGTGACAGGTTCGTTGCGTAGAACTAGCGCCTCCTGTAAACGTCACTCAAGTGCCAAAATTTCGTTGGAAGACTATCGTTGTTTTACGAAAATTACAAGTCAAACCATCATAGTGGGTGTAACTGGATGGTAGAAATAGACACGCAAATGTAAATTTTTTCAGTGACCTTTATTACATTACCCACCGTTTCGGTCGGCCGATATCGCCAGGGGTCGAAAGTTCACCGAGGCCTTAGAAACTTTGGGGCATTTCAGGTCAAATTCGGGGCACCTGTTTGCCCTTACAGGTAGAGCAATACATCATTTAGACATTCTCTTTCAGTCAGTACTTATTCAAAGTTCCAAGTGTTCGAAACATTCGTAGTAGAATTTTCTGCAAATTAGATTGTTGCAGCGCCTCTCTGATTTTTAACATGAAGAGCGACAGGAATAAGATTCTTCATCAGTTCAGAACGCTGCCTATTCTGATAGATATTTTGACTGAGATACGCCGGCAAATCTTCGAACGAACTGCAGATCGTGAGGACAAATTCGAGACAAAATCTGTTAGCTTTACAAATCCTGTGTGTCATTCCTGTGTACAGAACCACTGCTAAACTTTCAAATTCTGTAGTTTTTGCACGGGAGAGCATTTCTGCTATTGATAACCTTCTGTACAAACGAATTCTCTCAACCATTCCATCTCCAAACTTTCTCGTTCCCAACACGCGGGAAACGAATTACAATACATCCTGTAGGCAAAGTTGCAAGGGTTGCTGCTTACAGGGTCCAGGGAGCCCCGTCATCCATCACAAGGGGTCGTGACACACCCAGCGCTGCTCAACAAACGACCGAGTAACTGGAGCTGTGATATATACAAGAAGTAGCATGATAAATGAGGCGGGTTCATTAGGAGCGGTGCTTGTATTGATACTCTGGATATAATGTAGGTTTTATGACGATTACTGTGACACCATCTTATCTGTAGAATGGAGCGATGCGTCGTCATCGTCACTATGTACGCCAAATGAACAGCATACACTACAAATACTGACTGCGAAGTGACGTTTTCGCTTTGGTCGTTTTACAGAGAACTTGGTGACTCTGTACAGCCTGTTGCTCAAATAACTGTCGCTTAAACGTCATAGTTGCGTTGTCATTTCCTGAGGGATCTGACTTTGAGTGGCCGCAGGTAGAGACATAAGGACCTGCAGTCTCTCCACGCAAGCTGGCCAGTTACGGGTTATATCACAACAATATTTGAAACCAATGTCAAGTGCTTTTTGAGTTTAATACAAACTGTAACCCCTATTCCCCACCCCTTGGGGAATTAATTTCGTCAAATCCCATCTCAGTGCCACCCTACGCTACATAAGGAACCCCTGTATGGTTTAGGCTATGCGTTGCCCGTCAGCCACGCATAGTAGATTGTAGTTGTACCTAGTATTGAGCATTTCTGGTGGCCATGTGTGGTCTTCATCATCAGTTCCTCATCACAATATTATGCTTACCATGAGTAAATGCACGAGTTATTATGAAAAACACAAAAATCACTATAGGTGCATATAATATTTAAAGAGTTTCCTCGATTTCTCCAGGATCCGATCATCAGATCCTGACCTGGTGTCAGTGGGACCAATTGGAAGGTAAACACTTTCAAACAAAAAAATAATTTTCCAAATCCAGGCCACATACATAAAAAGAAAATCTGGACGAATTGTAAAACTCCTCCTTTTGTAAAGTCGTCGGGTAAAAATGAAACTAAATGTACACTGAGTCGGCATATAAGTATTCCGAATAGTAATTTCCCCTTCGGCGGGGCGGACGTTAATCCAATACACAAACTTCTACAACTTCTACTCGTATACATTTCGCGGGCTTGTTTCTTCTCACCCACTTTACAAGTTTCCCGACTCTACGAACTTCGCAATCCTATTTGTGACTCCGCGCGGCTCAGACCTACAATTGGGTCCTTCCACAAATGGACGGGCGAAAGTAAAAGTTTGTTCCGCTGCGAATAAAACAGTCGTTCGCTTTCGGCACACTCTGTATGTGGGAGATGAGTTTGCTATTGTTGCAAAGCAAGGTTATTAATCGCGCCAAGGTGCTCTGGGTCTAAGTGAGCTCCGATCTACGAAAAAGAGAGGTTACAGCTCGCTCACTTGTGTCAGGGGGCGAAATAGACCCGGGGTTTGAAGCGTTTTGCGCTGTCATTATTAAACGGCTTTATTTTACGATAACACTGGTTTAGTTGTATGATAAATAAATGGACCATATACGTATTTGGGTACCAATGTGCCGCAATATCAACCATTTTCCCACAGTTTCGAGAAATCCAATTCTCATATCATCACATGCATGATTCCATAACACCAAAGGTCGTGTTTACATAAATAATATATAATGTCGTGTGCACATACGTGTGCATGTGCTTCCGGAAGTAGGCATCTACTGTGACTACGACTGACGGAAATCTAATTTCCGGTCTGGCGAGACGGAGTAAAATTATCGAAGATTATTTATCGCACCATGCATGTGAAAATAAGAATTCGCGAGTTACGTTACATCCTATTTACAGATTTGGGCCGCGGCGGCCGCTTCGGGCCTGAGTGCCGATCTTTCACTCCTCAGTTAGCGTTTATACAAGGAATTTGACATTTCACAGGTACTAGAATTGTCTGATAAAGTTATCTGACTGTTCATCTGGGTCTTGAAAGGTTGCTCCTGAGCTGAACAGCCAAAGGCACTCACCCCGAAGGCACTAAACCGCTTGGTCCGCCGGCAGCTGTGGTCGTGCGCCAGGAACGCCTCCGACTTGGGCCGCGGCGGCCGCTTGGGGCGCATGATGACGCGCGCCTCCTCCCGCGCTCCTTCGTCCAGCAGCTTCGAGTCGGACGACACGGACAGCTGGCGGCGCACCCGGTACTCGCCATTCGCGCCGCCACTCCAGTCTGCAAGGAGAAGGACATACCATAAGATAGCGTCACGAGGTTGATGGAGGTGTGTCTGGCTAGTGGCTAACCTTCATCTTACTGCCTTAATGGATCCAGCTTACTCGTATCCGGGTAAAGGCCTGAGCCTCTCGGTGCGGACATTAATAATGGGCTATACAACAAATATTATTTCAATACTTTATGCTTGCTTTTTTGCGTGTCAATCATATTAAGTAAAGCAACGTAAGATAAACGCAAGCGTTACCGGTATTGCTATCGTCATCATTTAATTGTCGTGCGTGATCCTCATTGTCTGGCTATGGATTGATAAAAGGCTAAACAGAAAAAGTAAAGTAAAAAATATATTTATTGCACTAACAATTTCCATTTAGGTAAAAACTTAAAGATAATACGGGAATTGTGGCTAACTTATAAACTAAGAAGTTGCCAGGGGTCTTCGCACTAGGCTGGGCCTGTATCGCTCATCATCATCACTATCATTTCGGCTTTTAAAAACAGGACTAAATTAAAAATAATTCTGCTACGATTCCACAGACAGTTAAGTAGTTAGAGTTACATAATAGGTAATGATGAGTTGATACAACACAATAGAATACTCGTAGAAACAACAAGTGGTTAATGTTCTGTCGGCATCCGGGAGTGTCCTTGTCGCAATGCGGGTAGAGCTTATTTAGCGTGAAATACAGTCCGAAAGACGAGACCTGGCCATGGAAGCACTCACAAAAACGCATTTCTCGGGATTCGCCTTCTGGACTGTATTGTGTTATTATTTGTGTATTGTGAATAATCTTCAGTTGACTGATCTAATTTGTGGTTCTAGCTAGATTGTACTGAAAGTAATAACTAATTGGAGTATCGTATAAACCCTTTCTCTCTTACAGTATTCAACCAATTGTACTTCAAAAACATAAAAAAAAGTTTATTTCACTTCCACGGTTCAAACCCAGACCCTCAGACACGAAAGGTCTAAATTCCCTAGCTAAATTTGAACGTTTCCAAGGGCAGACGTCGTCATCAGTAACGGACTAAAGAAGTAAACAATAAACATGCACTACATGCATACTCATTGTTTACTCGACACACGAACGTGGCATTATGCGAATAGCACGAGACTAAACAATAACAATATAGAAACTGCTTCAGTGAATACACACTCAGAACTACACATAGTTCACAAGGCTTCAGGTTCAGGTCAGGGGTTGGTGCAAACGGAAGGCCAGACGGCATTACATCAGTGTTTGTATAACCTCCCAAACACTGATTTAGACAAATTGGGAGATCTACTCGTGTTCTTTTTAGCAAGTGTGTTCTGAGCTGAAAACCGATATGGCTACGGACGGTGACATCTAGAAATACATTTGTGTAGTGGGCATAGTTAGTTGGTGCCTGAATGTGGTTGAAGTAGCCATGCGGCTTGGAGGCACAGAAATTAAGGTCCGATCGAGTCTGGTAATTTGACCGAATCAAGCTACAAGAGATCATAATTCACATGTGGACATCGTACCACAGATTAAATGTTTCTTGGCGTAAGAATATAGTCCTGACGCAGTCGAAAAACCTCGTGAGATTTCTTGTCTGCAAAGTGCCAGCCAAAAGAGTAATGTTTTCTAAAAACTGACAGATCATTAGATCCGCGGCGGAAACTCGACACATTTGTGTCAACAGGGATTTCAGCACTTCACTAATGAGTCCCACCCCCCGAGCCTAACAAGCTAAATATGACACGAATACAAATTGTCGGCAAAACCACAATAAAGCCAAGCGACGACGGACTAACGATGAAATAACTTACCCTCCAGCACTTAGCTGGGAAATTAATTCACGAGGAGAGAGAAAAAAAAACACAAAAATCGTTTATCAAGGCTTTCATGGACGAAGATTGAAAGAGCTATTTTTCCCCGATATTACTCGCGGAGAGAACTCTCGGCGCGTTAGTCACAATAGACGGTTCCGATAAACACGACAGGAATAAATCATCGTCCGACAGCGAAATCGGTCGTCGCAAACAAATCGGCGAGAGATCGATCGGGTCAATCACAAAAGGAGGTTAAATAAATGGGTCATTATTATTGTGTTTGGTGCACTTGAGATAGCGCCTTTTCCTAAAGTTGACGGATTAGCGAATGAATCAACGGAAATTGTTATAAACATGATGGCAGACAACCAAAATGCCACGATGCTATATCATGAAATATATAATCGCAATTCAATGAACGAGACTATTAAACTTGTCACATAACTCACTAATAGAATCGCGCCCCTAAATTGGATGCTTGATCATATTTAATGGATTCCAATTTGTAATAATGGACACGTGTCGTTCTGGAATTGCAAATTCGCGTGCGGACGAGACACTGGTGACCCGGGTACCCGGGTACCCCGTACAGGAGTTGTAGAAACTAGGTCACGGGAGTAACCGAAGCGGACGTGTTAGGGGCGCGGTCCCCCGACGCCCCTCAATACACTACGTGGATCTATGAAATGTGACCACTGAGCATACTAGCACACCCCTACACCTGACCGGTAATAATTCTTTGTTTCCCAGAGTACATAATGTGTCCATTGAGGGCTGTTTGTTCACTGTAGAGACTTGTGCACATTTCCGCAACATCTTTGTCGCATATTCATTTGTATCGTAAACAGTTAGTGATGCGAAAACCGATCTTATCACAATAAAGGCGGTCACAAACTTGAGTCGTAACGTTAAGACCGTAAATGGACGTGTTTTACTGCTGAAGCATTTGGATGTGGCAGTATATGCACCGGCTTACGAAAGCTGACCCGTATTTATGTATCATATTTCATCGTAAC
Source organism: Argyresthia albistria (assembly GCA_963457715.1). Classification (NCBI taxonomy): domain Eukaryota; kingdom Metazoa; phylum Arthropoda; class Insecta; order Lepidoptera; family Argyresthiidae; genus Argyresthia; species Argyresthia albistria. Next base: position 8,670,241 of record OY735265.1, on the reverse strand, counting down.
GGCGCTCGTGTGAACTTTTTATTGCGCCCTAAAGCCGGCTTCGGGTAATGCCGTATTTGAGCTGGGAGTTGTGTGCCATTTCCGAAATTAAAATGGACAGGCGCGTCTTTCGCGCCAGTAATGGCGGATGAAAACAAAATGGCAATTAGCTAAATGAGCCGCTTCGTTCCGAGGATTATTTGTATGAAATTATACATTCAGTCATAAATTTCATCCCATCGCATTGCGGTTAATTGCGTTGCGAGTAATGAGAACGATGTTCTGGCATACGCGGGCTTATTAAAAAATTATCAATTTACGGCACAACTTTTGAAAAAGAAAATGTCACTTAATCTTATTTGAAGCCACGAAGTGCTGGGATTGTCTTTCTTTTATTTGACCGCTTTACATTTTAGATTTCTTTTTCGTTCCTCATTTGCCTTTCAAAATAGCCGCGACTGAAAAACTTCCGAGCCACCATCCGGAAATTGAATGTGAAAACTCCCCTACAAATATTGTGCTGTTACATTTTTGGCCAGTAGAGTAGTTTGTGCGATACTCATGAAACTTTGAAATTCATTGTAGGTTTTTGTTGGAAATATTAGTCTCTCTTTGTCTCTGCATCCAAGTTCCAAAAACTAATTAATAACTCTTGGTAGTCTACTATGTTGTATATAATACAGAAACGGAATATGTTTTCCACTATATTAATACCCCCTTATTTTCATACCACCACCCATCCCCCTTTACCCTTTGTTACCCCGATAGCGCCGATCATCCCCTCAGCGGAAAGCTTCCGAAGGAAAGCTCCAAAGCTCAATGGCTGTCTGACGACCATGATTTATTATTCTCACGACAACAACGGGTTGTTCACATTGTTTTCAATAAAGGCGCGATGCTAAAAATTGGCGCAATGCTACAAAAAAGTGTTGTCGATTTACCGAACCGAAAATGAAATTGAATTTACGTTTGGCGTTCGGAAACGATAGTTCCCAAAACAAGTAAAATACTCAGTAACACTAACAATAACAAAGCACCACTCCGGCCACTAGTTAAAATAAATAGACGCGAGTGACCGCCGCCGCCGTGCAGAGTGGGTCAAATTAAGAGTGCCACAGCGGCCCTCAGCTTTCATCCCTTCACGATGGGGTCGTTGAGGCTAATCACCGTATTACTTTCGACATGTGATAAACAAATGCAAACGGCACAGGAGTCTCCAAAGATCTATTTGGTTCTACGCCCCGTTCTTGGTCTCGTACGTAACTGTACGCTCTAGACTTAGTGCCGCATTAATTACATCAGCAGCCTAAGAAGCTGCGCTATCAATCACAGCGACAGCGAGTACACTGGAGCTCAGATAACTCGGCGCCATTTAGCCGTATCTGTACCGTAAGTTACCCGGGCTCGTTTGCGGTAACGATCCACCCCGTGTGAACACGCCCTAAATTATGTGCCCCAGGCATTTTGTAATTATCACACAGAGCCACGAGTGACGCAATTAAAGCTAGATCCATAAATATTAATGCGCCATTCTTGAGGTGTTCCCTGAACTTTCAAGGCAAGGGATTTGCCAGTTCACGTGTGCTAGAGGTAGGTTTGAATAATTGAATTATTTAGGTGTAGTTGAATATATGCAAATGTCATTGATGGAATGGCTTAGCATATTATATGAAGGCGCATGAGGACTAAGACAAATATCTTTACTAGGCGCAAATCAAAACATATACGTCTACGTTGTACGTCAACAAACATTAACATTTATATACAACAATGCACATACATTGTTTCTGGACTGGAAACCGAACGACCGAGAAATTACAAAAGCTGCTTTTGACATTCGATTTGATAACAACCACGTACAAAATTATAAGGCACATTCCAAAACTGTACATTCCTATCTAATATGTGTACAGCAGGATTACGTTACAAAAGTAAGTAAGTAAGTAAATAAATATAAACACACAAACCCTTTTCGCCACATAAAGGAAGACAAATACAAAGCAACTGGGCCCAATGCTACAAGCGGGCTCAAAGCTGTGTACTTTACACACAACTATACTATGTATGGATGAGTGTAAACAGTACAAAATATACCGCCCGTTGTCTCATTCATATTTTCCCCCACACGAAGCAGTAAAAACACTGCGCGAATTGTATTCATTCATTGCTCAACCCTACCCTCAAGAGAGGTGTGTTTGAGACAGGCAGATTAAATACAAGTGGACTCTTTCATAATACTGAACTCAAGTGGGCAGAAGGGTTCTTATCATAATAGACACTTCCTTTCTACAGCGAAATATTTTCCCTGCATTTGCACATTGATTGACCCGTCGACCCGTAAAAACAGATACAGAAGTCAATAAATAAACTGTCAACCCTTCAGTGCCCAAAAAAATAGAACCACTTGTTCGCGCAGGCTGATTGGCTCATAAATATTTACATTCGCTTATTTACACATTTCGTCCGACAGCAGGGTTGAACGCGTCACACAGTGTGATATGTCGGAAGTTTTAAACGAAACATGATGACGAAAGTGTGGACTGGGCAGTAGGACATTGTTTATTGAAACATAATTGTTTAGTTACTCTGAGCTTTGAGAATTCAAGCAATAAGAATGATTATTGATGATGAGCATGATTTTACAGGACCCATCAAAAGATGTGTTTCTATGTAAAGTTATTTTTGCTCTGTAAAATCACGAGCGTTAAAAACAGAGAATCTTATAGCATCGTCTCTTTTTGTTACAATTGCTTTGGTTGGAGGGCCAATAAAAGTGAATTCCCTCAATTTAGGACGTCAATAAAGGGATTTGAAACGCTTTTAGTTATCCGATGATGAGTTTTCATAAAACTAGCCACACGACGACTTTGAAAGTGTCTTCAAAGGCCATTATCTCGTCGGAGGTGAGTCGTCTGGCGCCGTCTAATCCGGAAACTCTTCCGGGCAAGTTTTATTATTTTTTAATGAGCTCGTTTTGATTACATTTTGTTTAGGTACCTATCCCATTTATAGTGCAGATGTTTAAAAAAACGCACTTTACAGCCATATTAAAGAATAAGTATGTGTGAATAGAAATGTTATTTTGTGACACGAGATCAAACTCAAACTCAAATGTTTATAGCATTCCAAGTGTTAAATATGACGTTACAAATAATTGAAACAAAAAGTAAACTTTAGAAAAAACCGACTTACACAAACCCTATTTGATTAGATTGAGTTTAATACTAACTGTAACCCCTTATCCCCCCTCTCTTGGGGAATTAATTTTGTCAAATGCCATATCAGTGCTACCCCACGCGACTAAGGAACCCCTGTACAAAGTTTCATGGCTCTAGGTCCACCGGTTTAGGCTATGCGTTGCCTGCCCGTCAGCCACGCATTGTATTTGTACCTAGTACTGAGCAGATCTGGTGGCCATATGTGGTCTTCATCAGCAGTTCCGCATCACAATATTATGCTTACCATGTGCATTTGCACGAGTTATTATGAAAAACACAAAAATCACTATAGGTCTGCCTATAATATTTGAAGAGTTCTCTCGATTTCTCCAGGATCCCATCATCAGATCCTGACCTGGTGTTAATGGGACCACCCTTGAGGTATTACCTATATGCCGAAAAAAGATTTGTTCAAATCGGTTCATAATTGGCGGAGCAATCGCGTAACAAACATAGAAAAAAAAAAAAAAAAAAAAAAAAAACATACGGGTCGAATTGAGAACCTCCTCCTTTTTTTGAAGTCGGTTGAAAAGTAACTTAAAAGGCTTAGAACCCTTTTCGGGTGTTTCACAGCTAATAATCCGTATAATATAAAATCGTAAGATGACTGACTACGATCAACGCAGACCCCAAACCGCTGGAGCTAGAGACTTGAAATTTTGCACATAGATACCTTGCATAGTGTAGGCATCCACTAAGGAGGGATTTTTGGAAATTTCACTCCTAAAGAGGTAAAATAGGGGGTGAAAGTTTGTCAGTTTTGAAGTTACGATCTTCAAATTTTGTATTTAGGCTGACGATTGATAAATAAATGGACACATGTATCAGCGTTTTTGAAAATTCAACCCCCTAAGGGGTGAAAATGGGGATGAAGTTGTGTGTAAAAATTCTTTCATTCTCAACGCAGAGCCAAAACTTCTAGAACAAATACAAATACATGTAGGTTCCTTACAAGGTCTAGAGGTTACATAAAGAAAGATTTTAAAATTTTATTTAAACAAAAGGGTCAATAGTTAAGCGCCCCGTCGTATCTTCAATGTAACTGAGCCGTCAATGTAAGCTTTGTGGCATCTTGCAGTTCTTTGGGCGCGCGTTGCCGTCGGGCTCGTCCTATGCCGTGAAAAACATCAACAGCACTTACCATAATGTAAGTCCTTGTCGTGCGGTATGTTGCCGTTCGGCTCGAGCCGGTCGAGGCACTCCTCCGAGTACCCGTTGTACGGCATCTTGCCGCGGCCGTTCTGTTGCCGCGCGTGGCAATCCGAAGCGTCGCCATCTGGCTCGTCTTTTGTTGCTGCAACAAGAGAGATATCTAGATGAGTATTAATATTTCTAGTGTATTTTATTTCATTACTAACTTGTTGACTAAGTAATATGTATGATTTTATGGTCAATAAAAATTTTGAACTAATGAACTTGAACTTTAGGAGCAACAGAATCACAACACAATTGACCGCACGGACTAATCAGAATCATTTCTAAATTGAGATTTCCAACAATGAAAATTTCTAATAATTATACACAATAGATTACTCCTATTTCTTCCTTGGTTGATCGTTAATCACCATGAAAGTAAAATTTTGCGAAGTTCTTTCAGATTCTTTGATAATAGCGACCGTCGTAATTTAACTTAATTTACATCAGGTTTAACAAATTAAAAAGAAACCCAATTTCGCAGAGGATTAATGGGAGGGTATCTCTAAAATCAGAGTTCAACTGGCAACAGGGAGAGTCGGCAATTAATTACACTTTATCCGCATACCCTACATTTTCAGGCGACATCCGAACGACATCATTATGGCATGACAAACACCGAAATGGTCGCATATTTGTTACTCGAATACCATCATCAAAGACCATTAAGGCACGCGGGCGTAAAGACGAATTTCGCATGCTTCACAACTTTATATTCTAAAAGGAAAACGGGCCATCAAATGCAGTAGTAGCGAACAAAAGTACCGGCAGCCATTCCGGGAAGAGGGGTCGAAATAACAAGAGATCCGAAGCGACAATTAAATTAAAAGGGCTTCCTACTACTTGCTGATATTCCGTTAACTAAAACATTATCACTGCAGGAATAATAATATAATATCCTTGCTTCAGTTATTGGATGAAATTGGAATGACGAAATCACAGCAGTGTTTATAATTTACACGATGATAGAAACATCGTCAAATCAGGTTCATCAACGTTCATTGCTGCATGAAAATTACTGTTAAATATCGACTTGTTAATTTAGTAGCGTAAAACTCAGATAGAATCCTAATCAAGCTCAGAAAGTAATTCGAATTTTACACCCTCCAGCGGGCGAACGCTGATGGAATATTTAATCACACAATTATTTTGACTATCAAAGATCAAACCAATATCGTATCGAAAACTGGATTGTTCATGAAAACTGTCTCACAAATTACGTTCGCTGCGTGGAATTCACTGGAGCAAGATCTAAATTGACCCAAATCCTACTTTTCTTAATTTTGACCGGACAACTCAAACACTGAATTTTCCAAAATTTGTCCTGAAATGAACAACTACGTCTCTGTGATCCATGGAAGTAAGTAGATTTTCGAGTGTGTTGCGAGTGAGTGAATTTAATCAGTCTGCTTCAGTAGCTAAATTGATTGTATCAGCTTTGTGGTCAACATTATTATATGATGCGGGGAAATTCTTTAAGTTTTGTTTTGTACGCGTATTTTCAGAGTCGCGTAATAACGCTTGAAAAATGAAGCTCATCATTAATTAGCTCTCCATGTTGGACAACGTTATTTAATACCTGTCGTCTATTTCAAAACAAGAATCTTGCTGATATTGATTCCCAGTCTTGATAATTTATATGCAATTCTTAGTTAATATAAACCCAAATTGGAGGATTTTGGAATAGTCCTAAAATTCTGTAGATATTTACAAATATATCATGTCTCATATCCTAGACCCAAATACCTATTTATGCAATACGACATCGTAAAGACAAGGCACAAAGAGACAACTAGTCCACCGGGACACACAACTTAAAATAGCTGTAATCCCTTGAGGAACGACGGGGTTAGCGTTATGACTTCGGTAACTTCTATGTTTAGGCTGGTCTTGAATGGTTTCGCCTGTCGTATTTGAATAACATGGTTTCAACAAAGTATAGACATTGAGGCGGTATCTTCACGGAACATAACATTCTAAAAACTTGGAGGAAATAAGGAAAAACAATTTACGTGGAGTCCAATACTATTTTCAGACTTCACGAAACTGGGTCTCTTCTCAGCTTTCAGTCCTTGTTACAAAGTTGTGATCCAATGAAACGAAGCAACTTACAGTTACAAACATCCTAAAGTGGCGAGTTTCTACATTTAAAGAACTTTTACATAATCAATTAATCATATCCCAAGGCGCACGAAGGTACTAAGCAGATACTCAAGAGAGATAATTTTGGTGTCACTGACGATTTCACAAGAACATAGCAGACAATTAATTATGCATGCACTATTTCATTCTCAAAAGGGAGTACGCCATCTGGCGCCAGCAAGACTGCCTGGCTAGTCGGTTGTCTCAAAAATATATTACTTTAATTACCCGGCCTAAGCTTTGCTTATGCTGTCATTGTCATCCTTTCCAGCGAAAACTAGCTGATGCAAAACACCGGTTTCAGCGCAGCCTTGCGCTTAATTTTAAGAGCTTGGGATTCCGTTGCAATTAGGATACACAATATGACTTGTGCCGAATTTTCATAATGCAGCTGCGCGCTTCAGACTCCCCGCGGAAGTACTTTACGTAGATAAAGTCAGGCAACAAGCCGCGCCCCGGAGGCAGACCGAGTTTGATTGAACTTTGGTGTCGTGTCGTGTCCCGATTCACACGTGAAACTTTTCAATCCGACCCTTGCACACGTTGATGAGAGTTTGCGGAGAGGAAGGTGAACATTGGACATTGGAGTCCACACGAACTAAATCAATCACACTCGGATCACAACAATGCAGCAGCGAACACACGTACCGTTCATTGTGCGACGAAGGAGGCTGTGCGCAGAAAGTCTGAACCTATAATGTGATTACGTGATTAAATAAAGCCAGTGTGTGCCACTTGCGATAGCTTGAGTCAACATTCCCCAAATCCGAAGGTAAACATCTTGACACAACAATGCTTATTGGTTGTTTTCCGGGTTGGATTATCGTGGGATTATTCTCTGGTTAGCGCCACGTGCGCTCGAGATAAGGCGGGCTATCGTAGAGACAAAGCGAAGATCGTTCCAGCCTCTGCCTCCCTCCTGATGTGCAATTTGATAACGGCATAGCATCTTTCCGCATCGAGTCGTCACGTTACGTGTAGGTTCTATTCAGCCGGTGTAACTCGCTTTATTATCACCATCACGATCAGATGAGAAACTTCTATAGAAAGCTGGCAAAGAATCTGAAGGCTTGACTGTCCACGCTCTACCTTCTAAGTCAGAGACCTTCCCGGGTTCAAATCCCGGCTGGGTAAAAATAATTGCATGGAAATATTAGTGAGTAGTAGTTAAGATTAATTTGGTGGTATATTAATACTGTTAAAAACTTTGCAGAGGTCGACTTGTTTGATTCGTCTGTCAGTCGGTTTAAGTACTCCATACGCAAGCTGTTGTTCACAAAACTCGAGGATAATAATCATTGACTGTGGTGCATTGAGTTATTATGTATACATATTTACTCAAAGCTGTGGTGTGGTAATTTATTGTACTTAATCCTTAATTGCACGTTTGTGCAATAGATGTAACCCAAATGTTTACAATGCACAAATTTTTTGGTTGATTCAACTTTTATTCTTTATTTTGGTTTTTAATTTTATTTATTTTTGTAAGTATGTATGTTCTTAGCGCATAAGTACTTTAGTTGTTGCTCATTCGGAGCTAATTTTCTACACCATTTAACCCATAAGTGGGATACCCAAAGGGATAAGTTAGATTTTAATTGACTGTATATTTGTCCTCTGTTTGTTTTTGTAACGTAACTTGTCCTGTTTGTAACCCCTAAATAAATAAATAAATAAATAAATAAAAGACAGTAAAAAAGATATATCTTGAAATAGGCCCCAGGTCTTGGATGTTGTCAGTGATGTCGTTGTTTCTGCTTCACACAACACAAAGCATCCTAGTGTGGGGTCAGAAGGAATATTTATATGCCTGTATCAAAGTAAATGTTTATAGTTTGTGTGACAACGATTTCAGCTTACCCCACCTAGGCACGTATTCATTGATCCCTCTTCAGAATAGGGCTGTAAAATGAACGCATTTCGTTCGGTCACGGCGACAAAGAGTCTATTACCGAAAGCATTATTGCTGCGCCCCTTCATAGTGTACGCGAAATAGTCCTGGGGCCTAATGCTGCTCTGAGAATTTCACTTATATTTCATTACTATTTCATTACTATTCCATTGCAAACACCCAAAATGGCGTCATTTGGTATTCTCCTAAATTATTATCCTCCTTATCCTCCTTGATTGGGTGTTTGCAATGGAATAGTAATGAAATAGTAATGAAATATAAGTGAAATTCTCAGAGCAGCATTAGGGCCCTGAACGAGGCCCAATATTACCACGTCACTTTCTATTGTCGAAGTAAATCACGTTTACGTCTGATACGCAGTTTACAGCAGTGTATAGCTGAGTGGAACTAGGAAATTTAGCCCGGAGTCGTAAACGTAACATTGATGTTTTTATTGTGGCTCAAGTATGCGACAATACAAGTAACATGGCTTTGTGTAGGAGGAAACGACGCAAATATTTGAGAGCATAGCTTTACAAAATGCGCTTTTGTTTGAAAGGGGAAATTAAAACAAACACACAGCTTCCTCGTAAGAGGGATTCTTTTAAAAAGTTTTGAGTTAAGAATTATAGCAACAAAAGATAATATATAATAATAATATTTATTTACAAAAAAAAACACGGTTAGGAAAAGGTTACATTATTAGGTACTTAACTTAGCTAAAATTGTGATACAAAAATAAATTGGAGCATCTGAGCCTGAGCTAGGTATAAACCTGTATTTCAGGCCGCAGTGCACTTCCCATAAAATATGATTTGCTAATTTAAGTTACACAGATCAAACAGAAATACTGTTTTTGAAGTAAAACTTCTTAGGGCACGGGGGTAAAATTTATTTAACCTCTCAACTGTGGGTTATTCATATATTTGATTTTCAATTGCTACTAGCCGGGTGCTATCACGAGTGGCTAAGAAATGTAACGGAAATTGGAATCGGTGACGTCAGAGTCGGCTGAAGACTTTTAAAACCGCAACTATTTTCAAAACGGTTTTTAACTAATCAGATAAGATAATAATACATTCGTACAATAAAGAATGTTAATTAGTGAGAGAAAAACCTGATGAAACGTTAACAAATAAAAATTATTTTAAGCATTCTTCCACGAGTTCTTGATTTCCGGTATGGCCAAGATGGCGCCGCCGCCGCCGCCGCCGCTGGCTGGGACTTCAAACAAAACCAACTAGCATGACTCAAACTACTTCGTTCAACCTCTTTGTTGGAACCGGAACTTATGTTTGACAGCTGTGCGATGCGATCCATACAGTTTGTAAGAAAAGAGTTTCATCAATGCCACACGGGTCGATATGGATTTCTAAAACAAGCAAAGCAATGCATACATTTGAGCGAGACGGCTTAAAGACGTGACGTCAGATGGTATATAATCTGAGCGAGATGCAAATAGTAGTGACACTATTGAATGAGTTAAGTATATCACCACGAGCGCGACAAATTGTAGATAAGGAATGGTGGGAAATAAATGACATGACGTATTAAAAGTAAGTACAAGTATAAAATAATTTCAAATAATCGGACGTCTGAAACTTAAAAGTAACTTGAAGCAGAGATTGGATCTCAAAATTGGAAATTTAAATCTCTTTTAGTATAGGTAGGTATAGGTGTATAGTATAGGTACCACTTAATGATCTAGCTACAGAAGTTTTACTTCTAACACGTGTACGGTGCTACACGCGTTTTTTTTTTATAAAAACTTGCTGAAACTATTTAAATTGTAAAAACAATTATTTAAAAAGATCCTTTGACATCCTTAATTAAAAAAGCCGGCTCGTCTTGTTTCTGTCTACGTTATTTCCTAGATTTATAATTTACTTCATTCGTTGCTAAAGTGAATAATGCGAGCAATATTTTTTTCTTATTTCTGCTCTTGTCTAGACCAGAGTAACTTAAATCTACACAGAAAACATATGGCTCTTGCTCGCAGCAACGAGATACGAGAATGCATCGAGACGGTATTCGATTACGGAAATAGATCGTCTGACCGATGGCCTTCGAGATTGCAGACCACGGAGGTTTTACACAACGAACTGGCCAATACTAATGTTTTTGAAAAAGAAAAATGCATTTTTTTCATTCTTGAATGTTGTGCTCTAGCAGCCAGTAACTTCTAAGTTAGGATTACCAACGAGTACGCTATACAAAGGAATGTAGCAATAAGAACCTTACGTATTTCTACGCAACACATGTTCAACTTATCATGTCATTACCATAGCATTACCATACGAGTAGGTAGAGACATGCTTTATCGCATTTGTTTGAGTTTATCATTGTGTTATTGTTACCTCGTTAAATATCACCACTTCCCACTTTAAAAGTAAAATCGATCACATTCAAATCCAGATGGTGTGTTAAATATCTAATAAGTATCTCAGTTTAAGACTGTGACCCCTTAACTGTAAACAATAAATCTATGTCATTTAATTCAAAGTTATAAATGAACATCAATAAGTATTCCAACTCGAATGAAAGTCTGTTCGAAGGCAGACATTTTAATGAGTGGAATCTTTATAAAGGCATTAAGAGGGTATCCTATCAGCATTTTTCCATACAAACGTATTCCCCTATTTCCTTCCTGGTTTATCCCTCTAGAGGACTCGTTTTTTTTTTATAAAATCTAGGTGACCTGTATGTATGTCCCTGTCATTTACTTTTTCCCAAAAAATAATTATCAAAACAGATACGAATTTTCGAAAACCTAAAAAATAACTCATTGTTACTGTCATATTCAGATGACTACCAGACAAATATGAAAAGTTTTTACGTTAAAACAAAATAATAGAAACATAGATCTACTCTTCCTCTAAATTTCAACACCAAACATATTTGAATCGGCGCAGGTTTGGCGGAGAAAACAGGGGAATACAAAGCATCGATCTTGTCAAGATTTTGTAGTGAAAATCGGTCTGAGCTGCGGTTGTCCCTATCGCACATTACGGGGAAAGATCAAGGGTAAGGGGGGGTCAGACTAATACGTATACAAATAGGGAAGTGACAACTGTCGATTTTTTTATCGATAATGTAGTGATTTCCGTCATTATCGATATTATTTGTACAGAGTTTGGTATCTGTATGCCGTTTCCACGGAAAAATCCTTTGAACCGCCTATTTATTTTACAGAATTGAAGCTTTTAATTTTATTCTCCAAAAGCAAAAATATTTTTTTTTTATCTTTTTTGGAATCAGAACACAAAAGAAGATTGGCTATCTATATATATATAAAAGTAAGTCGTGTTTGTTTGTTCGAACACTTATAACTCGAGAACGGCTGGATCGATTTTCAAGGTTTTTGATTTGTTGCATTTGTCTCCGTCCAGAATAAGAAAATAACAAAAAAACATCTTAAGGGAAAATAGGTAGGGTAGGAGTAGAGTAGGGTAGGGGTAGGGTAGGGGTAGGGATAGTGGTAGGGTAAGGGTAGTTATCAAGCAGGGTTAGGGAATCACGCGAACGAAGTCGCGACGGGCAGCTAGTTTTAAATAAAACAAAACAATATCGATCAAGAATAATTGAATATGTGTATTTATTCTGTTCTCATTTCCACCCTTTCTCTTACCGGCATATTTCGTCTTCACTACGAGTGTATTTATTCTGTTGTCTTGTCACTACGAGTCTAATGAGCCCAAACTCGATGGGTTTACTAGTAAGCATCCCAAGGTTCCAGCTCCCACCTTCGATCTTCGCACTCCATTATCAGATCAGCCCAATGGTACCATATTCTCAAAGGTCTTGTCACTACGAATCTAATGAGCCCAAATTCGACGGGTTTACTAGTAAGCATCTTAGGGTTCCCACTTCCACCTTCGAAGTCCATCATCAGACCAGCTCGACATATACCACAACAACATGCTCCAAGAAATCTACTTATGAATAAAAAAACAATATTCAAATCGGTTCACCCGTTTACGCTCCGCGAGCTGAGAGACAGACACACAGACAGATACACAGACAGAGTGACTCACACGTCAAAGTCATAACACCCCTTTTGCCTTCGTTAGGCGGGGGTTTACCAGGTTGTAGCCGCTTTCACATTGTTACCATTTATCTAATGACCATCTGGAGTAAGTGGAATCCGGCTATGCTATTCAAGGTCGATTCCAGCCTCTTTAAAGTATCATAGGTACTTAAATACTTACTTGGATAATACCGTGCGCGGTGCAAAATGAATCTTCCGCTTTACACGTAAATGATGTTTTCACTTCTCATGCTCGTAAAGTTCGTCTTTATGTCGGGTATAGCCAGCATAAAATCAAATTTTATGTTCTAGAGCATAAAGTAAAATCTTCGTCTAAATCTCAGACTCTGACAAAGGTCGTCAGGTAAACAGCCACATACACCTATGCTTTTAGCGCTCAAGAATAAACGCGCTTTATTTTGTTTTCATCACATCTATTCAAAAAGATCTACTTTAGTCCCGACAAACAGGGACTAAAGTAGGTCATTTAGTCCCTAGGGACTAAAAGTAACTTTTTAATTTTGTTGCCAGTACAAAGGAAAAAAAATGCTGTCAATAATCAGTTTCACTACCACTCAGGCCGACAGACCCTAAACGCAGCCAATAAAAAAAAAGTTTGTACTAAAATGCGTACTCGACACAGATTAGATAATCCGATCGACCGAATCGATTGACACCGATAAAAATTAGTTAGTTGTAAAAATAATTAGTGCTGAGTTAAAAATTAAGTTGCTCTGATCAAGTCGATCCCATAGTGAAAGATGTTCAGAATGATGTCCCTCTTTCCGCATGTCCACCCCTTTCTGTGACACCCTGTATAAGTACATGTATGTTATTTTATTGATTACTTACTACTTTTCTCATAGAGGGTGATGAAAAGTAGAGTGTCCACCTCAGGAGTAAAAACTATTTTTGGCTCGAGTGATGTACTTTGATTCCCTCGCTCCCTCAGGATTCTACTTTTGAGTCCCTCGTTACACTCGGGACTCAACTCTAGAATCCCCCGGTCGCTCAGGATTCAAAAAACACTCTCGCCCTAAAAATAGTTCTTTACTCCCTTGGTAAACAATCTACTATTTCTTTTACCCATCACAAAGAAGGTTTATCTGAAACAACAATTACCATGATTAGGTACTTATAGCTCCACATTTGTGAATTGTTATTTATCAATAAGTAGTTATAGTATTTTAGATAAATATAATATGTATGTATTGCATTTCGTTTATCTATTTGAAGTAGGTAAAATATTTAAAAATAATAGGTGGGTACTTACGTTTTTTCTTTAGTCGTAAATATAATTACTCAAAATCCGATACACAAGCCAACTCAGTTCAGTAAAGCATAGACTGTAAACAATAATAATTGAAACAAAAAGTAAACTTTAGAAAAAACCGACTTCCACAAACCCTATTTGATTAGATTGAGTTTAATACAAACTGTAACCCCTTATCCCCCCCCAATTAATTTTGTCAAATCTCATATCAGTGCTACACCACGCTACTAAGGAACCCCTGTACAAAGTTTCATGGCTCTAGGTCCACCGGTTTAGGCTATGCGTTGCCTGCCCGTCAGCCACGCATTGTATTTGTACCTGGTATTGAGCAGATCTGGTGGCCATATGTGGTCTTCATCAGCAGTTCCGCATCACAATATTATGCTTACCAAGTGCATTTGCACGAGTTATTATGAAAAACACAAAAATTACTATATGTCTGCCTATAATATTTGAAGAGTTCCCTCGATTTCTCCAGGATCCCATCATCAGATCCTGACCTGGTGTCAATGGGACCAATGGGAAGGTAAACCCTTTCAAACAAAAAAATAATTTTCCAAATCGGTCCATCCGTCTAGGCGCTATCGAGGCACATACATAAAAAAAAAAAAAAATATCCGGACGAATTGTAAACCTCCTCCTTTGGGAAGTCGGTTAAAAAACGTCTAACACAATAATTTGATCGAGTAAGTAGCTCGTAAATGCCAAACACTGCAAACGCCGACCGATGCCGATAGCAAATGCAACTGAAAGACCGCAGAACGAAAAGCGGCCGGGCGCGGGAGTGGTATCTACGCACGCACACGAACACAGACTACTCACACGCACATTGATAGCGCGGTCGCTTGGGCGCAACGCGACGGCAATAGTTTGTACAAATACCTATTTCTCAATTTTGTCGCAGACCGACTACGCTCTTAATGAAAACGGGAGGTTCTTGGCTCATTAGCACTGAATACAAAGTTTTTTACAACTTTAGTTCGTTGCGAAACTTGCTAAGTAAAAGCAGTGAGTTTTGATATTTTGCTTCTGTATGTCCATTGGGAAAGTCATATTACAGACATTTGCTCGGGTTGCGGTGTTTAGTCGTTTGTGATTGTGACGTTATTGCTATGTCTAGTTCCCATGAAGAGTATTAATTTATGATCGCTCCCAGAAAGCAACTTACCAAGAAAACTGATTTGTATTAAAATCGTTCCTATGTCCTTTCTGACTGTCTCGGTTTAATACATAACAACTATTCAGAACCCAATTTGTAGGACTTTAAGGAAAAATGTTCGTGTACACCTAGAAACATACATAATATGTCCATCGATCGAGAATTAAATTGCTTATAACAGAAATTGTCAAACAAAAAACACATTTGACAAAATGTAGGTGTTGATAAAAAAAAATAGGAAAAATGCGACATTTTAGGGAATTTCAACTTTAGGTATCCCAGAAAGATAGGATGTTCTTTATATCACGCGAAATTCAGAATAGAATCGAACAGCAATGTTATGTCCCTTTCCTGGAACACGACTAAACCTGCCACTACAATCGCATTACTTACTCGTTCATTTCAATTCGTGTTTGGAATGAAAAGAGAAAACGTGTTGGGTGCCACACTACTGTGCCTCTCCTACAGTAATATTCGACTCCACTGGCGCCGTCAAACTTGAGAAGGGTCATGGAGGGCACACAAATAGCAGAAATCACCGTTCTGTGGTCAGTACACTCTTAGCAGTTTTCGAGCGCGCGCTTCTCCGATTTCATATTACCGTTTGAGTGAAATAAGGGGCGCGTTTTCGTAATCGGATTGGGCTGTGCTATCGATATAGGCTTATTGAGGGCCTTTGTCCTCTCATGGCGGTCGGTGAAGTTACTTCGTACTTCGTACTTTCGCTGACAAGTTCGGTGGTAATGTTTCGGTTGTAGCAGGGGGTGCTGAATAGTTGGGGAACTTCTTTGGTGCTTTCGCAGTTATTCGAGTAGATATTTGAAAACATTTATTATGATCATGGAAGCAATACCAAAACATTCCGCTTAACTTAGAGGAGGGAATAGATTGTTAGACTCCATCCATGAGCAATAGACGACGATGTCTTCCACTCTAGGTTCTCAATTCGAAAAACACGTGAAACCGTAATAACAAACTTCGCTCGACTTTCCGACAAGCCTGTGCTGACAGAAAAATCCGACGGTCGACACTTCGGATGCTTCGGCTTACCCCTCACCCCTGGTCTAACTAGATCTAGGTCAGCACCGAGCTAGCTGCTAGACCGAGGCGCCATCGGCACGAGCCACTAAGCGATGCGCCGGCGAATGAGCGGAAAATGTTGCGACGTGTCAAAGCCGGCGGGATTAATGGAAAGTGAAGTTATTTACGGGCATGGAGACACAGCTAATGACCGATATCGAGGAGAAAATAGGCGGATGTAGATTTAGTTGAGCTTTTCCGGGTTATATTTTGGAATACATGTTACAATAGATGCGACCCCCTGTCACGCAAAATTGAGCATTGATTCAGTGGCTAAAAGTGGGCACAGTTGTGCCTCTGCCACCCCGTATGGGAAAAGGCGTGACGTTTATTATATTAAAATTATGTTACAAGTGCAAGGTGTTGATTTAGGTTGGTATTGACTTGATTTCGGGTCTAAATAGGATTTATTAAAAAAAATTGGAATCGTCGATGAAATTCAAGCCACAAAGCATACCTATCGGATTCAAGCCATATTTCTCACTTCTAACCAACACAAAGCAACCACCGATACCGCAGGCGTTTCCTAGTTGCCGCAGACCAATAAAGGCTGTAGCGACCTCAATAGAACTGTCATATTCCGTTGGATACTCAACACTTTCAATGGAGGTTCACTTTCGCGTGTAATTCGGTGCAGGTCAGCGAGCAAGAAAGTAAATAGAAAAGCAATCATAATTTGCAAACAACCAATAGCCAATTACAATCGAGTAATTAGTATTTTATGAGCGGTACCGGAGTGGGAAACACTTGGAATGATTAGGAAGCGATAGAAGGAGATTGGTTCGGATAGCGTCGGAAGGTAATAATTATCGTAGGATGCAATTCGAAATGTAATAAGAACCACCTTTTACTAATACAGTTTACTAAACTTAAATATAGAGAGATATATCTCTAAGAGAATTAAGGATATATCCTTAATCTCATAGCTAAAACGTACTCAATGGACAAAGATAAGTAATTCGAGTTTAGCTGAAGCAAGTACCTCTCTAGTTCTCTACACCTATTGATTTCAAGTTACGAGCATCACCGCAAATAAATCTGTTAAAGATAAACCCTTCCCGGAATATAAATCTCAAGTAGAAAGGGAACCCCGAAGGCTCGGACCCTTTTTACGAGCTTTTTTGAACAGTGCTTCCGACAGGATCCGGGGTACTAGTGGCAAGAAACCACAGATAGTGATAAAACCGTGAATATTGCATAACTTTCGTGATATTGGAGTTTGGAATCCCGGATTTCACAAACGGTACGGAATAGAGTAAAACATGAAAGGGTCGAAAAGCATTTGCATAAACGGAAAAATACGGTTAATACATTAACGTGTGATATCTGAATGGGACCAAAACAGCCCAATTCAAACGGGCCTGTCTGATTACCATACAGTCTGACCTTTAAGAGGATTACGATAAAGTCCCAAATATAACTAGGGCGTAGACCTTTCAGTGGTCTATTTCAGACGAAGGTCGAATTGCGTCTGAAGGTTCTGGCAAATGTCTTTCGAGGGTTGGAATTGATAATAAAGGGAAGTTTATCAACCGCAACCACCCACATACGAACTTGAACTTAAAACCCTAATTCAACTGAGAGCTCAGAGACGTTTACGGTGAGTTTTAATAATCGTCTGGTTAGGGAGGATTTCCACAGCAAATAATGAATGATATAACTATTTTGGAACTGAAAATAAAAATAAATTATGCGTAAACTTTGGTCACACTTTACCTACTAGTTTGGTTACTTTACTTACACTTTAGTTCTAAATATTTTTGAAAGATGGAAAGATAAATATATCTACCTTCCTTTCTACATATCTATCTGTAAATGTTACGTGTTTTCTATGTTTTTGTGCAATGCAAAGTATAAAATGAAATAAATTAAATGAGAAATAGATGCCTTTGAAGTCGAAACGGATATCAATATGAAAGCGGTAATATATATTTACCAATACCTTTCAAATATTACAAATCTCTCGATATTCAGTCCTGGCTGGGATACCCATATCAATAGAATCGCCTCGGGTATAGAATGGGCAGTTTCTCCTTTGTTATATCATAGTAAAGCGTAACGATATGACCTAAAACCTTTCAGTAGACACGCTTCACTGAATCGGAAATGCCCTCAGTAGTGGGATCACTTTTATAAAAAAAAAACACAGCTTCACAAGGAAAATAGCAGTACCACTTCTAATAGCTATTCCTGTTGTCACTAGAATTATTAATTACATCTATATTAAAGTTCAAGACACGATAGGCATCGGGCACTTTTCTCCCATTATTAAGCATCAAATCTACAGGAAAATCCAAGAATGATGAATACACTAAAGAAAAACAAGAGTACGAAACACGTGCAACGCCTCATAAACAATTGTTGCCACAATACGGGGTAATGACCCGAACAATGATTTGTCAACAAACTTTCTCATGGCGTAAGACATCAGCTGAGACAAAGTAGTCACTGAAGGATTCGGAGAAGCACAATTAACTGGGCGACAACCGAGAATAACATGATGACTGCAACAGACAGTTGTGTGGGATATGACGCATCACACAATAATGGTGTCGTCTACCACACATCTGTGATAATCTTCAGATACTTAGTATGTATTAGAGGTCTTTCAGGATATTGTCACTTTTCAAATAGATTTACATTTCATTCCGCATATTCTTTTGAATGGGGCGATGGAATCCTTATGTTTTCTGATTAATCCACATTGGAAAAATACAGCCGTATTTTGTATACGGCTATAACAAACAGCATCTTACTATAACTATTTTTAAGCCCGGGAACTATTTTAAGTTATATTTTGATGATTTGCCAACCAGGCGACACTGCAAGAGCTATCGGAGTGAAAATAATAAAACAAGTTCAATGAACCAAACAA
This sequence comes from Argyresthia albistria, assembly GCA_963457715.1. Lineage (NCBI taxonomy): Eukaryota > Metazoa > Arthropoda > Insecta > Lepidoptera > Argyresthiidae > Argyresthia > Argyresthia albistria. The sequence goes on along the minus strand of OY735265.1, from coordinate 8,651,403 downwards.
AATGTCCGAGGCTCATAAACGATTCAATTGTCTTGTTTGATAAAACTGATTGGGAAGTTGTGGAAACTGTCGAGTGAGATAGAATCAAATAATAAACTAGGCAGTTTTGATGACGTGAACAAATATAAACGTGCATATGAATTTACTATTGGACAAGTCTTGGAACTCGTATAGCAAAAATAAAGCATATGACATTTATCATCTAAACTGCTTTAAACATAACAGTAGGAATGTTCCTATTTATCACATGTGAAAGCGACAATAAATGTGTCTTGTGGAGCCATTAAGAAAACATCAGATCAAACAATTAAGGAAAACTGGGGCAGGATGGTAAGTGAAGTGTTCGTCATCCATGATGATGTCAGTCCAACGAACTCTGACAGCGCATTACAAGGTGCCTACGTAACAAAACGACAGTTGCTCAACAGACAATTGAGACAACGAGACAAAATCATAACCAACGACCGGCGAATTACTATCATTGTTACATTTACGAGTATTAGGGCTATGAAGTCACTGTTGTTTTTGTTGCAGTTGTGAGATGTAAATAGGCGATTTACCAGAGCCTGTTACCATGAAGTCTGTAGCTACAGTCGCAGAGAAAATACCGTGTTAGAAAAACTACGCCAATGCTGCAGTATTGTATGGATAGGGGGAGACAATAGGATGTTTGGGACAAAAGAACTTGCTGTCCAGGCTTTCAGGGTTGTGTCGGTTAGGGGAACAATGTTATGCCCCTGTGCGGTCGACTGAGTCTGTGCCCGCATAGCAATTATGTGGGTGCGGGTTCTTCGGAACAAGGGTATTATATTTTAGACTAATCTTTCGTGTTGCGGTTTGGTTGTCTTTGTGCTTAATTTTGTAACTAGAGTCTGCTTCGTTACGAATCAGTCATAAATAAAATACCAAGCATTAAATTTATTGAATAGATAAAAGAATACGTTCTGTATCAATAACATTTAGGCAGTAGAACAGTACACAAACGAAAGCGAGAGATAGTCAACTCTGTTGCATCGCATCGAAGACAATCTTTACATCCGTAGGGCTAGAGTAAATATCATTATCAACAATTGGGCACGGATGTAGGCTATCTATCAACGATATCAACATGAGTGTAATTTATACGTTGAGGCCCATGACAGCTGCCGGAAGAACTCGATACACTTTGGACACTCTTCATTATAATAATGAACGATGATGTATCAGCCACTTTGAGCTTCAACATAATTTGAATCCGTACCAATGCCAATTAACACTACATGTTATACCTATGCAAGTAGTTTGGAACAACAACATAGTCTTGGTTACCGGAAAGACTCATTCCTAAGAACAGTTGGATAAAACTGATAAACCATCGAAATGGTCATAGAATAAGTGTGAAGGTGTGATGAAATAGTTGATGTAACTATCTAAGCCTGCGTGTATGACTGCTTGTCCTATCCTTTTCTAGGAGAAAAATCTGTACTGTACAGTGTAAGCAGAAGTAGCAAGTTGTCAGTAGTCAGCAGTATGCCCTATAAGGCGTACGGTATTGCCGTAATGGCTTTTATGTGCGTTACTGACTCATTCATTGAAGGTCGCTCCCACTTGCCCGCTGCTTTCGTTAGTATTAGTCATTGAGAGATTGAAAAAAAAAACCGGGGGCCGACATAGTTGCTTGGCAATTGTCGGGACCAATATGTTGTTTACAAACATCTCCTAACCTAAGTCAAGGTGGTCCGTTTAGCCGATTATTCACGGTGGTGTGAAACGTTTGGTTACTAACGGAGCATGCGCTTGAAATGTAATAAGAACGACGACGGTATGTTTTCTGCAAAGTATGACTCGTGACGTGACAAATCTCCGCTGCTATTGACGCCTGTGCCAGACTTTCATAAACGACCAATTTCAATTACAAAAGGGTCGCGCTAAACGATTTATGTTCGTATTCAAAATGTTGGCACTAAACGATTGTAGCTTCAGATTGCATGTTATGTAGGATGAAAATTGCGTGTTCGACTTAGTCATTGGGTGTTGCTTTTACAAGAACTTTTGTTAAACTGCTACTACAGTAACTGTATGCACGAAGTATGGTGAGTTTCCTTCCGTCGGTCACACGTTTCCTTTTGTAGACTCGTGGAAACTCAGGGTTGATCGTGTACAGTTTACAGGCTCCAATGTGTAACACAATAGTGTTTCACACTTGCTCGTGTCATAAATATGCATGGATCGGACAGAGAATTAGCAGCGCGGTAACATGGCGCTGGACTTAAGCTCTCTGATGTGCCACGTTGTGCCAACAGTTGGCGATATTGCGTTCAGTTATTTGGTTTTGCTGTTTATTGTGCATCGGGATGAGTGCGCGCGAATGCAAATTTCGCTGCAAACAAACTAGTTTCCGGTGGGCATATATCCAGGAATTAAAACTGGGACCATCGAGGCCATTTTCATTTCACTATTAATTTGCTGGGTATGGGAAAAGGCGTGACGCTATGTTATGTTATTAATTTGCTAAAATAATGAATTGATTCATGAGTCCTGTTCTTTTCATTTCACTATACATTTGCTAAAATAATTATTGGTCCATGAGTCCTGTTCTTCTTTATTGGTCCTGGATGCTAAGGCCTCTCATCAAGACTGCTTGTGGAGAATCTCCTCTACCAAAAATCAGAATGGAATGCGTTTTATGGGGAGGACCTCTTGTATCTAATCGTTCCATCTTAATAGACCACGACCTCAAACAGGAGTCCCAATTCACATATCGACTTACCACAAAACCAAATGACTCTCCAGGGGCTGTTCAGACTGTCCATAACAAAAAACCTCCGTCCCACAACGAATTGACTAGCCGAGCTAGGCGTGTCCCGCATGTAGCGAGCTGGAAGGGCCGCCGTCAGTCACCCTGAGGCCACCCTGACGTTTTTACGCTCCTCGGATGAGACAAAACCTAGATGTAAATAACCGTGGATCACATTTAAAAAAGTTACGTAACGTTATCTTTTCCAAATTATTGTGATTACAATTTACTATGAATACGCATACAATTGATTGTCTAGTTTGTAGGGACTCCCACCAGCAGTGAACAGCTCGTCATAATGTTCCTGCTTTTTTAACATTAATAAAATGGCGGAAATTTTGTCTTACACTAAACAGCGTATAAATAGACATATCAATTATCTTATAAAACTCAATCAAACTCATTAATTACTAAAAAGTGGCCAAGTGCGAGTAGGACTCGCTCATGAAGGGTTCCGTAGTAGCAAGTAATTATAAGACTGAATGTTTGTGTTGTAACTTTGTTTTTCATAGTGTTTGTATGAATGACAAAGTTATCTTTGCGGTTTTTAATAAATGTTTTATATCTTAAAAACTGCTTAATATATTTTGTTCAAACCAATTTTCGTTGAAAATTTGTATTGATATACGCAGCATACATTTTTTTAGATTTAACATTATCTTATTTTAAAAGTTAGAGGGGGGACTCTTTAACGATTGACTTTGAGGAAAAATGGTTTTAAGAACCTCAACGTCATTTTCAAAGACCTATCTATAGACTACATATAGGTTTGAAGATATATTTTCTGGTGTCAGTTCCATTTATGAGGAGCACCCCCTTAATATTTTATTTTTTGAGTTTTTGAATATAATCGTAAAGCGGTTCACAGAATTTGTGTTTTTTTTCCTGTTTAGAATATGTACATCTACATAGTAAGCTTCAACTGTGTAGTCCTAATAGTTTTGGAATTAAGTTGCTGTGACATACAGACGGACAAACACACCACAGACAAACTTGACGAAACTATAAGGTTTCCTTGTTTCTCTAACGGAACCCTACAAAATAGCAACGTGAGAGAGGAGGAAAAAATTTTTTAAAGTGCCCTAAAAGCTTTTGCGTATATCGTGGGCAGGCATCTCTTATTTATTACCAGGGGAAAGGTCACGTTTTCATGTAAATCAGGTGTCAACATTTAGGAACAAATGAAACAAAAGGTAGGGTAGAGTTCAAAAGGAAAGTTAATCCAATTTGTAGCAGCAAATGTATTCACGAAACATTCGACGACATTGTTAAATACGAGTGCTCGTTTAAACCTTATCCGATAAAATTCATGATGGATTAGAGATTAAACAAATAACGTTGTTTGTGAACCCCATTTATATTCATATACTGCTGTCTACACAAACACACATTCATGTAAAATTAGTAGATAGCTCTTTGGCGGGACTTTGAAGAAATATCATAATCATCAAGACCTTTCGTATTACATTGCAGTATCACATCGCTAAATTCAATGGACGAAAATATTAGTTTATACAAAATCCGACAAAACAAAATAAATTTAAATCATAATACTGTTTCCGATACCAATAAATTAACACAACCCAAAATCCGTCGCCGACGTCAGACTATATAAAGTTTAATCAACCGGGTCGGACCATAATTGAAATTCGCCTGATAAGGGACGGACCGGTGTAAATTCCGATTCGTGAATCAGGGGATATGAGGCAGTGACGTAATTCCAATATCAGAAGCCTCGTATTTGGGGTATCGTCAGTTTTGTTATGTATGACATTCAGCTTTTTTAGGGTTCCGTAGAGAAACAAGGAACCCTTATAGTTTCGTCAAGTCTGTCTGTCTGTCCGTCCGTCCGTCCGTATGTCACAGCAACTGATTCTGAAACTATTATGACTACACAGTTGAAACTTGGTATGTAGATGTATTCTGTGAATCACTTTACGATTTTAAAACAAAAATTGAAAAATTAAAAAAACATGAAGATGAAACCAAAAAATATTTTTTTCATCAAACCTTTAAGTGTGGGGTGTCTATAGATAGGTCTTTAAAAATGACATTGAAGTTCCTGAAACCATTTTTCCTAAAAGTAAATCGTTTAAGAGACACACTTTCAACGAAAATTGGTTTAAACAAAATAAAAAAGCAGTTTTAAGATATAAAACATTTATTTAAAACCGCAAAGATAACTTTGTCATTCATACAAACACTATCAAAAACAAATTTATTGTTTGCTGGTGAAGACTGATAGTGATATTTGGGCTAGATGTATCAGGTGAGCAGGTGTATTATGATGCTACTACAGAACCCTTCATGGGCGAGTCCGACTCGCACTTGGCCACTTTTTGTATTTTTGTGTTTGGCTTTAGTGAGTTTTCCAACCGTCTGTTTGAAAAGGCTTTGCAACGCTGTAAATTCAAAAATTCATGGTTGATAATAATATATTTCCAGCCAGTTTTGAGTGATACTGAATGTGATGCTCTGATTTTTGTGATGAATATTACGCGCTGTACTTTAACTTTAAAGCACGTTGCGTACGTTAAATAGCAACAAATGTATGACCGACCGTCAACTTTTTCAGTAGAAGTGCTGAGAGACGAAGTCCATGTTAGATTCTCTGTTGCCATTTTCATAGTAAAAACAGTTGTAACATTCCTCGCAGCTGAATCCGCCCGTGATTTACACGCTCGTGGAGTTAGAGAAGCAACATAAATAAGGCCGCATTTACACAATCGCCATAAATCCGCGGCACTGTGAGCTCGTCTCAAGGTAAACAAAAAGCATTCACTGTGAGTCCTGGAAGTGTTTTAAAGTGTTGGGAACACTAATAAATTTGATTTACAAGGTGCCCGTTTCCTGGTTTTAAAAGGTTTCTTAAGGATATGCAAGGAGTGGGAAGAAAGGAAGAGGTTATGATTAATTGAAATGGTTTAATACGTCTTAGTCTCTCCCTGCCACTCTTTTAGGGAAATAACGTGGGTTAAGTATAAGATATTTTAAAAGAACAAGCAATTATTTTTAACCGACTTCCCAAAGGAGGAGGTTTACAATTCGTCCGGATGTTTCTTTTTTTTATGTCTATACCCCGATAGCGCCTAAACGGATGGACCGATTTGGAAAATTATTTTTTTGTTTGAAAGGGTTTACCTTCCCATTGGTCCCATTGACACCAGGTCAGGATCTGATGATGGGATCCTGGAGAAATCGAGGGAACTCTTCAAATATTATAGGCAGACCTATAGTGATTTTTGTGTTTTTCATAATTACTCGTGCAAATGCACATGGTAAGCATAATATTGTGATGCGGAACTGCTGATGAAGACCACATATGGCCACCAGATCTGCTCAATACTAGGTACAAATACAATGCGTGGCTGACGGGCAGGCAACGCATAGCCTAAACCGGTGGACCTAGAGCCATGAAACTTTGTACAGGGGTTCCTTAGTAGCGTGGGGTAGCACTGATATGGGATTTGACAAAATTAATTCCCCAAGGGGGGGGGGGGATAAGGGGTTACAGTTTGTATTAAACTCAATCTAATCAAATAGGGTTTGTGGAAGTCGGTTTTTTCTAAAGTTTACTTTTTGTTTTAATTATAAATATTTGAATATCTTGTTAGTCACAGTTCGCTGGATTCGTGCATCAGCCGATATTTGTGTGTCATGGCTAAATTAATTTAATTCGATGCATATTATAGTTATAGTAGCAGCAGTAGTAGTAGAGGAGCAGGTACCTCTTATTTAGTAAAATAATTGTTGTCAACCACAACAATACATACGTAATAATTTGCAGTTAAATATTTCTAATACCAATAAAATTGCAGGCACATGAATATCAGTGAAGCGCAACCGATATTTATTCGGTACAAATCCACTCTTTATACCCCAACCCAAATCAGTGAGCATCCAATCACCATCATACTAGAAAGAAGCCATTCATCCGAGCGCTATCAAAGAGAACTGGAGAACCCAGAGCCAATAAATATAATAGTACAGATCTGGGAACGGCTTTATTGGATAAAGGATAAAGACGCGTTGTTTAATCTCTTGGGTGAGGAAAATGGCTTCATTGACAAAGACGGCGTCGGGGGAATAAAAATCTTATTGGACAAAGGAGGTCAGAGGTCGAAATTGTGGGTTACTGTAGAACACTCTGGTCGGGCTCGATGACAATGACCCGTTCAACGACCTGTGTGAGAATTTTATGTTGGAGACAGTCGTTTGACACACATGAGTTAATTATGATTAGTCCCACGCGTCACGCACGGCACGAAATATCCAACAACACAAAATTAAATTAAATTTAAATGAAAGTATGTACGACGTACGTCTAGTATGTCCTTACCTACGGAGCCCAAACCTGGTCTTTGACTGACGCGCAAAGGTTCAAACTCGGGGTTTGTCAGAGAAACATGGAGCGCAGCATTCTCGGTGTTCGGCTTTTAGACCGGATCCGGAATACAGAGCTGCGCTCCCGAACAAAGATAATAGATGTAGCTCAGAAGGCTGCCCAACTAAAGTGGTACTGGGCCGGCCATGTTGCTCGAATGCTGCCGAATAGCTGGGCTAAGAGAGCCACAGACTGGCTCCCAGAAAATGCAAAGAGAAAGCGTGGCCGACCCAGGATGAGATGGAGTGATGAGTTGGGTCTATGGGACAAGAACTGGAGGGAGACCGTTCAGGATCGGATAGAGTGGAAGAGGGGGAGAGAGGCCTTTGCCCAGCAGTGGGACATGGTGGGCTCGTAATAATAACAACGGGTGCACCACATTTCATATTTGTTTCTAATAAATTGTCAGAAAGGGGCCTCTACGTGTTGGACCCATGTCCCCACGCAAGCCTACAAAAAGGACCGGGACAGCAATGTCCCGTGAATTCTTAAATCAGATACAAAATAATAATAATAATAATGTACGTCTAGGTATCGATTCTTAGTTTCGATTACTTTTGTATACGCCTGTAACAAAAATATCCTGGTAATGAAGGAAGTTAATATGATGGAAATTGTTACTGTACTAAACAAACGTTTCAATAAATGGTTTGATGATAGCTTGTCGAATTAAAAACAAATTGTTTTCACTTCCATACAGTGATAGGATGTCTGAATTTCGGACAAATGAGGATCGTTACAATTTTGGCACGATTGTCACTTTCCTGTTTAAGAGATATTTTGAAATATAAATATTAATGCATATAAGGTAATACGGTGCGTGGTACTTATAATATAACCATTTCTGAGTAAATATTTTGAGATTGTTGACAACTGGGTAATATTGTATGAATAGCTTCGCTGCTTGTTTGCACGCTTTACATAAAATGAATGATAGAAGAATCTTTGGCGTACTAAATATTCTTTAAGTTAAGATCCAATCGGGCCCCCACAACGTGTAGTTATAGGTATAGCACCTATGCACGAGCAGTTATCGTTACTTCTCTATCACCAGCTCATCATGGCTCAGTGCCGGCAATATCGACAATTTCTGAGTGTCAGCGCCGGGGTGGAATCGTAGAGATATGCTCAAATGGGCTGCAGGTGGGTATAAAGATGTCGTCGCCGCACTTTGCATATTGCCGGGCCATGAGATCAGGCGACTAGCGATCTGTACCACATCATCGTCATTGGTCTAGAGTTCATAACTGTGATGAAGGGGTGATTATGACAGTCAGTTTTTTGGGGAACTCCAAGTAGCTGTCGTTGTGTCTAGTGATGCCATCAGCAAGTTATTGTCAGTTGCATTAATGTTCAGGCATTGGTACATTGATGTATCTGTTTAGGGTTATGTAGGTTTCCTGACAATGTCCCTTCTATCCATCCTTCAATCCTTCACCAGGAGGATCAACTGCTTGACCTAAACAATTAACGAAATAACCGAACGAATTAGTTGGCATGTACTGGTAGTTGTATATTCCTCTCTAGTAAATTATCTGAGGATCGAAGATTGTTTCCAGCATCAAGGGTATATTTTCGGTACAGGTCGCTCGGTTCCTAGCTCGTCCTAGCCTCGTGGTACAGCGATCTCTGCCATGCAACACGACACCTACGCGATCCTGTCCGATCATATAACTCGGTTATGCACGCGTCGATGATGTTACATGCAAAACAAAGGAATAGTATCCACTGCTCTAAATAATAAGTCCAACACAAAGTCCCTTAATGATGTATTATTGTTTCAAATGACTGTATTCTGTTTTATGTACTTATTATAAATAAATAAATAAAGTTGATAAAATGCAAATACTTATAGAAGTATGCCTAAGATTAGAATTTAACGTGGAGGAGTCGTGTTGGCCCAGCACTATTGACGCCTGTGTCTATTGCACGAGGAATGTAAGACATAACTTGCATGCAAAACTAAAAGCAACCACTGGACTTGTATGAAATTGAATCAAGCTCGTGCATCGGTTATGTTTGACATACTAATTGATTGGAATGATTTCGGTGCTGTGTATTGTTGTAATCGGTAAATCCTCGTGTAAGGACACAGGCCGAACAAACTAACAATAGCGAACAATAGATGTGGGAGCGAGAGGGAGAGACCATCCAGTATATGAATGTTTAAGGTGTATTTCAGTGTTGCCTTAAATAAGAACACTGGCGGTTAATATACAAAGGTTTAATTAGTCTAATGTATTGAATATGAATAATTAGAAGTGGTACAAGAATATTAGGTGGTTTAATGTTTTGTCATGACAACACCAATTAATTTTAATTCGACTTAATAAAAATTAAAGCCATAGTCAGGATTTAACATCTGAAGTCAATTTAGATAAAGTATATTCAGTGTTCTTCCAATATTCAAAACTTTCTCTAATATCCAATCTAAAGGCCGAATTTGATGATCACATCACAGCAGATGCCATTCATCAATTTATATCTTCAGCGATCATTGCACTAGCTATTTAAGGAGCTTGTAGGCTACTTGTAGGCTATTACTCTCGTTATACCGTTAAACTTGTCCGGATGCTGTTGCAACATGCGATACACTTGAGGCACGGGTTTAAAATATCTGATGGATTTAGATAATTTTCAAAATAAAACGGCTTTTTGAAAATGGTAAAACAGCGGGAAAAACAGAAAACATCGTGGTATCGTGGACACTGGCCGTATGAGTACTTATCTAATTGTTATGTAGTGATTATTTACAAATTATGAATACTCACATAATCTCCCAAAGCTGAGGGACAGGCGCTTTCTGAGCTTTTGCATCTTGCTCATCGCGCCGCCTCGCTTTTCTCTCATTGTCACGCCTGCGAACAAAGAAATATAACATGAAAATATAGAAACATTCAGTATATGAAACTTCCAGTCTAAATGCAGGTATAAGTAAAAACTCTTTCCCGTAGACAATTTTTCCGGCGGAATGAGTGGCAATGTAAACCAGGCAATAGGCACGACGCCTATTGATACAAAAATCTATGATTATTCATTAATTAAGCTATAACATAACATAACATAGCGTCACGCCTTCCCATATAAAGCTTTAGTAAAAAGTCAATAATTTCTTGTGTAGCTTAGCGACTGATTCAGCGATAGCAACAAAAGCTAAATTACTACGACACCTGTACTGGATTTGCTTATAAACACGAGGAAAGAAACAAATACTAACAAAAACTAGTGTTCAATAGTCGTCGTGTCAAAATTAATTATGACCAATTACCACAGCGGGTCTTATCAGAAAACAAAAACGTTACGGTCCATGTACACAGCTAATTAATAAACATGTTACACCTGAAAGTCACGCTACGGACCGCCCAGGGACAAATATGCCTATCAACCATGTTGAGGAGTTCTGAACACTTCAGACACTTGTGGAGGCATTTCCGGAATGTTAAAATACCAAGAAATCTGAAATAGCAAAAATTTGCTTTAGAAGGTTTCATGTAAAATGATCAGATTGATTCTGGAACTGTTTTCAAACATTCTTGACGTCCTCTAATCGAAACGATACTGATAGTTTGAGTTCTATCAAATCTGTATCATGTCTCTAGCAAATGGGAGATGACATAACGACGTGTTTGTTTAGAAACTGTATTGTTTTACTTTTATCAATTTACTGGACTATTTTGAGCCCCATTTACTTATCAGACAGTATTATGAATCATGTTCGTCAATACAAGTAGATATCTAGTAATTTGGAATTCTTTAATCTGTAGACTCGTGTCGCTTGCGTTTCAGACGAACACAAAAGTCATACATACAGCTAGTACAGCAAAAACAGTTTATTCAATAGGCTAGCAGGTGATTGCATGCTGACGGAAAAACTTCTTACTTATTTATTCGCATCTTTGAAAAAAAAATAAGTACCTGCCTGCGACGGAGCGGAGATGCAGCAGGAAGTAGAAATGATTGATGACCTTATTAAAAAAGATTTCCGGAGGGCCGAAAATAGCCAAGGTTAAAAAATACTCATCATGATTAAACTTCAGAAGCTCGGGAGGATAATTTAATAAAGTAGGGGATTTCGGTTCTGCACAGAATTAGAGGGGACAAAAATCCTTTAAAGATTCGTACAATTGAGATTATTCGGCGGTATAATGTGTACTCTATAATTTATGAAGTTTTATAGGAGATCGTGGAAGGATCCTTAGGTTTTTAAAATAGTCTAATTGAAGGTCAACTCATTATACACAGTTCCATCATATGACTTGTAACGTTGTATTGTAATTATGCGAAAATGAGAATTTATCTCGGTTTCGTCAATCGTGGAATCTAAAGAGATGGCTGTACGGTGCAACATCTCAGTTCAAGTTCAAGTTCTTTTTTTTTTATTGAACATAAAATCATACAGATTGCTTAGTCAACGTCAATATAATATAAATATTTTTGTATACTACCGCCCGTTCGGAAGTTGTGGGCTTAGGGATGGAGCAAAGAAGGGCAAGAAGTACGAGTATGTAATGAGCCCATTCAAATTACAAACAACCAACTGACCCAAATGATCCACAATGAGAAGTTTGTTTGTATTTTAAGCTAGTATGAAAATAATACGTAGAATATTCTGTTGTAGAGAAGAGATACCAAAGTAATTAGTCTCCCAGCAGGTCCCTGAGGTCACTAAAGTATGAAATTGTTCTACAATATTCCGCAACGCGAAATTGCCATTGGGTATCAGCAGCAGTACTAAAAACAGCATGCAGTCATAAAGAGCTGAAATAAAAGCAACTTCAGTAAAGGCATTACAGCACAAGCTTCAAATAGAAAATTCTGAACATAGCAATCTCCTCGACAATAAACCAGCCGCATCTCTTGTGTACGCCGCGCACATCATATTAAGAGCTCAATATTTCGCCGAGGAAACTCCATCCCATCTCATTACCGTTGCAGTTGGCGGCACGCCCAATGATGCCAACCAGAATCACCGCAGTCCGCACTTAGACAGGACGAGGACCAGTGAGTTGACGCAATGACTCAAACACGTCAACAATCAGAAAATGATTGAAATGTAATGAAGTAAACAATTTTGGAATAATGTTTAACTTTTTTGAACTACCTGGAAAAAGTTTTTGGAGAGAAGGACAGTAGTAAATAGTAATATTTCTCCAATCAGGAAACTAAACTACTGGACCAATTAAACACATTACATAGCGTTACATCTTTTCCCATACGTTATATCACAGGGTGCTCACCCCATACAAATTAGAATTAGTAACCCTTTTTCAAAAAGAGATGGCGTGAGGAGTAAGATTTGTACTTTAGACGCCATGGTTTCAGTTAACATACTTCTAGATGGTGCTAATGTTAGAATAAATCCTATATATATCTTAGCGCCATCTCGTGGTATTTGCAATTTTTCGATATATTTCACATATTTTGTTCTACGTGGTCTATCTGTATTAGTATAAGTAACAAATGTTGTCTCATGATGACCATATTTTTTTCAAAAACTTGAATTGAAGATCACTGTTTTAAATAATAAGATACATTTTGAAATAAGTTCATGTATAATACCAGTTTTGAGGTACCGAATATTAATAAATAAACATCCGAATGCAGAAGGGGGTGGACTTTTTTTGATTGGGTACCTTGCTTGATTGCTTGTATTTGGGTATTTGATACCTAAATATTCTACAAGCTGTAACACAAACTCAGCGCAACGCAGTGGGTTAGCGTAAAGAGCCATACCATACCCATCTCTCAGAGAGTCACGCAGCCATTCAAACTTATTCTATCACCTCTTCCAGCTAAATCGTGAAAAAACGCTGCACTGCTCAGAAATCGAATTGCCCGTTCAAATAGAATCCGCGCAATGCAGTGTTATTTGAAAATGTTTGGATTTTATTAGCGCTGCAAATTGGAAATTTTATAACGCACACGATGAATCATGATTGGATTGCAAGTTGTGCAGTGCAACTACTATTTATTATTCGATTTCTTTGAATTATGATTTACATTAATCAAAATATTATTACCTGGATCTAAAAGAACACGAGATTAGTAACAAACAATCAAACCACTATCTCTGTAAACACACGACGCTGTATCTGAGTACATCGACCGATATCGTTATTTCGTCGGCTAAAATCATATTAAAACCGAATTTGGTGAATCTAGTCCAACGGTCAACAGAAGCGGCCATGTCAATATAGGCCTCTATAAGTAAATATACACACCGACTTACCGGCCCAACTGACGCCCCAAATTCACCCTTATCACGACCAGATAAGCAGATAAAATTACACCCTGGATATATATATAACATTGGTAGAGATATGGTGATATCTTATCTGGAAAGCAAATCAACAATATTGTGTTATGTATGAGCGTTAAAGCATACAGTCGTAGACTTTGCGTGGGTATTTGGCAAATTTTGGATTAATTTTCTTGGCGATATTCAGTTTATAGTAGATGAACAAACTCTGAAGGATAAGATCCATCATATCAAGGAAGAAGGTACAAAAACTAATTGAAAAGAATGTAGAGGGGAGGCATGTAGACAGAACCACCATCTTGCCTACGCGTGCTGGCAATCCGAAATTGCCTCAGAATGCGGTTCATTTCACTCACTACCCTTTCACTTATCGAGTACAGGTTTATCTGCCAATTCGGTACTATTAACAGTTATTAAATGGAGCACGCGCCATAAAGCGAGTATGCGAAGGAGCCATTTGTTCATCGGTTTACGATTCATAAAGTTGCCGCAGAACCACTAAGCTGCTTCCCAGTGCGAGGAAATGGGATGTTTGTTGGGCTCTTGGTGGAGTAAATAATTAATTTTGTAGTAAGTAGTAAACTAATAAACCCCAGCGTTTCAGCATCGCCCGAATGTACACAAAAGGCACACAAACAATTTATCGATACGGGAATCGACCGCCGATACTAAAAACTAGCTTGAGAATAACTCCTACTTACCTACGTTTTTCTGGTGTTTCATTATTTTCAAAATATCGAAGTTGTCATTTAGTAAATTGTAACTATATTTGATTCATTTCTTTGTTCCTTGTAAAGGACAGATGTAGGTAGGAAACTAAAGCAAATAGCGCTTGTTTATTCCTATTTCAAGGAAAGGAATTAGTCTCATAGAGATAGTTCTAGGAAACATAGAATATTATGGCGATGAAGACTAAGAACAGTTAATCATAATATCTAAATACGGCGAACAAGAGACAGAAAGAGCGAGTTTCATCCTACGCAGCACACCATCGGTCGGAATAGCCCTCTGGCATTAACGATATCAAAGGCCAGCGCTTCGCTCACTTATTTACAGCTGTAAATAAATTTATAAACACGAGGGAAACCTTGGATGTTATTCTCTATCCAATTCACATGCCACTTGTGAATATAAATACGATCTTTGGAATGAATGACAGGATGAGAAAATAGCAGATTCCGTCGCCGTTACGGTACGTGATTTGAGTCAATGGAATAGAAAGATAAAGTTCTGACGTAAAGCGTTAGATGCTTGATGATTACAGAATATGCGACTTGTGTATCGGTAAAATTTGCAACTCGATTCGTGGTGGTTAAAATTTTGGACTTAATAAAAGTCAATGGTTCTGGAAAATAAAGTCTTATGATAATTCGAGTAGGTGACGAAACTCAAGTTATTTGACATCACATCTCCTATGCCGAAAACGACTGAAATCGGTAAAACGTGCATAACACCTTGAGTGTTCCCTTTGTATTATAACCAAAACAAGCTTATAATGATGCAAAAGCACACAATAGCAGTAGATTCACGTAGGCGCACGTGTTCCGAGCCGCCTACTTTAATGTAGAGCCAATGAATACACGTCTTTCATCGACGCATAAGGAAATTATGGAAGTAACGGTATGACCAGAATCGATTTATAGCAAAGCGGTTTGGGTAGAATACAAAACGGTAAGATCCGAAAACCGTGACCCGACAATAAGAACATTTCACTATATAACTTTACATAGAAAATTTGGATCGAATACAAAAAATGCGATGCCGTGAACCGGAATCTTCAAATTACATTGTGGCGTCTTCATCTACATCTGCAACTACCGTATCTCATGATCATTATTCAAGAATTTTCTTCATACTCAACTCAGTCTCTACGCCACATCGCGGGATGCTAGTGTATTCTTGGGTAGAATCGGTAGCTCCAAAATGTGTGTAACGTGGTCACGCCACTTCCCATACGGGGTGGCAGAGGCATAAATATAAGCACTTCTAGCCAGTTACTCAGAATCCATTTCTGCGATAAGAGGCTATCCCACCGCCGCAGTGGTCGACATACAAGCAAGAGGCAGACAAGCGCCAGTCTACTAGCCCAGTTTGCCCCCCGCCGCGTCGCCGCAGACGGTCCCAGAACCGCTCGTGCGAAAGTCGAGCGACGACCTTGCCGGCGAGAACTTGTTCGTGCTATCCCTGCGACTCGACCACGAGTATTTTGAACGAATTCGCCAGGTTATTAACTTTTAAATGACTCGAATCCAGGCCAATTTCTCTTACCGTTCCGTCGGTTGTCTTTAAACACGAAAATGCGCCTACGGAATTCGTCTTTTTCACCGTTGACTCCATAAAGTCCCAGGAAGGCAAAATATGTATTTTGGTTTAAATGGATGACATGATACTTTCATGTAGAAACCTAACATAATCTTTTTAGTCGTTTGTAATGTAAGCGTGTGCAGGGAAAAGGATTTTTAGGTAATTGTTCATAAGCGTCCACTGAGTCCACTTGAGTCAACTTTAACTTGCCATGTTTTACATTGTGAAAATATCATCACATCATTGATCCAAAATTAACGCTCTACTCGTTTTTCATCTAACAATTAAATTCAGTTACTTACTCGATGCGTATTTATTCGTGATCGTGACTTTTTGCAGACATTTTTGAGCAACGAACACCCACTATCCCCGAGGTTACGTGCTCAATAAACAAATTAATATTTTGGTTCGGACGAAACCGTAAAAATAAACAAAGTGTTGCGTAAACGAAGTGATGCATACAATGATTTAACTAACCGTAATTACTTATATAAAATTTGAAAGAGTGTTGTCGTAATCATCGAATCCAAAAGCAGAAAAAGGGGGGGGGGGGCAAATTGTTTCAAAATAAGGCTATTCCTAAGTAACACATGGAATCAGTGATACCGAAGGAAATTGACTATCCGGAAGAAATAAACAACCCCGAAAAGGACAACTCAGTGAGACGATAAACAGAATATGATAATGCCATTGAGACCATTTGAGAGGCTAAATATAATAATAAAAAGGAAGCCTTTGAACAAAGAAAGAGAAGACTTAAACGAATCTACTTAATCCGAGAGAGGAATTAATAATTCTCGTTCTCGTTTGATAAAAAACGATCATTATGAAAGGTGGCTGCAACTGACATTATTCTAGAAGCGAAATAAAGCCATTCACTATTTAATAATATCCGACTCATAAGGGAGACAACAATTTCATTATAACCGGTCGAACATACCCACGCGTGGCCACCCAATGATTTTATCCTCGTACATAGCATGCATAAGAAAACTAGAAGGTTCTTTAGAAAACTTATTTGGCCACCAGCCCACCACCCAAAAACATTCATGCTCTATTCTCAAGCATCTGAGCAAGGAGATTAACAAAAACACTTCAGGCTGCTGAAGCCTTAAACTAGACTTGAAGGAGCAGCATTATATCAAACTTGACCAGATAAAAACGCAGATGTCCAATCTCTACATACATTATATCGACAGAGGGATTACCGCTTAGAGTACTCGTACTTGCACCAGAAAGAGAAAAACGTGGGAAAATATTTCCAAATCATACAAGAGTCAATTAGGTCGTACGAATGTGTAAAATGAGTCACTGCCTCCGCACCCCGGAACGATCCGTGGCGCCAGGCTGATGCAACGCCCCACTGGAGTTGAACCGGGGCCAAGAATGCATTTCCAAGATGCGAACTTCGGACAATCTGCATTCCTGCAAACGGTCACTCGGGCGACATCATAACAGCATTCTGCAATCGCCGTCTGATGGACAGTTAGTAGTTACTGGGGATATTTACTCTTGCGACGGGTGACGAGTTAGAATTTAATGAAGCGGTTTACGCAAAGATATTCCATGCTGAGCTTTGGAAGTGGTAAAAGCAGTTTACGGTGTCATAGGCAAAGGTACATTTTCTAAAGGAAAAATCTAACGCTAAATATCTCACTTTACATAAAGAGCTGATTTACATCATAATTTGTACTTCACCACACATCAAGTCTGAGATCTCATGAGATGTCGGAACTTGATGGTGATTCACAATCATAAGCATGAATTAACAAGCCGGTACCGCAGTAACCGAATGCTAAACGATGATTGAACGTCCTGATGATTCACATGTGTTTATAGTTATGATCCTTGGGAAATGTTACATCAACATTGATATTGATTGCCAAATGATTCAAAGCACACTCACCTACCTAATGTAAAAACTACGCTGGTAGTTTATTACATGAATCAGAATTGGCCAATATTCTGTATCTGTAATATAAAATTCGCTTTACAAAATAGTTAGACAATATTAAAACTGGGAAATAATGTACTTAATTAAAACCATACACTCCTAACTTTAACTAAACAATCACTAACTAATCACGGAAAAAGAAAATCCAGGTTCTGTAGTTAGACGTAACGCGAACTAATGCCCATAATTACATTATTTACACGAGCACAATATTTATATTTATCTATGTCTGTTTGTATTTTACTTAAACGGATAGACAGTAGGGAAAACAAGGTCGGAATGCTCAGAAATATCTGTAACAGGTTGGAGCCAACCAAAATATTCCCACCAATGTCACGTTGTGAACTAAAGCACGAATTAAATAATGACGCCGGATTTAATCAAGGTCTATAAAAATTTAGTTTGCTCGTCAAGAGCAAATATTTGCGTGTACATAATAAGCTGTACTTGCTCGCTACATAAAACTAATATGAAACGAGATTGTAACTACATAAAAATTATAAACACGTCACTATATATGGCTAAAAAAATTGTAGTTGTCTAATGAATGAATGTAATTGGATTTTGTATTCCAATGGCAGCACATATGATATTCAAAGCGGCCGTCATTGAATCTATTACAAATGTTTCCATTAGGTACAAGGCGACGAGGTAGGTACACCCACCCACACAGAGCCAGAGTGGTGACAGAACGGAATTGTACGAGTCCCACTCAGCGCCATCAAATTATAATAAATACAACGATGAGAAAGAAAAACCGACCCAATTTGAAGCAACGAGCATCCTATCCTATTCAAGAGACGTCGCATGAATACAAATAAAAGTCAATTGTAATCTCTGATTGAGTTGCAGCACGGTCAACGACTACATAATTTACCCTTTGTAAACAACAATGTGGCTTGATAACCATTGCAATATTCCTTTGAGTGGGGCTTATATTACCTTCATCAGGTTAATATGAATTCAGTCCATTCTATTATGGAAGACAAAAGCGGTTCAGTGGAGCTAAGCTGAGTATGTAGCGGCATGTGAGTTGGCAAGCCGCAGCCGTGACCTCGAACCCTCGACCCTTGTGCTGAACCGGCAATTGTGATGTAAATGCGGACTCCAATTCACCCGTACTGTTACCGAAGCATACCTCTTCAGTAACACAAATATTAGGGCTAAGATACCAGATGAAGAAGAACTAGATCACTCAAGAAACATGACTGATCGGAATCACGCAACGCGAAGAAAAAGTAGGACACACTCGAGAATGGACGATAACTAAGTCATTATACTCATTACGGAGTTTAGTATAGTTACGGAAATGAATAACACTCGTGGCTGATTAGAATGTAGCGCTAAGAAAGCAGATGCATGAAAGCGAGACAGCACACAACACGCATATATAATTTAAAAGTCATTACTTATGATTAGTTTTTACCGCGCGAGCTGAAACTAATAAGAAATAGTACTTAATAACCAGCCGCGCTAAGTGCGAGTCGGACTCGCGCACGAAGGGTTCCGTGCCATTATCTATAAAAACGTCAAAATAAAACCGGCCAAGTGCGAGTCAGACTCGCGCACGAAGGGTTCCGTACCATTATCTATATAATTGGAACAAAAAGTAAACTTTAGAAAAAACCGACTTCCACAAACCCTATTTGATTAGATTGAGTTTAATACAAACTGTAACCCCTTATCCCCCCCCCCAGGGGAATTAATTTTGTCAAATCCCATATCAGTGCTACCCCACGCTACTAAGGAACCCCTGTACAAAGTTTCATGGCTCTAGGTCCATCGGTTTAGGCTATGCGTTGCCTGCCCGTCAGCCACGCATTGTATTTGTACCTAGTATTGAGCAGATCTGGTGGCCATATGTGGTCTTCATCAGCAGTTCCGCATCACAATATGCATTATGCTTACCATGTGCATTTGCACGAGTTATTATGAAAAACACAAAAATCACTATAGGTCTAATCGGTCTAATTTTCCAAATCGGTCCATCCGTTTAGGCGCTATCGAGGCACATACATAAAAAATAAATAAAAAAAAAACAAACATCCGGACGAATTGTAAACCTCCTCCTTTGGGAAGTCGGTTAAAAAAACCGCAAAAAAACACGTTAATTGTATGGGAGCCCCCTTTATATTAAATTTATTTTGTTTTTAGTATTTGTTGTTATAGCGGGAACAGAAATACGTCATCTGTGAAAATATCAACTGTCTAGCTACCACGGTTCATGAGATACGGCCTGGTGACAGACAGACGGACGGACGGATATCTTGAGATTTTAAGGTACTTTCCTTCCAGGGCCCATTCGTTTGTTCCACCCTGTATATGTGTGATCTGTAACTGTATTTTTCATGAAATACCCAAAAAGTTTTGTTCAAATTATCATCTTATGTCAGAATAACTTTGTAGCTAGTTGAAAAATAACATTTGAATTGATTCAAAGCTTGCCGCGCTTTTAGGGCCTTTAGTACCTACTAAACGCCGCCGTAAGCAGCACTGTCTACAACCTACTCCTACTGGAAAACGTGAGACACCCATCTACAATTTCCGTACAATGAGGTTCACTCACTCACTATGTCAATGTCATGCAGACTGCAAAACATCATTTCAACGCACCAAAGAGTATTTAATTAAAACATCACTGGCAGCCAAACTTGAAGTGGCCAAAAGGAAAAAAATAATTTCTGTGCTCTGAGATTTGTATGAAAACAAAAGTAATTAAAAACTATTAATTTTATAATTATTTTCTAAAAGTTCTACATAATAAATAGAGACGTCGTAATTCATCAATTAATATTTAAAGTCTTTGTAGAAGTCCGGGGACGACATTGCCATATCATTTAAATTTAGTTTCATTAAAAGAAGGCTTACCTACCAAAACAAAATGGCCTTGGTATAAACTTTTCAAGCGTGTTGTGAAGACGTATCTTGTACCGAGACCACTTTCAATTTGTAATATCTCTCGTATTTCAGTATTTGTGGTTGGTGCGGCAACAGATATACACATTCTGTGAAAATTTCAGCTTTCTAGCTATTACGGTTCGTGCAGGCGGACCCGGTGACAGACGGACGGACGGACGGACGGACGGACGGACGGACGGACGGACGGACGGACGGACGGACAGCGAAGTCTCAGTAATAGGGTCCCGTTTCGCACCCTTCGGGTACGGAACCCTAAAAACATGTCTGTTGTATGGGAGCCGACTTTAATATTTATTATAATCAGTTTTTTAGTATTTGTAGCGGCATCATCTGTGAAAACTTCAACTGTCTAGCTATCACGGTTCATGAGATACAGCCTGGTGACAGACGGACAGACAGACGGACAGCGGAGGCTTAGTTAATAGGGTCCCGTTTGGCACTCTTCGGGTACGGAACCCTAAGAAAAACTATTAATATGAGTAAATCCCGGGGTAGACCGTCCATATCACCATGAAACACGTGAAGTATTTACCTACAGAACGTTACGTTTATTCGAAAGTAAAAATTGTTTCAAGCACCCCCATTGTAACTGAATAAGGGTACGTCTGCAATTTAAAAGTTTTTGGTCGACAAACATCCGATAGTGTTACAATAAAAACTTTCTCGGACGGCCTCGCATGACGAAGAATACCCGACATTTCGGATGCGAGCTGCAACGTCTAGACGCAATACTAACTGAAACGATTGCAAGCAGTTGAACTGTCTCAATAATGGCATAAGAGTATAGGCTATAAAAATGTAAATGCTCCAAGAACAGCATTACACGGATGAATAATGGTAAATCCTAGACAGGACTATTTCACAGCGGACTGTGTGTTTGCTTCCAAGCTTCTTATTCCACAATTTAACGGGTAAGTGCATGCATCTAAATCTCAGCAATAAGAAAGGATGCTCCTAATACCCGAACACGAAACATTTATGTTCCGTCAGCGATTTCCTGGAGATGGAAGGGAAATACTGGACGCATTATTAGACGAGTTCAGCATTTCGTTCCGGTTTCGAGTCTATCGAGATTTACATCGAGGCATTGCTTTTCATATCGGAGAGAGCCGGGTTCGCCGAGGCACGTCGGGCTCCGCTGCCGGCCCGAGAGCCTCAAGTCGTGCCAAGCGAAGCATTCTGCTCTCCAAGCTGCCGGATGCAAGAATTATGGGATGAAAGCCCGGACCTAACCTACGATACAGCTTACGTAACCCGATATATGTAGAGCTATTGTTGTTCAAATGCCTCGGCAGCCAATGCCCGTTGAATTACTGGGCGTAATTGAACGGCTGGATGTAGTTTTTGCTTCTTGGAATAATAGTAATTACGTTTTCCGATAGACTTCCTCGTTCTGGTAGCAAATGCATGAGATGATTCAAGCTAGGACATTACGGGTAATGAATGGTGGCCTCTCAAGGTCTAATGTAATTGAATACTGGCTTAGGTGCGGCAAAGCAGTGGTTGGCGTGATCGGTCGACCGAAGAACTCAATGGAACTCGCATATATCAGAGATCACTGTCACGTGTACAAGTGACTAGCATGTTCACTTCATCAACCACTCTACGAATATCATCCTACGAGGCTATATAAGTCCTAGGAACGTAATCGTTGGGGTGAAAAAGCATTTTGTATTCTTTGATGATTTAACCAATGGAGTGAAAGACGTATCAACAATCAAGGTTTAAGATAACAAACCATTAGCACCCCAAACAATCACGTTCACACCCTCCTCGAATATATCAACGGTATGTGTTATCATATCAGACAGAATTATGTGACTTACAACTATAACAATTCGCTTTGTGCAGGTGTTGCTATGGCTAGTGGAATGAAACATAATCCATCATAGACTTCATAGGTAGGTACATAGAATGGAAACACCACATTCTGAACGCTTCCTGTCAAGCGAGACACAGTATTCAGTTTTAATGTTTGATAATGTAACATTAGTGGAACATTGCTATTCAAATACATGCGCAACTAAGGTTGGGACCATTTGCATATAATGTGTGGACGTCTCGTCTTTGGCTCCATTGAAAACCTGCATCCACGCGTCGGATGGAGCTACTGATTCGTTTTGTCAGCATTATTAGAAACGCTACGGGAAGTGATCCTAATGTGACATAAATATGGCTCACTGGCAAACTAAAACAGAGCCCAATATGTCATGCAGTACAGGTGAATGAATTTAAACGAATACTTTTGGGGAGTCATTCTTTCATTCTGATAAGAAACACTCTTAACTTACTCACACGTGTCAGAAGCAAAATGCCTCCAATCAATATGATTCAATGGTAAAATACCAAAACGTTCGGCAGCAAATCACTTATGAATGAAAATGACTAAGAATTCAAATTGCCTCAGCAGTTAAAATCACCCCTTCTATGAGAATTCCTTGTTTGACGGTCAATAATGCCATAGGGGAGCGTAAGTAGCAGGTCCGTATCGGATTTGCTGCGAAGGAATTAATTGACGCAGCCGGTCGTCGACCCCGGCGCCGACTGGACGGGCACCTGCGCCTGCGCGCCCAGATTCGAATGCCATCTGATCGGAAGCACAAAAACTGCACTCCAGGAACGACTCAAGCCCCAAGACTCTACGCCAACCCTTATGCGGTGCGGAATAAGGGCGGAATGCAACCGTCAATGCCATCGGGATGTAAACAACTCGCCAACTGTTCCGAGATGTGTGTTCAGGTGTTGAGAACGTGTTTTCTTTGTAAACAAGTCAGAGTTGGCGATTTGTTGACGGTTTGCTAAATGAGCTTGGTCTCATAACCAGGTTTGTATTAATCTATTAAAAAGTGCAATATTGTGTTTGCGGAGGAACGTGTCATTAAAAACCCAGAATATATTTTGTTGAATGCGAAACCTTGAAGTGCACAATAGGGGCATAGGGCACATAATACTTTAGTTAGTGCCTTTTAAATCATAAGCAACGACAACTTGAGAGAAATGAATGACCATTAGTGGAACTATTGATTTAGTTCTGGCAAAGGCATAAACATAAAGAATTCGGAAGCTCGTATTTTCAATAGCTAAGGAAAATTTTTACCTTAAAATATTAGACGCATTAGTTAGCTAAAGGTTCTTACATAGTGGAGTGGGATAATTATGTAGTTGGAGTAAACATCTAAAATAAATGAGTCAACAAATTACTGTCAGAAAATATTACCCAATGAATCATAGCTTATATTATAATGTACCTCCATAAACCATGTTAGTATTATTGATCACTTGACGTTGTATGTATTAGATACTGCATAATGTATTTGCATAACAGCGAGCATGTTCTATAAAACAGGTTCCTTGGAAGGTATAGATGGTTATAAAGTAGATAGATACACGCTATAAAACGTTCTACGGTTCCAGACAAATGATCAATGCGTGGGTAAATTATTGATTTGTAGTGCACTTAGAGGTATTCTGATGTAGTTTCTTTGAATATAGAATCTGATGCAAGTAGAGCAGAAACAATCACTCCATAGAGCTCTCTAATCTGCTAGCTTATCCATTAGTAACGATGACAAATGAAATGTAAATATAAATCACATGGAACTATAGCAATATCGAAGTAGACTCAAACAAACCTCTTGCATGTAATATTTGTCAATCAGGACTAAATGATGTCGAAATTTCACTGTAATAAGTTAATTAGTGACGTGAGCTGCATGGATGAGGGATTATTGTTATTATAGTTTATAATAAAGCCTAACCTATAATATCTATAATTTATAGGTATAAAGCCAAATGAATCACCGCTCTAATGAATTGAGTGCATAATGTGGATTAGTGGAAATAAATTCAAATAGTAAATAGACTACAATTACCTTCTGATATAGTAGGCAGAACGTTCACAACACTGACGATACCGACGCTTGTTAACTGACTCATTCACACAAACAATAACAATGGGAAATCCAAAGCGAAGAAATCACGACAATCACCACTCAGAGCAAATGTATGAATATTCGTGCAAAAATCCTTTAACAAACTTGTGAAACTTGTCACTTATCATGTAGCCCGCATAGATATCAGAGTAATTATGCCACTGCAGATTTCAGCAATCACAAAGACTTGAACTCACGAATTTTGTGATCGCGTAGTAGCGTTTTACACTTGGTCACTGAATACATATGATGAATGCGAGAGAAACGTGAATGACGAACTATCACATGAGAACGACCTAGATGGTGGTGGAGCAATGAACGGTGTGACGACGGGCGATGCGTTTGCGCCTTCCGAAGTGCCGAGGCCTACTGACTGGCTCGCTCGCCCCTCTGCTAACACCCGCTCTCCAACTGTTATCATCAGGCAAGGAAACAGTCTTGCATGTTGAACTTAGGCATAACATGTAGATGTAAAGCAATTGTAACACACTTCACGTTGCATGATATACGTGTCTGAGAATACGAAACGTGAATTCTTTAGCGCCATGTGATAGATATATGCGATAAATGCTGCACGAATTACCGTTCAACGTAATATTTTCTCTTCTTTCCGAGGAAAGTAGAATGGAACCGTCGAAAACCATCAAAATGTCATTAGGACTAGGAACAAAGAACTCCCACATTAGGGGAAAGGTCCAAAGGAAAAGATAGAAAACAATACAAATAAAACTAGCTAATGTAACACCAAAGGTACAAACAAATACCTATCTAATGGGGTCCTACTTGATAATGTTTGCAGTTCATACTTTTTATCGGAATATTTCCTGTGCGAAGTAGGTACCCAATTCGTAACTTTCAGATTCTTGGAAATATTTACTGCAATGAGTAGTAAATCATAGACAAATAATAGCGATATAGAGTATAGGTACATATCAATGTTCAACCTACCCACACAAATATTAATTATTAAAGATACAGTAATTTCCAACAATTAGATAATTTAATTACTACTCAGATAAAAAGGAAGATAGTAGTCTTTGTCTAAAAAGAGAATTAAGACACCAAGAGTCCGATAGCTCTAACTATAATCTTACGTAATTCAGGATTAGAATGGCAAATCTACAAGTGGCCTCGCCGAAAATGATTCTACTGGTCATGCAACTATACCAACCAGTGTCAATACTTAACTGCAATGTCAGATTCTTCTCAATGTGTTAATAAATTCAGCCTTAAGTGCAGTTTTTGTAGGACGAATTATGCATATATTGTTACGAAAATCTCAATCAAAGGAAGAGGATATCATTTTCAAATTCCTTATACAGCGACAGGATCTCCATTATAAAATACCAATTGCAAGTCTACAGAACTGTCAATAACAACGATCATTTCCCGACTGAAATTATAGTATCCACGTAATTTACGAAATGATTGGCGTCAACAATGACTTAAAGGCTGGCCAGTCCATCAAAGCCTGATAAAGGGACCACGTTAGGGGCTCTACTCAGGGTGCAACCTGGCTTGCAATCGGTCGGTGCAACTCATAAAAGGCAAGTTGCCTTGCAACCGCTAGAGAAGGACGGAATAGGAAGATAGACAGAGAGGAAAATACAAGTTGCAGGCGACCGATTGCATCGAGTAGAGCCCTTTAGTGTCGAAGACTCTAGCTAATTAAATAACAGAATAATAAATGCAATACAATTGTTATCTAGTGACGACAGGTCAGTTAGGTCAATTGTTGAACGAGATAATAATAGTAGTGGACATAGACAACTAATAATAATCCGAGAAGATAAAAATTGTCTTTCCTGTTATTAGCTAAAGCTAAAGATAGAAATAAAATCGATAACAATTTTCAACACTTAATTGATCAAGACATTTTCACTGGACTAAAGCCAGCCGTCTATCTACTTACATTTGCGGAAAAGCGACATCACCTGTGTCGATTTTAGTATGGAGAGATTAGGCCGGCGGCAGGTCAGTGAAAAAAATACTATTGATGCTCAATACAATATTTACTAAATCCGACGAACTTAATTCGGCTTTAGGTAGGTACGTCACACCCGTCTTCACTAACCATAGAACACGCCTAAATGAGATGCCTAAATATTTAGGAGTGGCCTAGAGCAAAAACACGTTTCACTAACCCTTAAGTCACGACTAACGACGTTAGGCATCACCTAAAGTTACGACACTGATTTGGTAAGGCGTTAGTACTTAGGTACCCCTAAACTGAGCCATGTGATAGATTAACGAACAAAACCATGGACAACTGTCAGAAAACTAGACTACTCTTAGGATAGGACCAACCTATTAAAAATCTATTGGCGAAACAGAACTTTATTCTAAGCATTGCCTTAAATTAGGAGTTACTTAGTAAGGCGTTTCCTTATTCGTCGTTAGTGAAAACGGGCATAAACCTCATCATAATACATGCCAAAAATCGACTAATGCGAAAGTAATTGATTCGTCAGCAGACTTTGTAGTTAACATCGAAGGCAGACCTAATGTGTGCAATTCTGAAAATGTCAAAACTAACTAACAGAACCGTCAACATTAAAGATAGCCCTCATGCTGAGTCCAGTTACATTTTAAAAAAACAATATTCTACTTTTAGCATATTCCTCAATACTAAATTATCTAGGTAGTTTACGTCTTGTTGTAATGACGAATTGTTATCTCCATAAGTGCTGCACTTCTAGTACCTAATACTTACCCAGTAAATAATGTTATGTGTGATTGTTGTAGATAACCGCAAAAATAATAATGAAGTACCAATAACAAACAGAATACTCGCACGAGGAGAGATCCATCTCTGAATTCTTTACCGTAGCGAGCGGGAACAATAATAAAATAACTTAATAAAGTCTTCTCACAAGAACAATGGAAAACAAGGAAGTAAACAAAAATTATGGCGCTCAGGAGACAGGTCAACCACACCTACAGATTTATCGAAATCTTTTCCGAGATTAATGGTTGAATCAGCTCTATTCGTTGGTCCATTCCAAATAGATTATCGGGATGACGTGGCAAGGATTTTAGATGTGATGAATCCAGTGCTGTACTCCAAAGAAAATCAAATGTACTCACTCCTTTTCGCCGTATTAAAGTCGTCTTCCTCCTGACTGTGACAGTTGCTTTCCCCGTCATACTCGTACACCTTGAAACTATTGAAGGAATACAGCTTGACGGCTTTACTTTCACACTTCCGTAAACTCCCAACAACAGTCGAGTCGAAGTTCCACAACTGTTCCCTAATCTATTCTACGTTTACCACAACTTCTTCAAAGGCCCCTAGAACTTACGGCTCACCCCTCACGAATTTCAGTTCACGAGTCCTCCGAAAACAATTCTCAGAACTAACAAAGTCCTCAATCACTTCAGCCCTTTAAACAAAAGGGGTTCCAAAGATTGTGTCCCGAATACAAGTTTCTACGCGGACGTCACGCGAATTGTGCGAAAATTGATAATAAATCGTCTCGATAAGTCACTGACATGCAGACTTGCGTACTTCGCTATTGTGTTAGCACAATGGGCCGCCACTATGTTTTGGAAATCGCGCCCAAAGCGAAACGGCTTCCGTTTTTGGATTCGATGACGTGCGATAGTCGTGTCTAGTCAAGGAGAGCCGGGAGCAGTCCGATCCGAGTCGCGGCCGCGTGTCGTCTGACCGGGATGCAGCCGGGAGCGGCGCGCCGGCGCCCGAAACTGTGTCAGCAGACACCCTCGAGCACCCGGAGCACCCAGGCCGAAGGCGAAAACCACCCTACGCTTGACACATCGATATCTCTTTGTCGGTCTGTACATTACCTAACTGCCGTTTCAAGTTCAATGACTCCTTCATTTCCAATCGCAAGACAGGAATTACGAAAAAACGTATGGGAAAATGTTTCATTGTCCTACCTGCTGCATAGATAATAATGAGCCATTCCTCAGATGCTGAGAAACATGGCGATTGAAAAGGGGTTGTATAGAATATTGAATGACCATTTCGATCATTTGACTGCACGCGTTGTAATGGTACTATCGATTTCAATGCAGTATTTATTGATGGGTCTAGTAATGTGGGTCGCGAAGTTAACAAGTGATATGTACTCAGAAGCCACGCGCTTTACGACTTTTGTCGCTCCACTGCGGCGGAACCCGTTGGCTGATTAATCTAATGAGTTGGGGAGGGAACCCTGTTCGGGTTTAGGGCTTATCTGGAGTTACGGTTCGCCGGGTAATTTCCTATTTATGGCCTGAAAGCCTAGATCCTCCAGACGCTTATAAATCTGTCGGAGTTGTTCCGAAACGGGCGAAACTGGGAATTTGTGTCAGAGAACTTTTATCCTCAAGTTTTATGGCCAATCAATATGAGAGAAAACTTCAGTCATTTATCATATCAATAGCGTTGGCATACATTGCACTAAACTTTAACGCTGGAGGTTTGACTTCACTACAACTCTTGTTTGTGTACCATTTTCTCTGATTTTCATAAGAGAAGTAGGTTCATTCTCCATTATTTTGGCTTAAGTCGGTATATTGTAAGCTATATAAAAAATATTTACACTTTATGACTCAATATAATGATATTTCGGCATGGCTACATGACTCAAACAAGGCAACAATATACTATCATGATTGTCATAATCGTGCCCTGTATACTACTGTATAGTCCAAATTGTCATGAAGGAATCCGGCGCAGGTCTATCAAATGCAGATATGATTCCTTTCGGAATGGATTATAGCCTAACCTGATAAGGTATCATAATGATGACAATAGTCTTTGTATTCTAGAAAGAAACTATGTATTAAACCTATTAAGCTCTTTCCTTATTATTCTGATGCAGGCACGATAGATAGCACGATCTGAATCGATACTAACGTCGCCTACGCAAAAGTTCTCTCGACTCGAGTAGGCACGCACGACTGACACCCACGCAGATTTCTATCTGCCAGTATGATATGATTCACGCATGTTGAAAATCCGCCCCCAGGGTTGAAACTTGAAATCTGGAGTGCTCGCATAAAAGCTAGAAGAGACTTCATAACTGCTGACCTATTCCAATGATACTTCAATGAGGAGTCAAACGCAAAGAAGTTTCGGGCGGCACGAACTATTGTGTTTTTTTTTAATGAAACGTCAGTTTTTCTTCCCACTGGACTGTACGCCACAAGATTGCCTCATGGTCTCAAAATCCTACTGCATTTGGCCTCAAGATCATAATGGATTAGGATTAGGTCTCAAGATCACACTGCCTTTAATCGGATGATAGCACTGTATTTGGTCTTAAGATCGTAATTCATTTGGTCTCAGGATCATTACCTTTGGTCCCAAGATTTGGTTGCATTTGGTCTCAAGGTGGTATTGCATTTCGTCTCAATCTCCTGCTGCTTTTGGCCTCAACATCTTACTGGATTTGGTCGCAAGATCTTACTACATTTGGTGTGCGCGATCTGAGCCCGATTTTAAAGACTTGCGCTATTTATGACGCGTGAAATTATTGGTATCAACGGGGAGTTCAAAAAACGGTAGAAGACTTCGTTCGCACTGGTGGAAGAGTGGGTCTTAGGTCAGCATAACTCTATCTTTCTGATCATTTCAAAAATTCGCAGCTAAGCAATTTTATCACGTGTATGTCACAAATAGATCGATGATCATGCTCAGTACGAAACAACGTAGGGATATAATGAGATACTTGTGTAACGAATGACATCAACTCAACTAATGATGATGAATGGCCTTAGAAACTGAACTTAAGTCGTTATTCACAAGAAAGTACCGATAACAGCCCTTACGTCAATGGTATAAGGCGCAGACCTCATGCCATGGTACGTCAGGACACGCGATTTTCGATCGATAAAGACCGGAATAGAACAGACATGCCAGAGGCAAATCAAATGTCGTTGGGATGACCTTGACCTGACGTGTAGCCTGCGCCAACCGTCTGCCGTGCTGACTTTCATTATGCCTCCAACCTGACGTCACTAAATGTAGGCACTATAAAACATGATCTAAGCCCAGACCGTCAAAAAAAACTGAAATTACTGGATTTCGCAAGGGCAACGTACTGCGGTATTTGCAGAGACGGTTGGGGCTAGAATCAGCACGAGGAAGACTCTAAGTGCTTCCTGGTAGGCTTACTAAAACAGTGTGTAGCAGGATTTGGCTACTAAATGGTGGATGATTTCAACTATAAACCAATCTACAATCTACTGTATAACAAGAAATAAAAAAAAAGTTATTTCTTTCTTAGGCTGACAACTTTAGTATGGTAGAATCAATATTAATTAAAAATATCCAACAAG
The DNA here is from genome assembly GCA_963457715.1 of Argyresthia albistria. Classification (NCBI taxonomy): domain Eukaryota; kingdom Metazoa; phylum Arthropoda; class Insecta; order Lepidoptera; family Argyresthiidae; genus Argyresthia; species Argyresthia albistria. The sequence goes on along the minus strand of OY735265.1, from coordinate 8,620,587 downwards.
CATCACAGTGAATTTTCACTGACAATTTACAAAAAACTGGAGTAAAATCCGTTCACCCGTTTGACTGCTGCTGGGGGACCACTGACATACACAGTCAGACACTCTAAACTTATAGCTTTTTCGTAGGTGTTGAAAACAGCAATAAACTTTTCTTGTCACTAATATACATTATAATTATAGTATGACATGGATGACCAAGAAGTCTGTAATAAAGAAATTGAATTGAATTTAATTAAGCGCTGGGTCTATAAAGAAGATGGATATGGAATATGGAATGATGTGATCTTCATGCTTCAGCCTTTGTATTTGATAAACAATAACACTCTTTGCTTCCAAAACCTTATGATCAAAATTGTCATAAACATCCAATAAACCTGTTATAGCTAAAATGCCGTTAAAATTTTAGTTATCAAAGGCTTGATAAGTTTTATGAATAAGAAGGTAAATGTATTTTGCCTGTGATTAGTGATTACGGCCTGCACCTTTTTGTGCAGTATAGCCACATAATTTAAATAGTTTAGGTAGGCCTTACTTAAAATAAAAAAGTGAAAGTATATTTAGCCCATTAATATCCCCATTAAGGGGCACAGGCCTTTACCCAGATATGAGTAAGATTGAGCCTTATTCCCAAAAAATACTATTTATAATTAAAAGCTATTATAAGAAAAAGGCCTTAAAATTATTATTTCATAAATATAACACTATTCTATTAGAGGCATGTAACATAATCAATCTATTGCTAAAGTTTTAAAAACCTATCTACACCCTTATTACTCTGGATTACGAAGTAAACTGAGAACATCAAATGTCACTTCTTGAAATAATGTTGCAATGTTCAGTTTGCTAGCAATGTTCTCATTAATTCTACATGGAATGAAAATTAATAGTGTAATACTTTACATTCAGAATTTGTAATAAATATTTGTCACAATTTAATATGACATTGAAAGCATTACGCTTTCAGGGTGCCAAACGGGACTGAGACTTCTCCGTCCGTCTGTCTGTCTGTCACCAGGCTGTATCTCATGAACCGTGGTAGCTAGACAGTTGAAATTTTCACAGATGATGTATAACCTGTTGCCGCTATAACAACAAATACTAAAAAACAAAAGAAATTTAATATTAAGGGGGGCTCCCATACAACTAACGTGTTTTTTTAGATATATACCTAATAGTACCTACGGAACCCTACGTGCGCGAGTCCGACTTGCACTTGGCCGGTTATTTTTCCAATTTGAGGTGGCAGAAGCAAATTGTGCCCACTATTGTGAGTTATTCTATTGCAAATGCTTCATTTTTCTTACTTATTATTCGCAAATAAAGGAGTGGGATGCGTCATTTCAGTTTGAACAAGATATATGCACTAGCACTACTAGCTTTCTTATCATTTTTATCAATATCATTCTATATGGAGACATTAGAATGAACTAAATCACTACTTACCCCATCACAATTTATTTTCTATCATAAAGTGGTAACATCGGAACTGTCATTTTACTTCGTTGTTATAATAATGGTAATAAAGATAAAACCTAGAAAACCTACAGAACCTAAGGACTAGGTACTATTTTATTTCAGTAGGCCTCAGTTAACTAGGGTCACACAAAAAATGTCTCATGTGAATGTATTTTTTGTGCCAAAGCAGCCTGAAAACCTAGGGTTGCTGCTATTGATAGATACTTAAGTGTACAACCAACTATAATAAATATCAGAATTATTTTCTGAGCATGATATCGGTCAGAACTACAACAACAACATAGGTTATGTATGTCAGTAAAGTACCTACAAAAAAAGTTGTTACTTTGAGACTTAGGTCAAGAATATAAAATAGAACACTGAACTTTCATAAAGTTTACTGTTATGTACAGTTGGGGTTATCCAAGAAGCCTGAGATATGAATCACGGATACTTAATGAACAGTTAAGACTCCTGAATTGATCCGAAAATTACACGAGTGAAGATATAAATAAGCAGAAAAGTATGCACTAACGACCAACTTACCATCTTTGACATTCTTCGAAGATTGCGATGTTGACACTCCTGGGATTGTTTTATCACTAGCACAGTACAGCATACCTTGGTCCATGGTGTTATGGTGATATCGCAGTGTCACCTTAACAAATTGTTCATAATATTATCTCAAAGTCGTTTTCTAAAATATTACAAATACACTTGCACGTAACGCGAATTACGGCAGCCATTCCACATTCCGGTTGTAAATATGGCATAATAGACAATAGTTTTTCTTTTTGTTTTACAATTTTTGATCTACACGAACGTTTTTCCAACGGTGGCTATAAATGCGAGAAAGACTCCTGAGCTCCACACAGTTGTTGGTGGAAACAGTGAAACCACCATTGGTATTATCATGGCATTTATCGTTTGTATTGTATTGTCTATGGTTTGACACTATCATTGTAGCCATGAGCAAGCCTTTTACCCTTTTACCCTAATTTCCAAGTAATATAACAATAACACTTCAAATAAGTTGGTTTCGTATATCGAAAAAGATAAACAATATTATAATAGACGCCAAACAACTTGAACAAATGACCTTGCATGCGCAGAAACCATCTGATATATGATACTACGCACCACGGTATGGGGTGCGGGACGCGGCGTGCGGAAGGAGCATCGCATCGAGCGCGCCTAGCCACGCTATTGGTAGATCAGTCAACCATCGTTTCCCGCTTTGAGTTCACGTCTCGTCGCTGCCCAAAACACTTGCGTGCAGTGAAATCACGGATAAAAAATGCCTCGACGTCCGAACGTAGTTTTAAAAAGGCAAGCCAGAAAGATGGTATATGATGAGTTTTCTATCGATGATGGAGATATTATTGTGTTTTATAGGTGTACGTGGAAAAACGTATTTTTAGGGAATTTCAATCGTAGGTATCCCATAAAAAGTCTTGTCTTTTGTCAAATCATTATTCTTTGTTAATAATAAAGACGACAAATGTCGCTAAATAATTTACAGTTTTATTTTGATAGTCATATCCACAGACTATTTAATCTGTATAGTTCACAGCAAATGTACCTACTTCGCGTGTCTCAAACAGTTATTGTGCACCTGTCAGCTACAGCTCAGTCCCTCATGCAAATGGTACAGTATATTTTCTCATTTTCTATCGATTGAACTAAGTAAGTATAGTACTATAGTATTGTGCACTAAGATTCATGCAGTATACTGTAGGTACGATTTGTTATGAGAATTTTAAGTGCGTCATTTTTTTGGCACGTAAGTGTGCATGCGCAAACTTTCCCCCACCACGTCACATTTTGCTCAAGATGTTTGGCGTCATTTATACACGATAATGTTATAGGTATAGGTAACAGTTTATACAACCTATTGTATCTCTTAACTTACGGCTCTAATTGTACCTCTGCCACCCACCACTAAGGGAAAGGGCGTGTAGATGGGCAAACACCCGTAATTTTTCAATTTCTATTTTCTTGTAATAATTCCGATATCCTTCCAGAATTATTACGAATCCTTCCAAATCCTCCTTAGTCAGAAAATATGTGTAAATATTGGAAAATAAGGGTGTTTTGCAAAGATACTGAATGAAAACCTGCACACATCGATAGAAGACTATTATACCAACAAATTACGTCTTAGGGAAAAGTGTCTTAAAGTTTCACCTAAGCGAGATATTTCATATCATAGAGTGCCAAAAGTTAGTTATTGCAAATCTTTTGCATATAATGTTACTTAAAATTTTTGACAGATGTTACTTTCTTTACAGGCGTCACTACTTTTGACAGGTGTCGCCATTTTTGACTGGGGTCACTCAAATATTATCTTGCTTAAGTGATACTTTAGGTCGATTTTTTTCATTACATAAATTGTTGGTATAATAATCCTCTATCGACGTGTGCAGGTTTAAAAAATAACACATTAATTTTTCCATATTTACACAAGTTTTGGTGGGAAAATATGTGTAAATATTGGAAAAAAAGGGTGTTTTCAAAAGATATTGAATTAAAACCTGCACAGGTTGATAGCAAACCTTTAGACCAACAATTTATGTCAAGAAGAAAATCGACCTTAAGTAAAGTAGTGACAATGACATCTGTCAAAAATGTTAAATTATGATTATGACCAAGTCTCTCGCTGAGGTGACACTTTAGGACAATTTTCCTTATGACATATTTTGTTGGTATAATAGTTTTATCGATGTGTGAAGGTTTCAATTAAATATCTTTTTAAAACATCTCAATTTTCCCACATTTACACATTTTCTCACCAAGTGGGAAGGATTCGGAAGAATTCGTAATAATTCCAGAATTATTCCAATTTCGGAATTATTACGAGGTGGGTGGTTCGGAATTATTACCAGCGCCCATCTATGCGTGACGCTGTGTTATTGGCATTAAAAGTTAGACATCAATCCATTGGGCATTTTTTTATTGATAATAGGGTAGATAGAAATTGATAGAATAGAATAGAAATCACACTAAACACTTATTTATAATAGAGTCTGGCCAGCGAATCCTGTCCTTTGGCAGTTTTCAAACTTTGATGATGGCAACATTATTTACTTGTCAAACGAATTGTTACTTTGCTTATACTTGGCTTACAACATTTTGATACTTTACTTGACTATTTATTATTATTCTTTAATTTCAGTTACTAATCTGTTCTTTTGGATATTATACATTTATTTAAATGTGGTTGATTGCAATTACTCATATTTGTTTCCAGGTGGCTTAAATACGGGTTTTGAATTATTTGAGTCTGATTGTGACTATGAAACAGAATAATAAAGTTTATTAGTTTAGTATGTTTACTTTATACTCGAAGTGAAGGCTTTTGCCCAGCAGTGGGAAACTGTATAGGGTATAGGCATGGTAAAAAATATATTCAGTAGGTACCTACTTAACCCATCCAATGCTCTATGAATTGACGAACGCGCGTTTTTACTAATATGATATTCTCTTTTTCAACCAAGTCATGAGAGTTAATAGGTATCGAACAATAAAATTTAAAAAAAAAACATTAAAGTATCAACTCCGTTAATTCGATGTACAGTAAATGTGGCCACATTAAGATTTTTTAAATTTGCCGCGGTTTTCTTGGGACTTCTTTCACTGGCCAGACTCTATCTACTTACCTATTCTCACACAGGCATCTGCCAGAAAGAAGTGCCCAGAAGCCCAGAAGTAAGCCATTGATGAATACTTAATTTTGCCTTTAGTTAAGTTAAGTTTTAATTATTAACCACTGATTAGAATGTATATCCACCACTTAGGATTGCAATGTCAATAACCTCATTTATCTGATGTATTGTTAGTACCTTGCACCATAGTGTTATTAGTTGATTTTAGTATTTATTGTTATTTAAGCTTTCATAGGCGACTACAGCCCGATAAAGCATTAAGTGATTTAATATAATCCATATATAGTTGTTTATTTACGATATGTGGTGTAATGTAATGTTTAAAACGTTAATAAAGACTTTTGAAAATCAAAATCAAAATCAAATTATTAATTTGTTATGTTATAAGTTATAAATAAAACTTGTTGTTTAAAAAAACGGAAAAAAATATAAAATCAGTATGGCAGCACCAAAACCATTGACCTCTAAATACATGGACTGGGCATACCTACAAAATGTGGGTGCCGTAAGGCGGGGCTTAAAATAAGGCATAAAATGGCTGCCTTCAGTAAAGAGAAACCCCTAGGCCAGAAATATCGATATCGATAAATCACTAGGTACCGCATGCCGTGAAAAATATGTGTGCAAGGTACTTACTTCTCAAGTGCGGTTCGGGGATTTTTATTAGGATAGGATTTTAAATAGCTTGACGTTTGATGTTGAATTAAAAATTAATAATAGTAGTTTATGAAACTGTTGCATAATGAAGGGTATCAAAATACGAATGGGTGTTTAAAAACCGAGTCGCAGGCGAGGTTTTTAATATAATGGCACGAGAGTTTTAATACCTAATTATGTGCAGTTTCACACATAATTTTATCTACTCTCGTACATTTAATAGAACTTTGTGTGTGTGGCTTTGATGCAAAGGAATGTCTTAAATAGGATGAGCGGGTTTCAGCCGGGTCGGTCAATGGGAAGCAGACTAAACCAGTTTTTTCGCACGGGTAGTACAAACAAAGTTTAGAAAAATGAATACAAGGCTGTAAGTTTTTTAATTTTATGTTTAATTCTAAATAATTTAAGGAGCAAATAATATTAGTCTAAATCTCAAATAATTAAACCTAAAGGCGGGCTCTTGGCTCACCCTAAAAAAGGGACGTCTTAACAAATAACAATTAAATCTCGAGGAATTGCGCAACCTCAATAATTAACACTTACTACTAAAATATATTAAAAAATACAAAAGTAAGCCACTGTGGGTTTGATTTGAACTCAGGACCCTTCGCGCTGTTGAATATTGACTGCTATATGCCTAGGCCACCTTACTAGTTACTGTCTTCGACAAAAATAGCTATGTATTGCGGCGTTGGTGCCAGGCGGAATGTGACACTTTTTCGAACATGCTGCCGGTGTCCATTTCTTTTTCAAAGATTCCCTCCTGGGAAATCTGAAACAAAAATATATTTTTCATAATAAGGTTCTATGGATATAGTAAAATGGTATATTTATGTCATCATGTGTATGTTTACCCTAGGACTATTATGATGGCAAAGAGCAGCACTACACGATTACGGAGTAACGAACATTAAAAAAAATATTTTTGCAAAATTTCTCTAGTCGTTGAAAGCGGTGGTATTGTTGTAGGTGGGGCACGTTTCATATTGATGTTTTCACTTGCGCGTCGTGTAGGGTGCTTTGCACGGTGAGGTGCACGAGGAAAAGGTATATGACTAAAAGTGATGGCAAAGAGCAGCATTACACGATTCCTAAGTAAAAAACTTAGTCAAAAAATAATATTCTTGCAAAAAAAATCTGTCTTTTTTTAGTTGAAATTTTCTAAGTCTTTTTTGCCCCCTTATCCACACATTGACCTAATAGTCAAAAAATAATTTCCACTAGTCACTGTACGGAACCAGCAGCGGGGCGGGCCCGTGGCACTTAAAAAAAATATCGACATAGCACATCACTATCCCAACATGCGATTTGTTTACAAATATTTTGGATATAAAATTACGAAATAAAATAATATTCTTGCTGACACTTTATAATAATAGAAAAACTGGGTAGTAAGGCTTAAATCTACCTGATCTTACAACTATTTCGTAAATAACCAGTACTAACCTATGAAAAGACAATTGCGGTTGATTTTTGTTTTTCCGCAAACCACAGTGCAGAATAGTACAGCGGCTCATGCTTCGCTGTGTGTCCTCAGCATCCACACCAAGATTTATGTCCCAAATATTCTCTATAATCGCACAAATCACAAAAAAACTCAGCACAAGGTAACCACTTGACAGTCAACATACCACCGACTCACGACCACAGAACACAATTCTCACGGCTAAAAATGGCGGCTCTGGCACCCTACCTATACTTCACATTGCAGTGTTGTCAAAATTTTACAAATGCAGAAATAATGACATCTCGTTCACTGTACGGAATATTCAACTTGTTAGAAAGAGACACGAATAATTTTAATAGTTCAACTCCTATTTACACTACATGTATAAATTCTATAGAAGAATACAGCGCCTCCATGTATTTATTATCTCAATGACCAAAACATTGACTTTTATATGTCAAATCATGGAATGGATGAACGAAACAGTTTCAGTTTTTCATTCGAGAAATCCGATTTTTCAGTGTTTATCAGTGGTGTCGGTCGTGAAAGCTAGTTAGAACCATGATGCAGCATCAGTACTGGGTAACAAAGAAGACTGTTCTAAAGAAATTAGGAAACAAAGAGGACGAATGCATCGTTTCCTCCGATGCCGAGTTGGATGCGAAACTTGAGCTCTTCCGATCAATATCGGATAGCTGTTTGCAGCTCCAGCGCGTTCTAGACCAGTACCAGGAGCGATTGGTCGTCCTTGCTCAAGAGGAGAATGCTCTAGGCAAATTCTTACGCGACGCTGGCAAGACCCCGGACGCCGCGGGCAAACACATGGTCTCCGCTGGCAAAGCTGTCTGCTACTCTAGTCAACAACGTTTATCAATACGCTCCCCACTGCTGCGGTTATACCACGAGGTCGAAACATTCCGTGGGCGGGCAGTTAGCGACATGCGGTGTACTGTAACTGCTATGGAGAAGGCACGGACGGAGTATAGAGCAGCTTTGAGTTGGATGAAATCGACGGGTGCTCAGTTGGACCCGGACACTGGGCGCGGGTTGGATAGCTTCCGTAAGGCGCAGCGGCAAGTGCGGGAGAGTAAGAAGCTTTTTGATAAGTTAACTCTGGATGTTTTGCAAAAGGTATGCTGCAATTTTATTTCTAGATATAAAAGTTACATGATTGACTCATGATTTTACTAGGACAGATCAGTATCTTGTTTATCATTTGGGTTTATATCCTGTCTCTATGTAATCAAATTATACTACTATTTCCTGTAAAGTTGTAATCATCACACATTTATTAGGTCTAACAGATAGAAAGCAAGTTAGCACTAATCATCAAATTTCTCATTCCTTAGAAAATAATGTGAGTTTGTGAATTCATTAGGTTGAAAATTTAAATACAACAAAATCTACATGTAACATACCTTTAATTTCAGATTGATCTCTTAGCAGCAGCCCGATGCAACATGTTCTCTCATGTCCTAGCAAACTATCAGTCTTCCTTCTCAACATTCAGCACCAAAGTGGCTCAAACCCTCCTGGCAACCGCCGACACAATGACTGCTAATCCACAGTACGAGTTCTCCATACTGAAGGAGCTGTCGCAGAACCTCAGTGAGGAGGAGGTGAAGAAGCAAGATGTTGTCCCGCAAGATAAAGATCAGATGCTGTTCTTCCAGGTTAGAATTAATTCTTTTCAACAAGAATTGTACTATACTAATACCTTTCCCTTTCCATATGGTTTGCTGGAAGAATGCTCTTGTTAGAGATAAGCTCGCCTTTGTACATTGTTTTTCTCACATATATGTTCTGTATGTCTGTTTTTTAGAGTACAATACGTACAAATAGTGAATTATTAGTGTGCAAAATAAGCACAGCTATCGACATCTAATAATAAAATGATCAAGTCATTATCTTTTTCTATCAATCTTTTGTGCAACATTTTGCAGGCTTTTCAATTGCTAGCTAGCATAAGCACTGTCTGTCTGTGCCTGTGCCATGCCATACAAGAAAAGGACTATACCCGCTTTTGTTGCTTTGTTTATGCATTATATAGTAAAACAGCAGCAATACAGGGTGTAACAGAAAGGTGTAGTCATATTTTAGGAGGATGTTAGGGACATAATTCTGAACAACTTTCACTATGAAACCGATTTGATCAGAGCAACTTTATTTTTCACTTCTCCATACGAATCAGCTGATCGCCCGGCACAAAATGTATACAGAAATGAAAAATAAAGTTGCTCTGATCAAGTTGGCTTCATAGTGAAAGTTATTCAGAATTATGTCCCTAACATCCCCCTAAAATATGACTACACCTTTCTGTTACACCCTGTAGATACCTATTTATGCTGTATTAAGTAGGTACCCATGTTTTTGACTTTAACTTTCCACATTTCCAGGATGAATACAAAGATAATGATCCAGCTGAAAAGCAGAAAAGAATACCGGCAGAACCACACAACGGAGACCAAACTCTCTCTTCTGACAAATCGTCAGAACTAATGCCATCTACTTCTGGAAATCTGATTGACACAAACACCTATTTTGAGAGAGGGGATTACGCTGGTCTGAACTCGGACTTGGCTGGTTTACGGTTGGGCGGAGAGTCAGATCTTAGCTCATTTCTGCCGTCTCAACTGTTACAGGTAAATCAATAATTGAACTCATAATCTTGTCATTTATGTCAAGTCCTATGTATGACAATGGTGCGATGCAGCCTGCCTCCCTTGCTTGCTGGTTAGCAATGCAGCCTGACTCCCTTGCTTGCTGGTTAGCCCTGTAATTGGAAAGATTGGGATCAAATGCTACTAAATATCAGTGATACAAGTTACAAGGAATTTGGAAACTATTTAACCATATAGATAGTGCATTATACATAATAGCATGCCTGCTATCTTAAACAATTTTAGTATGATACCCAGACTCAGACCTAGACCTATCTCTTAAAATCTTGACCGTTTTTCATCAGCCCAAAAACAAAAATAATAAACATAACATAGCGTCACGCACGCTTTTTCCCATAAGGGGTGGCAGAGGCACAAATGTACCCAATTTTAGGCAGTGTTTCAATACTCCGTTTTGCGTGACAGGGGGTTAGCCTATTGCCGTAGCTATGGAGTAGGATTTGAACATGCATTTCCTGCGTGAGATGAGAGGCAACTTACTAGATCAAAAATAATTATTGAAGTAAAACTTCTTGGGGCACGGGGGTAAAATTTATTTAACCTCTCAACTGTGGGTTATTCATATATTTGCTTTTCAATTGATACTAGCCGGGTGCTATCACGAGTGGCTAAGAAATGTAACGGAAATTGGAATCGGTGACGTCAGGGTCGGCTGAAGACTTTTAAAACCGCAACTATTTTCAATACGGTTTTTAACTAATCAGATAAGATAATAATACATTCGTACAATAAAGAATGTTAATTAGTGAGAGAAAAACCTGATGAAACGTTAACAAATAAAAATTATATTAAGCATTCTTCCACGAGTTCTTGATTTCCGGTATGGCCAAGATGGCGCCGCCGCCGCCGCCGCTGGCTGGGACAAACAAAAAACCTCTTTGTTGGAACCGGAACTTATGTTTGACAGCTGTGCGATGCGATCCATACAGTTTGTAAGAAAAGAGTTTCATCAATGTCACACGGGTCGATATGGATTTCTAAAACAAGCAAAGCAATGCATACATTTGAGCGAGACGGCTTAAAGACGTGACGTCAGATGGTATATAATCTGAGCGAGATGCAAATAGTAGTGACACTATTGAATGAGTTAAGTATATCATCACGAGCGCGACAAATTGTAGATAAGGAATGGTGGGAAATAAATGACATGACGTATTAAAAGTAAGTACAAGTATAAAATAATTTCAAATAATCGGACGTCTGAAACTTAAAAGTAACTTGAAGCAGAGATTGGATCTCAAAATTGGAAATTTAAATATCTTTTAGTATAGGTAGGTATAGGTGTATAGTATAGGTACCACTTAATGATCTAGCTACAGAAGTTTTACTTCTAACACGTGTACGGTGCTACACGCGTATGTTTTTTTTTATTATTATTACGAGCCTGTAATGTCCCACTGCTGGGCAAAGGCCTCTCTCCCCCTCTTCCAGTCCATCCGATCCTGAGAGGTCTTCCTCCAGTCCTTATCCCATAGACCTAACTCATGACTCCATCTTTTCCTGGTTTGGCCACGCTTTCTCTTTGCATTTTCTGGGAGCCAGTCTGTGGCTCTCCTAGCCCAGCGATCCGGCAGCATTCGAGCAACGTGGCCGGCCCAGTCCCACTTTAATTGCGCAGCCTTCTGAGCTACGTCTATTATTTTATCCGGGAGCGCAGCTCTGTATTCCGGATCCGGTCTTAAAGCCAAACACCTAGAATGCTGCGCTCCATATTTCTCTGACAAACCCGGAGCTTGTACCTTTGCGCGTCAGTCAAAGACCAGGGGCCCTACCGCGCAGCCGCTGTCGGCATCGGCTTCGTGTTTGACTTGCCGTATTGTCTTAATGATAAAGTTCATTCTTGCGCGTTTAAACACGATGCCGATGCCGACAGTGTCAACGTGAACCAGTGTCCCATCCTGGGTTATTTTAATTTTATGTGGCTAGATCAGGTCTTGCGGAGCTTTTCTTTTTAGTCTCTTAAATGTTGATGTCTCTGCCATCAGGTTTGAAGCCAATACATTTGGGTGCTCTTCCAATCTAGTTTTGTATCTTTTAAGGCTTGATATGATTTCTTCCTGCACTGTGGGAATCTTCAAGTCTTTGTGGATGTTCTCATTTGTGATGTACCACGGGGCATTAACTATCATTTGCAGAGTTTTTGACTGGAACCTTTGCAGAATTGCTATGTTAGATTTGGCGGCTGTTCCCCAAAGTTGCAGGCCGTAGGTCCATATCGGCTTGATATGATTTCTTCCTGCACTGTGGGAATCCTCAAGTCTTTGTGGATGTTCTCATTTGTGATGTACCACGGGGCATTAACTATCATTCGCAGAGTTTTTGACTGGAACCTTTGCAGAATTGCTATGTTAGATTTGGCGGCTGTTCCCCAAAGTTGCAGGCCGTAGGTCCATATCGGCTTGATATGATTTCTTCCTGCACTGTGGGAATCCTCAAGTCTTTGTGGATGTTCTCATTTGTGATGTACCACGGGGCATTAACTATCATTCGCAGAGTTTTTGACTGGAACCTTTGCAGAATTGCTATGTTAGATTTGGCGGCTGTTCCCCAAAGTTGCAGGCCGTAGGTCCATATCGGCTTCAAGACACATTTGTATAGAAGTAGTTTGCTTTCCAGGGAAACTTGTGATTTTTTATTCATCATCCAGTACAAACTATGTAGTTTTTGTCCTAGAGCTTTGCGTTTGGTGAATATGTGGGTTCTCCATGTGAGGCGTCTGTCTAGGTATATACCTAGATATCTGCAGGACTCCGCTTGAGGTACTTCCACATTGTTCAGCGTTACTGGTGGACAGGTATCTTTACGTGTAGTAAAAGTTACTTGAACTGATTTGGTTCCGTTAGCTAGAATTCTCCAGTCTTTAAGCCACACAGAGATTTGGTTAAGACTAGTCTGCAGTTTGTTCGAGGCATTTTTTGGACAGTAGTCTGTTGCCAGTAAAATAATAATTAAATATTTTCAACATTTCAGGACCTCAACATGGCCAACATACTAGCCAACCCACTGTATCCGTCATCTAGCGGGGCCGCCAGCCAAATGGCCAACAACAACCAGTTAGCCAACCCGATTCCTCTACCAACACAGTCCAAAGTCACACCAAAGAGAGAGGACAAAGCAGCCTGGTTCAAACTGTTTGCTGAGCTAGACCCGCTAGCCAACCCTGATAGTATCCCAGGATCTAATACCAACCAGAGTCATGCGGCTTAAGTATTCTTACGTTTTATACTGTGCAAATGTTAGCTTCATTTACTGTCCAAATCATCTCAAGGATCATTTCTAGTTAAATAGTGGCGCTGCGCTGCTGTTGATTGATTGCTTTGATAATGTTCATCATTATTATAATTGTTGTCTTTACGCTACAGGCGTTACGTATCTATGATTCGTAACTTTTAGTGCATCAATTGATAAAGAAATGATAGTACATCGAACAAAATCATTTAACTTTTAAACGATAACAACTTAATAGCGCGGTTTTCATTAAAAGCTCATAGGTACATAGAAGTTTCTACAAAGTACAACTAAAAGATGAGTCCATTTATTGTGCATTCCAGTAATATAAGGTATGAGAATTTGAGAAATGCATTTTATATTCTTTACGTATAAACATCGTATAAAACGAATTGTATGACTTTATTTATGTAGATCTGTTCTAAGAATTTCTTAAGTTTTTGTCATGAATTTCATTTCATGATTGTAATAATCATCATTTACATATAATAATATATTATTCTAGTCCTTTTTCTAGTTATTTTGTAATCATTTATCCTATTGCTTTATTTACCAAAGAATTATATTTAGTAATGTTAAGTTTTGTGTGCAAATGTTAATATTATATTCCAAAGAAACATATTTAGATGTACTTAATTGATTTTGGCTAACGTCTTTATTTTGGAGATAAATAAATATACAAACACATACATAGTTATGAATATTATATTTAATTCTTAAGATACGCGTGTGATCTGTATTGATATAAACTTAATATAATGAATTCATTCAAACTATACCTACAGCGTTTTAATATTCATTTCTAAAGAATAGTTATATTGTACTTCTTCCCAACTGCTTAGCTTCTTTTTCATCATAATAGGCTTGTGGTCAAGGTAATCCAATAAATCTAGTAACAAGTCTTAAGTTGAAGCATTATCTACAAAATGGCTTGACATTCTCAGAAATGTATATTTCCAGCAGATATATTTTATAATGTCAATTTTGTGCTAAAAAAGACAGCATTTGATGGCACTTTTACATGACGTCATTCTGATGTTATTTTATTTCATAGAACTCAGGAACAAAAGTTCCGTTTTAACAGTTCATAAAAGTATCTATTTTGACTTGACAGGCCACAAGCCTATTATCTCCATAGCTGCGCCGATAGCGATGGGTTAGCCCCAAGGTAGCCAGATGGCCGGGAAATCCGGGAAAACCCCGGAATTTAGCGGTTGGTCCCGTGTCCAGTAATTACACTTTATTGTCCCGGAATTCGCGAAATCGAGTTTAATTCAAGCCACGCCAGCAAGCAGGGCGTACACGCAACGTGAAACTGGGAATTTATATCTGAAGGTATCGATGTTAGTAGTGATGTCGTAGCCATATAGTCAAATTGTGTAATCTCTATATATAAAATCGTAAAATGACTAACTACGATCAACGCAGGGTCCATACCGCTGGAGCTAGACTTGAAATTTTGCACATAGATACCGTGCATGGTTTAGGTTTCCACTAAGGAGGGATTTTTGGAAATTCCACCCCTAAGAGGGTAAAATAGGGGGTGAAAGTTTGTATGAAAGTCTGTCAGTTTTGAAGTTAGGATCTTCAAATTTTGTATTTAGGCTGAAGATTAATATTTAATGAACATGTATATCAGCGTTTTTGAAAATGCAACCCACAAAAGGGTGAAAATGGGGATGAAGTTGTGTGTACAAATTCTTTCCTTTTTAACGCTGGGAAAAAACTTCTGAATCAAATAAAGAGATCCATTGAACTACTATTACTACGTAGTAATGGTAGCTCAATGAAGAGATCATTTAAAATGTAAATATGTGTTTGATTTCACATCACAATGTCACATTTGACTCGAACTACTTCACCATTTTAATAAAAAATAACTACTTTTAAGGGTTGCTCGCGCTGCCCAGAGATTGATGTCCGTTGCTCGATTTGCTAGCCTGTAAAATTTCGGACGCCACCCCATATGTTCTTCCGGAGTCTTCGGGGCTCGCCTCGGCATGATAATGTACAAGGGCGGCCAACGCCTAATGACTTCTTGTCTGCTGCTCGTGACTCTACTTGCTAACCATGTAAAATTTCCGGGGCGGCTACCGGCTTCTTATGATTTATTGTGAGGTACCTACTCATGACTCTATGTACTTGCTAGCCATTTTCCGGAGAGGCTGACACCGTGTTATGAGTTCTCGTGTGATACTTTGACTCTACTTGCTAACTATGTAAAAAATTTGGGGTGGCTACCGCTTTATGATTTATTGTGAGGTACTCGAGACTCTACTCGCTAGTCATGTGTTTCCGGAGAGGCTGACGCCGCTACTACTAAGTCGGTACGAGAGTACGAGAACTTGTAATAGGCTGTCACATGGCTGTCACGGTAGCATGCCGAGCGTGACGCGGGCATCATCATGAGAAAGATAGTGATAGAGCTATGCGCAATGTGTAGCTCTGTCCCTCTCTTTCCCGCAAAGCTGCCCTTTGTGGGCATATTATAAGTAAGGAAAGTAAACATAACCTCAAAATAAATTAAAAAACATTTATTAATTTTATAAAATTGGCGATAAAAACAACAAAAAATCGTACAGTACCAAACTCGTGAATAAAAAATCTATCAAAAATATTCTTGTGAATAGACGTTACAAATTCGCTGGAGATATTCATTAGTATGTAAAAGTAACAGTGTTCTTTGTCGTCATGAGATGTAATTTAATTTGGCTTTACTTTTTTAACCGACTTCCCAAAGGAGGAGGTTTAAAATTCGTCCGGTTTTTTTTTTTTATGTCTAAACCCCGATAGCGCCTTAACGGATGGACCGATTTGGAAAATTATTTTTTTGTCCCATTCCCATTCCCATTGGTCCCATTGAATCCTGGAGAAATCCAGGGAACTCTTCAAATATTAGTGATTTTTGTGTTTTTCATAATAACTCGTGCAAATGCACATGGTCAGCATAATATTGTGATGCGGAACTGCTGATGAAGACCACATATGGCCACCAGATCTGCTCAATACTAGGTACAAATACAATGCGTGGCTGACGGGCAGGCAACACATAGCCTAAACCGGTGGACCTAGAGCCATGAAACTTTGTACAGGGGTTCCTTAGTAGCGTGGGGTAGCACTGATATGGGATTTGACAAAATTAATTCCCCAAGGGGGGGGGGATAAGGGGTTACAGTTTGTGTTAATATTCAATTCAATATTCATTTATTTCAGACCGTTTAGTTATTAAACTCAATCTAATCAAATAGGGTTTGTGGAAGTCGGTTTTTTCTAAAGTTTACTTTTTGTTTCAATTATTAAATGTCCGGCTTTTATATTGAAAGGTCTGGCTAAACTGGGCGTAAAGTCCGGATTTCTGAATTTTCCATCTGGCAACCCTACTCGGGACACGTCTCGGGTCCCGCCCCGACGAACGAACGGCGGCGTCGTCGGCGGGCGGCGGCGGGCGGGCGTGAGCGGGCGACGATGTAACTGAATGAACCACGGAACAGAACTTTTTTCTGTTCCGTGAACTGAACGCACCCCTGTCACTGACTGTCACTGTCAGACCTGTCAGTGTCATTGAATTTCATTCATTCAATTTTCTCTTTCAAAGAAAAACACAATCAATATTTGAAATTTTGATATTGAACTCGCATTTCACTTGCACAATATTTCTGTAAGCCTGCCTATAATTTATTTTGTAAGCGGTGAAAATTGTGGAAGATAAATAAAAGCTTGACCCTAAGATGTTTAATTCCTGTAAGTGGTTTGTAAAAGTGATTGATAGATTCTTTGTTTGATTTTCCCGGAGGATTTTTCAGTGTTTATCCTGTTTTCCAGTTCATCATTTATTTTACATTTTATTGGACAGCCCTACTTTCGTGCACAGATGTTTTCCATGCCGTTTTTATTCATATAATATCCACATACAGTAATTTGTAGTAGGTATCCTTCAATATATCTACATTAATGACCCTATGGGTCTGGTAACTGATGGCTCATGATACCTGAGCAAAGCCGATAATGATACTAAATAATATGTAGGAATTGGAATAACTCATCATAAAACATGCCTTTTCTGGCCCAGTTGGGACAAGTTATATACCTTAAACTAAACAACAAAAAAAAAACACTGTTACCCTTTTCCCCATACACTTTGGCAGAGGCTCAGTTGTGACCATGTTAACCAAACCTTTAATAGCATTATTATCTTTTAAGTTTTCCGAGGCCTCCTCGGAACCGAGGAGTCTCCAACTAAGGTTCTGGAAGTGCGGTCCGACAACTACATTTCAAGGCCTATACACTACAGGGAAGACTCTATGCTACTTTACGGGCCTAAGGCATCAGCAGACAAGAACAATAAAGACAAATACTATGAGATTGTCCTGCATAAACCATTTACTGTGAGCTTGCACCAAATGTACAGGTTGGTATCAAAGGTTGTACTACCTAATTATTATGCTAAGACTCACAGATGCTAAATAACTACAATCTTTAATTAAATGCCACTAGCTTGATCTAGGTAGATATTTTTGAGGACAAATAGGAACCATATTTGTAACATACTTTATACTTCTAATAGGGTACTTCCTTTTATGTTATCATCATACAACTTAACATGTTATTTACACATGATAATTTCTTGTTAAAATATTGGGAGTAATTTTAACTGTCTATCTACTGGTTCCCTATGTAAATAGATAGTAACTGTAAACAGTTATAAAGAGTTCAAAGGGCAATGTTGAAACTTAATGTATTTATTTAGTTCATCACAGCTTGTTCTTGTACATTATTATTATCTATAGTAGCCAGGAAAACACCTTTACTTACAATCTATAAATATATGACTACTTACCTATAATTAAATTGTTCTAAAATAAGAATTAGATAGCATTTTGTTTTTTTATCTTTCAAGTTTACGACATCCACACAGGGAATCTTATCTTGTTGAGCCATGTAATTATCACACACACTAGTGGTTTATATCATGAGTATTTTGTAGGTATCATTGAATATCAATATCATTGAATGCACTGCAGGATTCATTATTTTTAATGCCAAGCCTTACCTGCCTAATCTACTACCTTACTTGCCTTACCTGTCTCTCGGTAGGCGGGCACTCAAAACTAGTAATCTCAACAATAAATATATCTAACACTAGCTGACCCGGCAGACTTCGTACTGCCTCAATTTAATATGAACTTTATTGAATAGCAATAAAGTTCAAATTGACTCTAGAAAACGTTTGTATGGGAAATAGAAAAGGGCTGTTTTTAGGGTTTTCCCGGAAACTATTCGATTTTTTCTCGCCTTTTAAACCTTCCCTAGACCTCCACGAACATTTCAAGACTAAGATAAGATAAATCCGTTCAGCCGTTCTCGAGTTTTAGTGAGACTAACGAACAGCAATTCATTTTTATATATATAGATTTAGTAGAAGGACCAATTGTGTCACTGACCAACTTTATCTTTTATTCATTAAAAAAAATATTGCCAGTCTAATAAGTTGATGGTACTATTGTACTTTCTTATATTTGCAGTTTACTCCGCTCAGAAACCCTGGAGACTGCAGAGGAGAGGTTTACAGTTTTCAAAGAAAGAATCCCTTTTTACATAAAAATCACTAAAGAAGTAAGTCATACTTACCTAAACAGATCTATACTTAATAGTGTAGTACTAGTTGACTCATCATGATCTATGTAGAACCGAATATGACTCATACATTCAAGGAACTCCACTCCTTAAAAGATGTTACTTAGTAGTTTTGTCAGCAACCAGTTATTTATTGAACTCAAAATGTTAAAGGTTTCAAAGAGCAAGGTTTTAAAGGGATTACTATTCATTAAATGTCGATTTCCTGCCTTTGAAATTGCCTGTTGATGTACCCACCATGTTTTCTTCAGTGAATAAACATATGTCTATTCATTTAGATGTCACACTATAGTCATTTACACAATCTCTTATCATTCCAGTGCACAGTGCCATTGCTGCAGAAGCTCTGCGATACCCTGTCACAGCACCAAGAGTGGACGATCGCTCATCTGGCTGCGCACTTTGGTCTTAATGAATTGTTCAACGAGCCTGAAGTGCAGGCGCATATTAACGATATTGATCCACAGACCGGGGCTACTCCTTTGATGGTAACTTCTACTATCTACGAAACATCAACTGCTTTTCTCCATCCACTGCCGGGGTCATGTCATGGCTCCATTACTATTTCACATCATCATAATGAAGAGAAGGCTTTTATTCAAAAGTGGGTGCTGGAGCACAGGAGGCTGGATAGATAAATAAGATAGTAAGACCGTTTATTTGTAAATTCATTGAACTTGTGAATTTGGCGTCCAGCAATTTAGACCATGTATACTAAAACATAGATAGATACATAAGACCACAGATACTGTAATATGATACTAATACAGATAGACCAACTAGAACAAAATATGAGACCGGCGTAAACTGAGATGCTACGGAAGCTTCTTTAGTTCGAGGCTATTATCGCTTGGTGCATCGAAAAATTGCAAATAGCTCGAGATGGCGCTAAGATAATAGGATTTATTCTAAGATTAGCGCCACCTGGAAGTATGTTAACTGAAACCATGGCGTTTAAAGTACAAATCTTACTCCTCACGCCATCTCTATTTTACGAAGGGTGACTAATTCTCATTTTAATGGGATGAGCACCCTGTGATAAGACGAACTTTTCGTGGAATAACACAGTCGAGACGATTTATGTTTTGTAGACGTTGCTTTTAAAAGGTAATGTAAATCTCAGTAGAACCTTCAACTAAGTAAAGAACCCTAGGAGGTAGTTTCTTGGGATTCTCTTTCCTGACCTAACATTGTTGTCAATCTGAATTTCAGGTAGCGGTGAAGACAGGCAACTTCCGTATGGTACAAAGTCTGGTGTCGCTCAAATGCACGCTGGACACAGTCGACAGTAACGGCAACACCGTGTTTCACTATGCTGCTGCCAGCAACAAAGAGATTATTGCCGTAAGTCCTATGGCGTCTCCTCTCAAAAGCTCAAGACAGATGGCGATAGGGTCTTTTCTGCCTTGATAATAGGAACCTGGCTGACAGGAAATAGCCTTGCCTCAAACTAGACTGTTTTGTTTTTAAAATGTGTGGAAACTGTATTTAGCGGCTGCTAAAAGTCTCGTCCAAGTCGCGTAGAAATGTGATAGGTACCGGAATCTCATTGCATGCGGTGAGATATGTTGTCATGAACGTTTTGGTACAACATTTTACAATTCGACAAGGATTCGACCCATAAAACAAAACCCATAAAACATAAAAAAATAGTGATTTTCAATCCGTATCCGCAATATAGGCAATCTGCATAGAATACTATAATTGACGTGACAACGTCTTATAAATTGGTTTGCCGGGTGACACTTCAAGAAACTGCGTTACGCTCCGCTCACGTTATGCGCTCACAATGAGAGCGAGTGAGAGGCACGCGTCCGCCTAAGAGCGAGAGAGACAGACATAAAAAGTGAAAGGCACGCGTCCCTTCCACTCGAGCACAGTTAGCCCGCCTAAGAGCGAGAGAGACAGAGCGAGAGAGAGAGAGAGTGAGAGAGATAGGCATACACACCGGTTCATGTCTTGCGCTTCTATTTAACCACTCAAAGTCGTTGTCACGTAAAACTTTCGCCCGTATACTTACCGACTTTACAGGCAACCAATTTTTTTAGTTAGTGTGCCCTACAGAATTGGCCCCATTGTCAAGTAATTTTAGTGAGTGTAACCTAGAGAATCTGCCACAATATTAACTCCGACGCTCTTACACGGTTGCCATAAATTCCATATTCGAACTCACTTTTGATTTAGTTCGTCAGTACATTAGAATAATTCAGAAATGAGTTCGAAAATGGAATCTATGGCTACCCCATGAGCTGCTGTGGAAGCTAATGTTGTCAAGTAATTCTAGTGAGTGTGTCCTAGAGAATAGGCCCCAATGTCTATTGTCACCTGTCAAATCAGATCGCCGCGTCGTAAAGTGCGTTGGCCCAGGCTTTGTCGGGACATAATGTTTTATAGGTGTACACGCAAATTTTACATTTTAGGGAATTTCAAGGACGAAAAACATCCCTAGTAGAATCCGCTCAAAAAAAAACCTATCAGTAACGGCACGGCGCTTCGATACAAACTTCAAAATGTCTTACGGTTGTACTACACAGGCTTTCTTTGATTGAGTGTCGGCGAGGACCTTTAGAATTTCCCTAGTATTGCACAGAACTAATTTTTAACCGACTTAAATAGGAAGGGGTTATCAATTCGGTTGTGTTATTATCATTTTTTTATGTGTGGTAATCGAAATTGGTATTATTTGTTAACCGATTTCACAAATTCTTTTTTTATATGAAAGAATGGACAGTCAGGTTGGTCTTGGAAAATCAGGAATCGGTCCAGGTTTCTGCATAGAAAATACTGTCATCCAGGTATCCAAAATTACATATTTTTGCCTTTCTGTGACTATGTGGTGCAGATAAATTCTGGCTGTAAGGACCGATTTCGTTTATTTTGTGAATTTTTAGACGTCATTCGCATTCCACGCGGACAGGGCTATCCCCCGGTTTCTGAGACGCTGATCAAAGGTTACGATTAGTTAACAGAGCGATTAACTCATTTCAGCCAATCACGTGCCGCCATCAGCCAATCGTGTGCCGCCATTTTTAATTAACCACCGATTAGTTAATCGTTACCTGTGATCAGCCTTTTAGAAACTGGGGGTAAGTAAAATATCATGAAGTCGGTTTTTTTTTTAAGTTTATAACTTTAGTGAATTATTATATCCCCATTTACTATAACAGGCCCTAGCGACCGACGCAGCGGCCTCCCTCAACATCTACAACAAGCAAGGCTACACACCGCTCCACATGGCGTGCTTAGCCAACGCCCCAGATTGCGTGCGCGCGCTCATCCTAGCCGGAGCTGACGTCAACCTGTCCGCTTCCAAGCGAGTCAGCTCCACAACTACTATGCCGGGTGAGTCAGCTGCTATGCCAGGTGAGACAGCTACTATGCCAATCAAGTAAGCTACTGTGACAGGTAAATCTGCTATATTGCCAAATGATTCATCCGCTATGCCAGGTAATTCATCTGCTATGCCACGTGAGTCAGCTGCAATGCCAGGTGAATTAGCTACTGTACCAAGTTAGTCAGTTACTATGCCAGGCGACTCCCTTTATGTAACATCAACAAGCAAGGCTACACACCGCTCCACATGGCGTGCTTAGCCAACGCCCCGAATTGCGTGCGCGCTTTCATCCTAGCCGGAGCTGACGTCAACCTGTCCGCTTCCAAGCGAGTTAGCTCTATTACTACTATGCCGCGTGAGTCAGCTGCTATGCCACGTGAGTCAGCTGCTATGACAGGTGAGTCAGCTGCTGTGCCAGGTGAGTAAACTACTGTGCCAGACTACTAAGATAGTAGCTTAGCAAGGCGAGAAAGCTACTATGCAAGGCAAGAAAACTACTATGTCAGGCGGGTAAGCTACTATACTAGGTACAGGTCTGTGATAGTTTGGTAATATGCCCAGTCACAGTCTACCCGCAGCATAAGTGAAGTGGGTTCTCCTGCCCAAATTCAATAATGCTGTAATCGCGGTGATTTTCTAACTTAGGTTGTTTTTTGTAGGGGATGAATCAAGACGCATTGGTTTTAAACGATTAAAAATTACTTCCACTCATACAAGCAGGGAAGGCAGAGCTTCTTTCAATAGTAAGTTTTCTACCCACAAAAGTGTTTTAAATCTGTAAAAAAAAAAACAGGTTTGCTAAAATAAATCACTAAAGAGATAAGTTTGCCTTTGCGCATAACATTCCTTGTAATCTATCAATCTATAAAATCATTATAAATATTCCCGCAGCCGGAATAGTAAGCGAAGTCCTGCAAGACAACCAACCAAAACTCTACCAGCAAGACATGAAATATGGCGGTACTCCTCTTCATTGGGCCATATCCAGAGAGGTCATCGAAGCACTAGTCGACAAGAAATGCGATATCAACGCGCTAAATTTCGACGGAAGAACTGCCCTACACATTATGGTCCTACGAGGCCGATTGGAATGCGCAGTTGCTTTACTATTCCACGGCGCAGAATATTCAATCGGAGATAATGAAGGAAATACTCCGTTACATTTGGCTGTGAAACAAACTAACCTGGGTATAGTGCAAGCATTGATTGTGTTTGGAGTGGATTTGGAAGCGAAGAATCATAAAGGGTTTACGGCGCGGCATACGGTGCCAGCGGATATGTCGTCGAGTGCTTATGATAAGATTTTGTATCTATTGCATGCTGTTGGCGCTAAAAGGTAAGAAAACTCTGATATATGAAGTGCACACGAGTCAGCAGTTTGTATGGTAAAGGCATCGTCAGGAGACCGTAGAAAGTTATGCCAAATTCAATGAACTCATATAATATGAAACTAACGAGCAATGTCACTCGGGTTATATTTTTAGTATGGCGTTTGTTGACAAATATTATTCGGTCTCCCGACGGGGCCTTTAGTCGGGTTTGTGGTCAACCGGGCTGTGTTGGACGTTCTCAAGCTGACATAATAGGGCCTCTGTCTGACTCATATGCTGCAGTTCCATACAATTCGTGAACAAAAAATGAAGGCTTATAACCAGCAGTGGGTGGAAACAAGCTGATGATGAATAATTCACCAAGTTAAAAACTTATAAAACCGCCTTCGTGACCTTTTACTTAGTCCTCCCCGCTCGGCACCTATACAAATGTCGTCTATGAACCCGAAAATGATCTACAAGATCTGTCTCCTAACGGTGAAGTCCAAACGCATTACATAATATAAACGAATATACGATCCTAACAGCAAGTGCATAGTGCGTGCTAATAAGTGCCGTCTATTTAAATTGATTTTTTGTTATTAATTTATGTGTGTGTACCATGTCCTTTGAATAAATGATTTATCTATCTATCTATCTATCAAGTATTTATCTCGTGACAATGGCTATAAACACCGAAAAGTCACAAAAAGGCTGGATGTATAATGTCATCCAGATAAAAACAAATACAATTCACAGATTTTTTCATGTAGAAACCTAAATACTGGATCAATTTCTAATTTCAAAAAATGGGACCAAAATTTTGGATAAAACGAAGAAAGAATTTAGGTCACATAAAAAAAAACCTACAACCGAATTGATAACCCCTTCCTTTTTTGAAGTCGGTTAAAATGAGAAGGCTCATACCCAGCAGTGGGTGGAAACAAGCTGCCGATGGTGACCAAAAAATATTGTCTATTTTGACTAACAACCAATACCATATTCATACAAATTGAGTGTATCCCTCCAGATGTCCAGTGGACATCTCAGGCTGCACGCCGGGCTGCGCGCCCCGCGGCGAGTACAGCGGGGTGCCCCCCCCGCCCGTCGCCCGCGCGCCCGCCCGGGACCTCATCAACAAGATGCTGGCCGTCGGAGCCATGGAGCAGGCGGCCGACACGGAAAAACATGGCAGGTATGTCGTCCATATACACGAGTTGAAAGACATGCTTGAATCTAGTGATATTCAATGTTCAACTTTTGGATGTGTTTTGGGGTAAATTGAAGTCCGTAAAAGACAGTGTGGAGAAATATCAAGGATTCTGAATGAACAATGCTGTAATATAATGACATGTTGGTGCGTATAAAGATATAAAGATCTGGTGATATTCCTTGGACAAGTCTAGTTTACACGATTTGTGTACATTTATGATAATGTTGGGATTATTGCCATTTATTCCGATATATAAAGCTGTTACTCTTCTTAACCGTATCTGGGAATCAATATCGCTTGATTCAGTCAATATTTACCTGCTTCCAGATTACTTTGTTTAGACGGAGGCGGTATTAGAGGACTGGTCCTAATCCAAATACTGATTGCCCTAGAAGAACACATAGGAAAACCTATCGTCCATTGTTTCGATTGGGTAGCCGGGACCAGTACTGGAGGCATATTAGCTTTGGCGCTTGCCTCCGGGAAATCACTAAGGGAATGCCAGAAGTTATATTTCAAGATGAAAGAGGTGGCATTTGTCGGCATGAGGCCATATCCTAGTGAAGGCTTGGATAATATTTTGAAAGAGTGTCTGGGTGAGTGAAAACGCTATAATGACAAACAAGTATTTTGAGTTATCATATCAATCAACTTATTAGAAAACTTAGAACCATTATTATAAGTATACGCACAGCACAGATAGTTTAATATTATAACATGAGTTTTAATTTAGAAAACCAAATAAATATCATGAATTTTTCACTGTGCAGACCACACGCCCGATGATTACATCATCACCATTGCTGGTAGGCAGTAAATGCGAAAGGCTCATGATTTCAGTGGCAAAGAACAGGCTAATATTGCCAGCTTTGGAACTAGGCTGATTTATTGAACTCCCCACCTCCAGGCACAGAGACAGTAATGGCCGACATCGACCTCCCGAAGCTGATGGTGCTAGCCGTGGTGGCGGACCGAAAGCCAGTCGACCTGCACATCTTCCGGAACTACCAGTCGCCGCAGGAGATTCTGGACGAACATCACGGGACTCTGAGTGAGATGGCGAGATTTTATGCGTTGATTTAGAATTGCTCGGTTCCATTCATACGTGCTAGTTAGTGAGTGAGTGGCGTGTGTATGAGGAGGCCTATACTCCGCAGTGGGTTCCCTGACAGGTGATGATGCTAATGATGAGGATGTGGTCATAATGGGTCGTTCGATTCGTCCTGCTGACGCGCTATTTCATTTGTTTCAATAGTTTTAAAAAAAAACATTGGTCTTGTAAATCAAAAATAAGAAATTTCTTTTAAAACTTCAAAGAAAAAGAAATTTCTTTATTAATAAGCAGTCGTCCGTCTGCAGCGCGAGAGACCCGCGCTTGCAGCGCAACTGACACGCGTTTGTAGCTCACTTATTTTTTCGATTAACGCCCTTATCCACTCAATGGTCCGTCCAAAGTCCACGGCCCGCGATTTTCAACCTACCCACACCGAGATAAAGTTCAAAACCTATGAAAAATTAGAAGAATAGATTTAGGTCTTTTGGGAGTTTTGGGACGCTGGACGGTTGAGTGGTTAAGCCGCGCGCGATAAGAGCTACCATGGAGACCGCGCAGTCGCTAGAGACAGCTTCGCGACTAACTCGCACTGAGAGCTCTGTGAAGGAGTCACTGTTTGTGTGCAATAAAGTAAAGAAATTATGAAATATGAGTCGCGCAACGAAAACGTGAAAGCTCTCTAAAGGCCGTGTTGTGCGCAGGTCCGGGCGCCGAGGCCGGGGACCAGGTGTCCGTGGTGTCGCTGCCGCCGCCGCTGCCGCCCGCCGAACAACTCGTCTGGCAGGCGGCGCGGGCTTCCGGCGCCGCGCCCTCCTACTTCCGCGCTTCCGGCAGGTAATAAATAGCTTGTCTACCCTATCCTGTGTTTCTAATTCACTGCCAAAAATAATACCAAATACAGGGTGATTTTTGGACCCCTAGCATTAAGTTACTATTTTATTAAAGGGACATAATTCTGAGCATATTTCGTATACGAAATTGGTTTGATAGTGAAAGTTGTTTAGAATGATGTCCCGAAATGTTTTGTCGCTCTATAATCCAAACACCCGGTATAGCTTGTCCAAACTGAAATGACGCCTCTCCATCACCGCATTAACATATCGCAAATAGCGAGGCACGTCATTACTGTTTGAATTAGTTCTACGTGAGTGAGAGAGGGGGGAAAAGGTGTCGTCATCTAAAAATAATGCTTAAAGCGCTGAGCGGTGGTAGGCGATTTACGCCAGTGTGCCCATGCTCGTAAAGAAGCTATTGCCACGCATAACACCACATCCTTTTACGCGAATCACGCCAGTGTACCCATGCACATAAGGACAAATTATTGCACAAAATAATACATTTTACAATGGAAAGTGGACAACACATGACAAAGGCATGCATGCTTCATGGCTGCCGCAATCGACTAGCCTCATGTCACGCTAAGTGGAATATTGAATAACTGGCTCTCAAAATTCCCAGATACCTGGACGGCGGGCTAATGGGCAACAACCCGACACTCGACGTACTAACAGAGCTGACGGAACTGAAGCTGGCGCTGCGGGCGACCGGCCAGCACGAGGCCGCCAAGAAGACTGAGCTGAAGCTAGTCGTGAGCTGCGGGACTGGTGAGCATCGACATTAGGTCACGTGACTGACACTAGACATACTGATGGAGCTGACGGAACTGAAGCTGGCGCTGCGGCCGACCGGCCAGCAAGAGGCCGCCAAGAAGACTGAGCTGAAGCTAGTCGTGAGCTGCGGGACTGGTGAGCATCGACATTAGGTCACGTGACTGACACTAGACGTACTGACGGAGCTGACGGAACTGAAGTTGGCGCTGCGGGCGACCGGCCAGCACGAGGCCGCTAAGAAGACTGAGCTGAAGCTAGTCGTGAGCTGCGGGACTGGTGAGCATCGACATTAGGTCACGTGACTGACACTAGACGTACTGACGGAGCTGACGGAACTGAAGCTGGCGCTGCGGCCGACCGGCCAGCACGAGGCCGCCAAGAAGACTGAGCTGAAGCTAGTCGTGAGCTGCGGGACTGGTGAGCATCGACATTAGGTCACGTGACTGACACTAGACGTACTGACGGAGCTGACGGAACTGAAGTTGGCGCTGCGGGCGACCGGCCAGCACGAGGCCGCCAAGAAGACTGAGCTGA
Source organism: Argyresthia albistria (assembly GCA_963457715.1). Lineage (NCBI taxonomy): Eukaryota > Metazoa > Arthropoda > Insecta > Lepidoptera > Argyresthiidae > Argyresthia > Argyresthia albistria. The sequence goes on along the minus strand of OY735265.1, from coordinate 8,592,765 downwards.
AGCTAGTCGTGAGCTGCGGGACTGGTGAGCATCGACATTAGGTCACGTGACTGACACTAGACATACTGATGGAGCTGACGGAACTGAAGCTGGCGCTGTGACCGACCGGCCAGCACGAGGCCGCCAAGAAGACTGAGCTGAAGCTAGTCGTGAGCTGCGGGACTGGTGAGCATCGACATTAGGTCACGTGACTGACACTAGACGTACTGACGGAGCTGACGGAACTGAAGTTGGCGCTGCGGGCGACCGGCCAGCACGAGGCCGCCAAGAAGACTGTAAATGCTAAGTAAATGTAGCCCATTAATATCCCCACTGAGGGGCATAGGCCTTTACCCAGATAAACGTAAGATTGAGCCATATTCCACCACGCTGGCTCAGTGCGGGTTGGTGGAGGGGTGTCGGGCTAGTGGCCAACCCGACTGTCAGAAGATATCAAGCTACCCTACTAGGGCCTCTGACATAGCTTTACGACTACTACCGAGTAGCGATAGAAGCCGGGACCTACAATAGGCTTGTGGCCTGTCAAGTCAAAATAGATACTTTTTATGAACTGTCGAAACGGAACTTGTTCCCGAGTTCTATGAAATAACCACAGAGTGACATCAAATGCTGTCTTTTTTTTTTCACAAAATTGACTTTACAAAATATATCTGCTGGAAAATATACAATTCTGAGAATGTCAAGCCATTTGGTACATAATGCTTTAACTTGTTCCAAGATTCATTGGACGCAAGCCTATCGTCTTATTCTACGCAATCGTTCACCCGCAGGCCTGATACCCGTGACGAAGCTGAAAGACATCGACGTGTTCAAACCGGAGAGTCTGTGGGACACCGCTCGGCTTGCGTGGGGGCTGTCCGCGATCGGCGGGCTGTTGGTCGATCAGGTTCGTTCAGTCACACACACGCCATCATTAGGCGCCGTTGACCATAAATTGCCGTAGTCCGTCACAGTGATTTGTGCGTGACAGTTGTGCAAATCTCAAAATCGAGTAATAGAAAAAAGCTGTAGAGATGCCAGCTCCATATTGGAATGCAAAAATGCTAGCCGCACCATAAATGTCACGCATGGTGGCATTTCGTACTATCGGTAAGTAGTAATTAATATAATTTTAATAAATTTCTCATTTTTCCTTCCACGCACGCTCAATTCTGCCATCTAGGGTCGAGTGGCTAAACTACTGCCACTACTCGACGCTAGATGACAGAATGTAGTACCTATGCATATTTTAGTTTTAAATAACAAACATGTTCAATGTAAAGTGAACAGTATTCGTCAGATATAAGGCTTAAAATACATTAACTGGCAGTGGTTTATAAACTCATTTTTAGTGAAATGCCACGGCCAATCATGTTCAAGATTCCTTTGTAGTTTACGATTTGATAGTGTGAGTGTTGGTGACATCGAATCTGATAGTAATCGAGGCGTATGCGGCTTCCATTAGTTTTTAGGGTACCGTACCCGAAGGGTGCCAAACGGGACCCTATTACTGAGACTTCGCTGTCCGTCTGTCCGTCCGTCCGTCCGTCCGTCCTGTCTGTCACCGGGTCCGTCTGCACGAACCGTAATAGCTAGAAAGCTGAAATTTTCACAGAATGTGTATATCTGTTGCCGCACCAACCAAAAATACTGAAATACGAGAGATATTGCAAATTAAAGGGGGCCCCGATACAAGAGACGTGTTTAGATACACTTACGCATTTCAAAATGGAGATCTTGACTGAAACTGTTTATTTATTGTCATAGCAACAATGTCATAGACACATATACTACACATTTAAATATGATAGCATATTTCGCGTCAACCCACATGGTTGTGGTAGCTCAGCCGGTATGATGTAGACTCTCAATCCGGAGGTCGTCGGTTCAAATCTCGTGAAGGCATAAACTTTTAAAATTTTCTTTTTGTTTATTTTTTTATTGTTTGAGTGTTTTGATTTGTTGTACGATGGTACGGTACCCTTCGTGTGCGATACCGACCCGCACTTAACCGATTTTATTCTATTCCGTGGTCACACAATGAATGAATGAAATGATGTCGGTCAGTTACAACACCGTTGTTACCAGGGCCGGGAGGCATGTACAGGAATGGCATGGAGATAGCTGAAGCGTGGCACAAAAAGCCGGGCTATTGCCATGCGATCCGCATACAAACTCACGACCCTCAATCATCCTAAATCCCTCTCTTCCTGCGCAGGCGACGCAATCGGACGGGCGAGTCTGCGACCGCGCGCACGCGTGGTGCGCGTCAATCGGCGTGCCGTACTACAGGTTCTCGCCGCAGATGTCGCGCGATATCGCCATGGACGAGCGCGGCGACGAGCGGCTGGTGAATATGCTGTGGGAGGCGGCGGCGTACATGCGCACGCACCGCGACCGCGCGCAGGAGGTGGCTGACCTGCTCAACGCCGAGTGAACTAACACTAAAAGGTATATAACAGAAAGGTGTTGTCATATTTTAGGGGGCTGCTAGGGAGACCATTCTGAGTAAACTTTAATTTCCACTTCTCTATACAAATCGGCTGGCCGCCCGGACCAAAACGTATGGAGCAATGAAAAATGAAGTTGCTCTGATCAAATCGGTTTCGGAATTTCGTAATTTCTTTATTGTACTAACACAAGAATGACATACAGAAAACTTATAATGGATAGACAATGTACAAAGGCGAGCTTATCTCTAAAAAGTAATTTCTTCCAGCAAACCATTGGAGAACCACGGTTTCATAGTAAAAGTTACTTAGAATGGTCTCCCTAACAACCCCCTAAAATATGACTACACCCTGTTACATCCTGTACAATGTAAACAATTGGGGACTAGACAGTTTTTCGGAACTTATTTAAAAGTTCAGTAGGATTATTTATACGGAGTCTTTTTCTCAGGTAAGAGCGTTATTTAGTGGATTTAAATATTTTTTGAAAATTAATTTTAGATTCGCACGAAAACAGCCGGTCACGTGACTGACGTCTTTGCTCTAGAAAGATTGTAACTACGACCCTAAGGGCCGCCACACACGGAAATATCTCGGACGCAGTAAATCCATTAAAGTCTATGGATCTACCACATACAAACGGAAGTTTTCCGTTCGAAATTTTCTCTGATTTGTATGAAAGTTGATTCCGTTTCGTAATTCCGAAACGGAATTATTCCGGCAGTGTGTGGCGGCCCTAACTAACCAATAAGTTTGTTGCTGATGAAACTCTTTGCTACTTGATATGTGGTTCAACGGTTGTGTGTAGAGTAGTGACGTCACATGAAGGCCGCCCGCGTTTTGGATCTTGAAATCCAAAGACAAAAATAGCTAATGATTTTTTCAAAAATGAAATATTTACGATAAAATGCAAGAAACACATCGGACAATAAATATTATCGTGTAAACTACCTCATGTAATATATCTGATGCTTTATTTTCACTGCTGTCTAGGAGCCCATTATAATTTTTATTAAATGTACTCAATTTGATTCCTAGCTTAATTCAAATTATACTAAATGAAATATATGGGACTGTACCTTATAATAATACATATGTTATGTATACGAGTACCATTAAATGGTGATATTTGGTTAGTTCTGTTATATAATTATAAATGAGATTTGTTCGCACGACTGAGGAGTGCTATTGTAAAGTTGGAACTGGTTATTGTCAGACTCCCTTCTTTAGTTTTTAAGGGTGACATTATCTATGGTCAGTCTCAAGCAGCTTGATAAGCTCTAAGCGACAAATTCCTCTGCCATCTCATCATCAACAATTTAATTTTGGTTTCTCTGTTCAATGTCGCTTGTCGACACTGCTTGAGATAGAGCCTTAGAATGACTAATTATTTATACCTGGCAGCAATTTCGCGGCCACTAATAATAATAAAATAATAAACAGTGCGGGCGATTTGGGAGGTGTCACCAAAACCACTAAACTAAAGGCACTAAACAATCCGACAACCTCAAATCCGACAACTCTTGCGCGGTGGCCACAGATTCCATTTTCAAACACACCATTTTAAATAGGTAGCTTAGTATAGTTCGTGCCGCTTCCCAAATCGCAGGCATTATGCTGTGATTTAATTTTACACAGGAATATATTTAGGTGAGATTTTTTGTCATTAATTTTAAGTACCTAATTATTTTAGTAGAAAAAAATGAATTATTTTCCACGCGGAATTAGTAACAAAGATTTAAAGAGAAAAATAAAGTATAAAAAATTATTTACTCTGTTGTATTATGCATTAATGTATTATATGTTATTACTTATATGAAAAACGTATATATATATAATTATATACATATTATACACACTGACTAGTGCCGATAAAAATGGGCAATTTAAGTTTTTCAGTTACGGTTCCAATCAACCTACAGACATTGTTACGTGCGATTCATTCATTTCTGCGTAACTAATGACCAAATGTATGTAACTAACAGTACCTGGGTAACTTATGAATATTGTGTATTCTTCTTACAATAAACGTAACATCATAATCTGAAATAGCAATTTTACTTATAATTTCGTATTTTTAACGAAAATTAGATATTAACGTCTGTAAACCATCTTTATTTTAGCTTAAATAAAACACACCATGAAAATTGCAAAGCAGTTTATTTTAATTAAACATCTAATTTCTTAAAGATAAAGACTCAATAATATCACATTTCTGATGTGGATATTACCCATCCACGAACTAGATTAGACTACAAACTAATAAATTTTACTCTTATTATTTCTATATAACTACAAAACTAAGTACCATTGAAATAAGTGCTTTCGGCGCGGCGGCGTCCAAATATTTCTGTTGATTATAGATTATAATCAATATATTTATTGGAATTTTGGATTTCTTTGCCCTATCTATAGTGTCACCAAACTTATGGACTTTTTTGAAAATTTATTCCAAATTGTGCCTTTTTGAACGGAATATTAAGAGTTACAGAAATGAGAAAAGGAAACCTTATTTTTTATGTTATTTCATTAATTACAGTAAAAAATCATGTCAATAAATTAAAAAGATAATAATGAGATTCTACAAGACATACAAAATATTGTATCTCCTCTTTAGGGCGGGAGCCAAGGTAGGAATTGTATTCATTTTACAGAATGTATATTTTTTTATTTAATATATCTAGCATCAGTTTTAGAAATTTAATTTTGTTGAGGTAAGTACTTACTTTTAATTTCGCATTTATTTATAAATACTAGGAACAAAAAGGATAGGTTATACCTCAATATTTTTTAAACAAAACTGTAAACAAAAACCAACAAAACCGAGAAAATGATGCACCATAAAAATAATTTAAATTATACTACGGTTCGGACAACCATTTCGTACTTTCACTGAAGTTAAAAGCTACAGCGCAAATATTCAATATGTAAATGATACTGATTCAAATACAATTCTCTCACTCATTAATTAAACTATTTTAAATGTTAAAAATAGTTAACAAGTCTTTTGCCGCTACACTCTACATATTTTAATAATGGAAGAACGCAAAAAATGAATCTATTTAAAAAAAAAAAGCTGCCAAGTGCGAGTTAGACTCGCGTTGAGAGGGTTTCGTACAACAATAATAGGACTAACACCAACGAAAACTCTAAAATTCAGTTTTTCATACAAAACCCTGCACCCCATATGTACGGGGTTAGGGGGCTAAAGTTGTAGATTTCGGAGTTTTTATGGGATATGGGTGCAAACATGTGCTTTCATACCAAATTTGATATGTCACTCGGCATATTTTGTTTGTTTTTTTGTTCTCTTAGCCCCCAAAAGTGGCCCCCACATTCCATATTTATTTATTTAAATTTATATTTATATATTTACATTGCACCTCTGTCTTTGGGTCACAGATATTGATATGTGTACCAATTTTCAACTTCATTTGTCCAATATGTTCTGAGTAAATTGCCTGTTACAGACGGACAGACGCTTGATTGATCTATAAGGGTTTCTCCTTCTAGGATACGAAACCCTAAAAATGATTATTAGATGATGTTTGGTTACGAGTGCATTTGAAGTTTGAACACAACGGTTATTAATTATATGTATTACTATTTAGAAATAAAATAGGTGTAAACGGGATTAAACTTATGGTTTTCATAAAGAAAACAATGTTTTTAGCAAATATCAAAGATATCGACGACATTTCTATCAATTTTACTAATTGGGTCTAGTAGGTAACTTTATTTTGGCCTTATATGAAGTATCATTTTTTTTATTGAATTATTTTTAAATGTTTTATTTGAACGGGGCACCGTTATCATAAAACATAAGTTAAATAATGTCTATTCCCTTGATATTATCGACCTAGACTTCCATTTTGAGATGGAATAAAAAACGAATGTAGAAATTACAACAAAATCATATTTAGTTTGCGATATTGCAATGTTTTGTATGACGAGTCATATTTGATCATCATATATATTAAAAAAATACCTAAGTAGGTAGGTATAAGTAGGAATGGCCTTAAGAACTATGTATAAAAAGCCGAATTCATCTAAACATTGCTTCCATAAAGCCACCATGGTGCTAACATTATATCGCTCTTCAGTTATGTTATGATCAACACTATACTGATAATGGAACTTCTGAAGTCAATCCCACTAATACTAGTCACTCCAAGGTTTAACGAAAAGGACTACCAATCTTGTACAGTGTTAAGAACTAAGGGACGTCTTTCTGAACAACTTTAATTTATAAAGCAACATTATTTTTTTGTTCTTTTCTTGACAAAGTAAGCTGCTAGCGCATTATCTCTTCGCCTTTTATCATGCTTATTTAGGAAAGTTGTTCAAAATTATGATCCCATTGATCCCTTTAACATGGCGAGGCTACTGAACGCATTTAATCCTTTGCTAACAAATGTTTTACAATGCAATATTTATATTTGGCACACTAAAGCTCGACAGAAGGACCAAGTTAACACTGATCTCGAAATGATATCGGCAAAGACTCCATACAATTTATATGGAGTTGTCAAAGTTATTCAGAGAATGAGTGTGATGTGAACTCACGTTCCAAATAGACGCACTAAGCCACCAGCAAAAATACCAACGACATCTCATCTCTCAGGAATAAATAACTCCATCCGTTTCGTTCCTAAACACAGCCCGTCGATTTCAACAACCAATTGTTAAAATCGCAATCCTACATCAAATATCACAATATTCCTTTGGATTCTATCAAATTATTGTACAGTGTACTAGTTGTATTACCCGGTAGCTAGAAAAGGTCGTCTGATTGCTCCATATTCGCTATAAGATTTCTCTTCTCTTCTTTGCCAGGTTTTGCGTCTCTCAGACTCGGTCGTATTGTTGCTCTTGGCTCGAAACATGGCTGTAAAAAAACAACTTTGTTTAGCAAAATATCTATTGTATTGATTGTAAGTATAAAGAAAATAATCGTTGTTGACAAACAGTTGAATGTATTGTTACTGTCTAATCTACACATTTAGGCCCGTTATTAAAATCAAAACAACCCATTCACTCTTATTGGTTATGTTAGGTATGCGCAGTGCTATTAGGTATATCGGAGGTAGGTATATATAAATATTAGGTGGTGCCAGTACCTATGTACTAACAAACAGGTACATAAAAGAATAGGTTTTGTTTAAATTTTAACTAAAGCACTTGATAATTTATAATCAGAATAATTGTATACATACTCCTATAACTACGAATATTATAATTTATATTATTATTTATATAAAGTATAACCTCTCCATCAACCCGCACTGAATCAGTGATGTGGAGTATGGCTCCATCTAACTCGACATTTATGGCTTATCATTTACTGTAGGATAGGGAAGGGATTGCCTATTTACTTATATTGGGTTTTATATTTGTGCAGTGCCATTCAAGCCTGAAAGCTTAGTAATAACTCGTAAAATTAATAAACCTTAATGTGCACGGGCAGCTAAATTCAGTCGGAGTAGGCCTGCAGCCTATTAACCTGTGCAAAAACGACGAATACCATTCATTCAAGCCACACGTCGAAATATTTGACACAAATTCTAAGAAATTAATGGTTGTAAAAAATCCATTTAACACTCATGCGCCCTTCCATGTTGCAATTGTTGAATATTACAACCATGATGTACAACAAATCATGCCACTCATATTGTTATCTTTTATATTTGTAAAAAAATAAAGCCACATTACAAGTTTTATTTAATCTGGACAAAGAATTATTAGAAGAAGTATTAGTACCTTGCGGTAGGTCTCGAATCTAAAAGTTTTTAAGAAGAGAGTGGATGTATGAAAAAAATATTGTTACAAAAGATTCTTCTTGATCCAATATTGTTGGTATGTATACATATCGGAATAATACGGATGAATATAAATACGGACCATAATATTTTAAAACAATATAATACCACAGATACTATAATACAGATAGACCACCTAGAACAAAATATGACACCGGCGGCGTAAACTGAGATGCTACGGAAGCTTCTTTAGTTCAAGGCCGTTATCGCTTGGTGCAGCACCATCTAAAAATTGCAAATACCACGAGATGGCGCTAAGATAAGATTATAAGATTAGCGCCATCTAGAAGTATGCTAACTGAATCTTGAAACCTTGGCGTTTAATGTACAAATCTTGCTCCTCACGCCCTTCTCTTTTTAATTCTAATTTGTATGGGATGAGCACCCTGTGATAATACCATGGTGCCTTGATTAGCCTTTAAATAAAATATTGATTTTCGCGTGACAAGCTTTATAATGCAAATATCATACATATGTTTAGAAAGTTTGATGAGTATGCAATGCGAGTTTATTTTTATTTATAAATTAATAATATTAAAAGCATATAACTTTTTTAATGTTTGTGTACTTACAGTTTCGCAGACGTTCATGTTACAGCAGTTCTCTATAGTGATCTCGCATTGGTCCGGTCGGGCTGTCAGCGGTGTAACGTTCTTGTTCACTATGATACGCTTCCTGATTCTGAAACAATTTGAAATAAAATACTAAAGTTTATATTTTAAATTAAATGGCTAATAAGTTGAATAACTGGCTAAAAGTTGGCACAATAGGCTTGTGGCCAAGGTAATCCAATAAATCCAGGAACATGTCTTAAGTTGAAGCATTATGTACAAAATGGCTTGACATTCTCAGAATTGTATATTTCCAGCAGATATCTAAATATATAAAAGAAGATACTGACTGACTGACTGACATATCAACGCACAGCCCAAACCGCTAAGTCTAGAGACTCCAAATTTGGCACATAGGTTCTTTATTACGTGTATGGGTGTACTAAGAAAGGATTTTTCAAAACTGACCTCCTAAAGGGATGAAACGGGGGTCCAAAGTTTGTATGAAAGTCCGTCAGTTTTGAAGTTATGGTCTTTAAATTTTGCGTTTAGGATGACAATTGAAAACGATTGAATACGTGTCTCAGCATTTTTGAAAATTCGACCCCCTAGGGCGTGAAAAGAGGGATGAAGCTGTGTATACAAAGTCAACGCATAGCTCAAACCGCTGGGTCTAGAGACTCCAAATTTGGCACATAGGTTCTTTGTAAGGTTTAGGGGTGCACAAAAATATATTTTTTAAAACTGACCTCCGAAGCGGGTGAAACTGGGGTCCAAAGTTTGTGTGAAAGTCTGTCAGTTTTGAAGTAATGGTCTTTAAATATTGTGTTTAGGATGACGATAAAAAACTAATAAATGAATGAAGTCAATTTTGTGCAAAAAAAGACAGCATTTGATGGCACTTTTACATGACGTCATTCTGTTGTTATTTCATAGAACTCAGGAACAAAAGTTCCGTTTTGACAGTTCATAAAAAGTATCTATTTTGACTTGACAGGCCACAAGCCTATTGTGCCTCTGCCACCCCGTATGAAAAAAGGCGTGACGCTATGTTATTTTAAATTATAGGATCACATAAATTAACACTAATTGGCCGAAAGATACCAAAGGTGAAAGAGAAAATGACCATCTGTATTAGCAGCTACTCATAATTTATATTAGTTTGTCAGTAATATGTATCTTTTTTTTATTGTGATTTTGTACTTGTTTAACAATTAACCAATGACTTTTGTATGACTATCTCTAACTGTAACTAATAGCGTCATCGGTTTTAATTCCATTAGGTGTATAAAAGTGCTCAGCTGTCTTTATGGTACCTACTTAGGACAGACTAAGCCCGGACACTTCATCGCCCCATTAGCTAATAGCCACCTCTTCAGTAGTTCGGTAATGGATATATATCACAGTAAAATAAGTAAAGTATAATACAGGGTTCATCACAGTAATCCCGCAATAAATTTAGAAATAAATGGGTTATCAATAATTGCGTCATTTGAGTCATTTATAATGTTCGGTACAACATAGTCATTGAGGGCTATGTGGGAGGTGTCAAAACCACAAAACTAAAGGCACTAAACTGACAACCTCAAATCCGACAGCTCTTGCGCGGTGGCCACAGATTCCATTTTCAAAGACACCATTTTAATTAGTTTGCTTAGTATAGTTCGTGTCGCCTCCCAAATCGAGGCAATTATTAGTCATTTATGACGCTGACGCTGTCACTAGCTTTCGCTTGGGCAATGGAAGAGCAGTATGAAATGTAAGTGGTACTTTATTCGAGTAGCGGTCAGCGGTCTGTATATTCGTATTCCTGACACCGCCGCTGTTGAAAGACTGAAAGGCGAACATCCAGTAGGTGAGAAACACTTGAAGAAGACCTAACCTACCTTGGTCTTTTCTTCAACTGCAGAACCCTCGTAATAAGCACAGCACATGCCACGCACAGCAGACCACAGAGGATGCCCAGGACTATCATGATTGGGTCCCTGATGGGGTCCCAGGAGTCACAGCTGTCCATGACGATGTCATCGCTGACGGTCTGTGATGGCGATGATACCAACTTGCTGGTATTCGACTGGGTGCAACTGGAATTGAAAGAGTTAGGTTAATCAGGATAAAAGTGCCGATAAGGAAGGGAAGAAAATGGATGGAGGTTTGAAATCAATCACATAATTATTACGAATTATGGTTATGGTTTTTAGGCTTAGCCTGGATTACCAACGTAAGAGTAACTTTTACTAGAGAGTATCTTCTACTTTTTCATAGACACCAGATCGATCACCTCACTCTCGTATAACTATTTGTTGGTAAAATCCAGCCTGTATACTAAGGGTGGATGACAGTTCAAAATGAGGTGATCTGATCTGGGTGTCACTGGTGTCTATGAAAAAGTATAAGATACTCTCGAGTAAAAGTTACTCTTTCGTTGGTAAAATCCAGCCTTATTGGCATAAACAATCGTTATTTAAATGTGTAATTTTAATTGGAAGGGATTTTAATATAAATTTCCTCCTAATTTATTTAGTCAAAACTTTGTATACGAGGAAAATCATATGAAAATAACCGCATGAGGTAGGTAATAACTTTGTCATAATATCTTTCGGTAACCTTTGGGCTACACAAAATACGAGTATTGCTGTCGTAGGTCAGATAAATGCATTTTTCTAAATCGCATTTAGGTTTGAATATATAAATATGTCCTTACTTGCACGATTCACTGGTTTCTTGAATCCTTTCTTTAACTTGTATTTTTGCTGATAAATTCTGAATGGCAGTTCTATTCACTTCACACCTCACTCCTTCAAATCCAATTTGACATCTGCATAGCGGTGTGTGCGTTACCGTGTCCAGACTACAGGATCCATTGTTCAAACAGAACATGTGGCACAGGTCTGGTTTCCTGGTTTCACACCTCACTCCCACGAAGTCGCCTTGGCATCTGCATTGTGGGGCCTGGTCGATGGGGTCAAGAGAACAGGCCGCGTTGTTAAGGCAGTAACTATGGCAGGGGTCTACTTCGCATCGGGAGCCGGTGAAGCCGTTTGCACATCTGAAACACCGGAATTGTTAGCTTCTTTGCGTCAGTCTAGCTGGAGAGAACATGCTTTGTCAACGATTTATTTGTGTCTTGCAACTTGTATTACGCTGACTCTACCAATTTAGAAACTGCGTTTCTAGCAAACATTGATTTGATTTTACGTTTTGAAGCGATAATTATGATCAGAGGAAGCATGCAAATCCATAATAGTAGATTGTTTACCAAGGGATTAAAGAACTATTTTTAGGGCGAGAGTGTTTTTTGAATCCTGAGCGACCGAGGGATTCTAGAGTTGAGTGCCGAGTTTAACGAGGGACTCAAAAGTAGAATCCTGAGGGAGCGACGAGGGATTCAAAGTACATCACTCGAGCCAAACAACGAGAACAAAAATAGTTTTTAATCCTGAGGTGGACACTCTACTTTTCATCACCCTCTATGAGAAAAGTAGTAAGTAATCAATAAAATAACATACATGTACCTATACAGGGTGTAACAGAAAGGGGTGTACAAGCGGAAAGAGGGACATCATTCTGAACAACTTTCACTATGGGACCGACTTGATGGTGTAATTATTTTTATTAACTCAGTACATTTCGGGCCTAGCGCTCAGCTGATCTGTAACTGTATGGTGCAGTGAAAAATAATGTTGCTCTGATCAATTCGGTCCCATAGTGAAAGTTGTTCAGAATGATGTCCCTAACAACCTTCTTTCGGCTTGTACATCCCTTTCTGTTACACCCTGTATTGACGAAAAACAGATGACGTCATAACTCGTCTCCTTTTTTTTTGCGTGCTACGGGTCAAATTAATTTCTATGGTCTAAAGATCAATCGTGCCGATTTTTGAAGCTATTTCATGAAATTCGAGTTGTACCGCTACGGCTATTATGACATGAGAGCAGATATACTACTATTATAACGTCGCTCCTAAGAGTCACTGACAGTTTAACTCGTTATAACATTCATTTTTTCTTCCTATACAGTCTAATGGACTTATATCCAATCACTTGCAGGTTGCAGGTCATAGGTATCTCTTCCAATATCGGTGGTTTGACGAGATAGTACAGAATAATGTGCGAACATTTTTGCGCAAAATATCTTACCTGCAATTAGGTTTGCCATCTTTCGTCACGCTGCAATCGCCTTGCAGGCAGTAGTTCTGACAAACATGCTTCTCGCATCTCTCTCCGATGTATCCAAGCGAACATTTGCATGCTGACTCGCCCTTCAAAACTTCTCCGTGCAAACAAAACAGACCCTCATTTAGGGAGATGGATGTAAAGGTATCATGGAATACGGACTTGTTTTTGACCATATCTGATAGTTTCTGACACTCAGTGGTTCCATACGTTTGGTCTGCGATCTGATAGTTCGCGGCGATTCCTAAAGGGGACATTTTGAGTTGGGTCATTATGGCTTCTGGTTCAACGTCTTTGGATGCATTCTGCTTCTTGGGATATCGGTTGATTGTGTTGTAGACTCTTTCAGACCAGTAGAGATAGTCTTTGGAGACTGTCAGGCTGTTGGGTTCATGATGTGTGCCTCTGTGTTCTGTTCTGATGTCTTGCCCTTCGAGGTCTGAGCTGTCTATTGAGAAGAATATGCCTTCTCTGTCGTCAGCCCAGTAAATCCGGCTTGTTTGCTGGTCCAGAGCGATGCTGATTGGTAAGAATATGGAAGTTTTGCTTTTGTCCACGATGGTCTTTCGCTCGCTTCCGTCGAATCGAGCGCGTTCTATCGACGGATTATTTGGGTTTGTGTTGGTCCAGTACACGTACCTGAAAAATTTAGGCGTAAGCACCTATATGAGATGAGATATGTAATGGTGTCACTTTGAGAAATATGGAGCGCAGCATTCTCGGTGTTCGGCTTTTAGACCGGATCCGGAATACAGAGCTGCGCTCCCGGACAAAAATAATAGACGTATCTCAGAAGGCTGCGCAATTAAAGTGGGACTGGGCCGGTCACGTTGCTCGAATGCTGCCGGATCGCTGAGCTAGGAGAGCCACAGACTGGCTCCCAAAAAATGCAAAGAGAAAGCGTGGCCGACCAAGGAAAAGATGAAGTCATGAGTAGGTCTATGGGATCAAGACTGGAGGAAGACCGCTCAGGATCGGATGGAGTGGAAGAGGGGGATAGAGGCCTTTGCCTAGCAGTGGCACATAGGCTCATAATAATAATAATAATGGTGTCACTTGAAATTGTTTCGAAATCTTAACTATACATCTCTTGATGATCGCTAATTATCTATTATCTATCATCAATTCATCTTGTCCCCGTCCGTCCGGCCAATACGGACGGGGACGTATTCTATCTCGGCTTCCCCTATAATATATTTATCCAACTTACCCTCTGCAGCTATCAACAGCAATACCCTGCGGCAGCCCATCTACCATCTCGACCAACAAGTTCCCATAAGCATTGTTCTTCGAGCCTTTCGCTAGTGAAATGTAGAATATACTCTTCTTATTCCTATCCGTCCAGAACAGATTGCTTGTCACCGGGTCGAACGCTAACCCTTGGATGTTCTCATTCAGCCCTCGCCTTACTAAAGGCGTGTATTTCTTTGTTGCTATGTGGTAGCTGAATATTGACGCGTTGTCGTTTTGCTTGTCGACAAATAGGAGCATGTTGTGGACGGCATCGTAGGCCAAGGCTGTGAGCTCCCGAAACCGGACGTCTTCAGCTATAGTTTTGTTCCCTTCGCCGTATAATTCTAGTTGGTCCCCGAAGGTCACGGCAAGATCTGGAAAGATAGAGAATGTATCCGTTAATTTTGTCTGTTTAGGTCTTTACTCAACAATGGATGCAGGAGGCTAGATAGATAGATTTATTTGTTCGCTATGTGGCACAGACGATGGTGCGGTGACGAGGCGGCGATGGTGGCACAGACGTGCATTATCCCTCCACAGTAGACGAAACCACGATGAAGAAAAAGCGATAAATAAGCTAATTAGGTGTAAGACCCATTTCACCCATACACACATACTTGACAGAGTAATTAATTGAATGCACTAATACGACAGTGGGCGTGTCGGTGTTTACGTGTGGAGTATTTTTGGAACCAATGACTTGGTGACTTGCTTGACTACAGCCGGCGGCCGAGAAAAACGTGCTGAAATAAATATGTTTGTACCTAGTCATGAGTTCATGGTGTGGTGGTCTCGTCTCGAGACGATAGTTATTTCGATTGTAGCTGTTTTTATTATATTATCACCTCTATCTCTATTACGTACGAGAAATACCACTTACGAAAATATTGAGATAATTTCACGAATGTTATCTTTGTTTATTTTTGCTAATAGGTTGTAGATAAATATAAAATTAAGATTTATTTGCCAAAATGTACAATTTGGCAAGTAAATGGGCAATGACCTCCAAGTTGCCTATAACAAATAAAAACAGATAAGTATATGATTTATATGAAAAATATCAGATAAATCTATCACATACAGTTTCTTGAACAGGCCATAAGTCATTGGGTATTGATGGAGCCATAAATAATATCTAAACCTTATCTGCTATCCCTACTTATCCTTCAATACAGTGAAAATATTTAGGACGTTAAATACTACAATAATAATTATTGTCGAATACCTAATGTTCGAATATTAAAATTATAACCTTAAAAGATTTCGATAATTTGATGAGCAATTGTGTCGATTGTCCATGCGAGTACAATCACCAAATAAAAATAAAACCGGCCAAGTGCGAGTCAGACTCGCGCACGAAGGGTTCCGTACCATTATCTATATAATTGGAACAAAAAGTAAACTTTAGAAAAAACCGACTTCCACAAACCCTATTTGATTAGATTGAGTTTAATACGAACTGTAACCCCTTATCCCCCCCCCCCAGGGGAATTAATTTTGTCAAATCCCATATCAGTGCTACCCCACGCTACTAAGGAACCCCTGTACAAAGTTTCATGGCTCTAGGTCCACCGGTTTAGGCTATGCGTTGCCTGCCCGTCAGCCACGCATTGTATTTGTAACTAGTATTGAGCAGATCTGGTGGCCATATGTGGTCTTCATCAGCAGTTCCGCATCACAATATTATGCTTACCATGTGCATTTGCACGAGTTATTATGAAAAACACAAAAATCACTATAGGTCTAATCGGTCTAATTTTCCAAATCGGTCCATCCGTTTAGGCGCTATCGAGGCACATACATAAAAAAAAAAAACAAACATCCGGACGAATTGTAAACCTCCTCCTTTGGGAAGTCGGTTAAAAAAACCGCAAAAAAACACGTTAATTGTATGGGAGCCCCCTTTATATTAAATTTATTTTGTTTTTAGTATTTGTTGTTATAGCGGGAACAGAAATACGTCATCTGTGAAAATATCAACTGTCTAGCTAGCACGGTTCATGAGATACGGCCTGGTGACAGACAGACGGACGGACGGACGGATATCTTGAGATTTTAAGGTACTTTCCCTCCAGGGCCCATTCGTTTGTTCCACCCTGTATATGTGTGATCTGTAACTGTATTTTTCATGAAATACCCAAAAAGTTTTGTTCAAATTATCGTCTTATGTCAGAATAACTTTGTAGCTAGTTGAAAAATAACATTTGAATTGATTCAAAGCTTGCCGCGCTTTTAGGGCCTTTAGTACCTACTAAACGCCGCCGTAAGCAGCCATCTACAATTTCCGTAAAATGAGGTTCACTCACTCATTATGTCAATGTCATGCAGACTGCAAAACATCATTTCAACGCACCAAAGAGTATTTAATTAAAACATCACTGGCAGCCAAACTTGAAGTGGCCAAAAGGAAAAAAATAATTTCTGAGCTCTGAGATTTGTATGAAAACAAAAGTAATTAAAAACTATTAATTTTATAATTATTTTCTAAAAGTTCTACATAATAAATAGAGACGTGGTAATTCCTCAATTAATATTTAAAGTCTTTGTAGAAGTCCGGGGACGACATTGCCATATCATTTAAATTTAGTTTCATTAAAAGAAGGCTTACCTACCAAAACAAAATGGCCTTGGTATAAACTTTTCAAGCGTGTTGTGAAGACGTATCTTGTACCGAGACCACTTTCAATTTGTAATATCTCTCGTATTTCAGTATTTGTGGTTGGTGCGGCAACAGATATACACATTCTGTGAAAATTTCAGCTTTCTAGCTATTACGGTTCGTGCAGGCGGACCCGGTGACAGACGGACGGACGGACGGACGGACGGACGGACAGCGAAGTCTCAGTAATAGGGTCCCGTTTGGCACCCTTCGGGTACGGAACCCTAAAAACGCTGTCCATGTCCATACTCACGTAATCAATCTACGAGTAAAATAAGTAGGTAATTGTCCTCACGTTCCAACAACCATACCTAAAATATCAATTGAAATTATAACGATTGGCATGTCTGTAACGATTTGATCAATGCCTTCCTCTGTGTTAATAATATGTCAAAGCCATCATTGATCAACTAATTGCTGTGATAAATACTGAATACATTATAATATAATCAATAGCCACAAATATTCCACTAGATAAGTATGCAATGTATATTAGTTGTTCTGTGACCCCATATTCGAATTGCATTCCAACATGCAACTAGATATAAGTACAATATACTTACCTAATTTATCTTTCTAATCTCATTCATGGATAGCTTTTGTAATTTGACATACAAATATCACGTACAAACGGAGGATATTAAGAATAATTAAAATCCTATCCATCCTGTATTTTCTATTTGTGTGTGTTTTGGTCATGCTCGCAATAAATATTATACAAAAATAGTAAGTATGGGAAATGGCGTGGCGCTATGTTATGTTATTTATTACTTATAAGTAATATAAGTAAGTAGGTGTAGCTTTTCATAAACTCAGAGTTAGCGTTTATATGACCGCGCGTGCGAACTCATCCACTATTTTTCAATATAAATGAAACACGAAATCCTAAAATAATCTTTGTGGCAAGCTATTAAACTTCACATTCGTGGAAACGAAGGATAGTTCTGACTTGGTCAATCGCGAATATTGCATAAACATTCGCATTATTTTCTAAACAATGCTCACGGGAGGGGGGGGTTATTAATTAACTCTAAGTGGACATTTGCTTAACTTTGTTAGAGTTTAGGATTCAAAACAAACATTGGTAGGTAATTTTAAGTACCTACCTATCTATAATAAAACGTAACGTAGGTACCTAGGTAGGAACCTAGGCATTATTGTAAGATTCAATTTAATATCTATATTATTTTTTGTATATTATCAACATCAATATTAACTACCTATAACTGTAACGTAACCTACGCTACGAAGTATTTTCAATTTTCCATTAGGTAGGTACCTATGAAGAACTTTGGGAAGTTTTATAAAAATCAAGATCGACGAATATTATTATATTATTGCCTCAGCCTCACCTATATAACTTTTAAGTATTAGTTAAATCTTGTCTGGGAAAATCTTCGTTTTCTTGTTGATATTCCAAGTAAAATTCCCTATCGACATAAATTCAACTTAATTTACCTGGCTTTGATCAGGTAAATAAAGTTCTCTATTATAAAATCCTGTTTTACAAAGACACATGTTTTGAAAATCCAAAATCCGAAAACCAGTTTCTGGTCGTCGAGACCTGGGTTTTGCTAATGGTTTACCTTCGGATTTTACGTCGTATTATCCTCAGCGACGAACTTTGTATTATTATATTAATTATCGCGGGAATATGAAGAAAAGCTATAACTTTAACTAACAATAACCATTATAATGAACATGCTATTTTTCAAAATTTCATTATTAAACAATTAGAAAAAAATATACATCAAAATGTGTACAAATGCGAGTGGATTATATTATGTGATTCTATAAATCTATCGAAAAAATACAACGAGTAGGTATACTATATTGTTCTATTTGATCCACAAGTGTCCATAAGAACTGCGCAAAACCGCTTTAATTTATTTATCTTATCAAATAAGAAGCACTTATATATTTCCACTTCTACTATCAAATGTCTATCATCGAGTTACGTCACTTCCAAATTCTTTAATTTCGATAACTTTATTTCTTATCTTATAATAAAAATAATTATGTTAGCCAAGGTGCATTCCGCGTTACCTACAGGGCCACATAATATTTTTTAATTTATGAGATTGAGGTATCTGATATATTTTCTAAGTATGGATTTAATTTAACCCTTTAACTCCGAGAGGTGCGTAACGGGTGCTACGTGGATGTAGCGAAAAATATGTAGGGTAGATGGATGGATTCCTTCGACTGTTCTTTCTTAACCATCCCACTATACATATGTATAACCACTTAGGTAAGTTATCAGCGAATAGTTTGTACCTTTAGTAGGTACTTAATGATAATGATAATAATCTACGTGAAGTTCTGTATCGAATCCATTAATTAAACATGCCCTTGGGTATTATTCAAATTGTAATGCAATGCACAGTTGTATTAAATACGGAACCTGCAAAATATCATAATTATTAAAGGTAAATTGTACATGTAACTGAAATAATTACAATAATATGTGATATATTATATTTTATTATGGGTTAAAAAAATATTTATGACTCAAAAGTTAGTGTGTAGGTACTCATACACGTGTAGGTATTACTTAGTAGTTACCTAACTTGACCTGAGTGTCTACTATCTATATCTACACATGTATTTATAATCTCCAATTTTGTTAACTAGTCCTAGACATTCGTTTAAACTTACGATTTGAATTGATACGTCATAATTTCTATTTTCAAATTGATAATAATATTTGACATTATAATATACACGGTCGGTCATTGAACTTAGGAATTAATGAACTATTCATATTTATAGATATACATAAACATTTACATACAGGCACATACATTGATTCTGGGCCACACTAGGATACCCTGTGTCGTGGGAACCAGAAACAGCGACATCACAAACATGTAAAAATCTGGGGGTATTTTTTTGGGGTCCTTGAAAAATAATCTCACAAAGTGGCTACTACAACACTGTTTTTATAGCATTAAAGATTATTTAAATTATAAAAACTAGACATTAAATATAAAATTATACAAACCTTACAACATTTTAAATTTGATTTATAGGTATAAATGACAATTAAATTACAATTTACAAGATATTGTTCTAATTTATAAATTAAAAATGTAACTGTTATTTTGCATGCTTAAACATGAGCTGAAAACACTTTTACTGTTTTCTTGCAAATAAAATTCATTTCATTTAATTCATTTACCTTATACTGTCACCTTATAACAAAGTCGCTTCCCGCTGTCTGTCCCTAATTGTATGCTTAGATCTTTAAAACTACACTACGGATTTTGATGCGGTTTTTTTAATAGATAGAGTGATTCAAGAGGAAGTTGAGATAAATAGTAGTAATAAAATGTCTATCAGCATTGTGAGGTTCCCGTGCTGTATACATGTATGAATGCATACTGCATTTAGCAGATTTATACAAATTAAAACACAACACAATGTATCAATGCAAGTAATTGTTAACGATAATTTTGTTTCTAAATACACCATCACTATGTTTTGTACTGACTGCGTCACTGGTCAGCTTTACGAAAATGCCTGTGCGTACCTACTGACTACTGAAAATCATATAAATTTTGCTCGATTTAGCTAAGAAGTAGGTAGTTGGTCTAATAAAAGTAGAGTTTTTAATAATATGAACTACAATATACAAGGTGTAAACTAATTAACGCAAAATGAGAAACTACTTTGTCAGGAACATCATTCTGAGCAACTTTAAATATGAAACCGATTTGATCAGAGCAACTTTATTTTTCACTTTCCAGTACATTTTGGCCTGAGCGGATCAGCTGATTCGTATGGAGAAGTGAAAAATAAAATTGCTCTGATCAAATCGGTTTCATAATGAAAGTTGTTCGGAATGATGTATCCTTAACAAAGTAGTTTCTCATTTTGCGTTAATTCATTTACACTTGGTATGCACGTATATTTAGATATAAATATGTTGCCTTGATGCTTCAATTTATTAGATAACTTAACATAAACAAAAATGTGGCCTACGTGACTTTGATCACCGGTACACTCAAGATTTTTGCGAAATTAAATCTCTCTCCAACGGTAAAAGTGTGTAATTTGGACCAACTGAATTGTCTTTTGTTACCAAATAGAGCATTGTAGTCTGATATGTGAGCGTGTGTGTGTACATAGTGTATGTACGATTTTTTATCATAGTGATGTTGATGCTAACTAACTTTAACTAGAAATTATAAACAATTCACCACACCGCCTGAGATCCGAACAGAGAAAAATATACTTTCATAGTTTCATACTCATATAATTGTATTGATAATTTAAAATATATATGATATATGACGGGATTAATGTTTTATTCAGAATATTATACAATAATAAACAGTTAGTTATTGATTTATTAAATATTATTATTTCAGTACCTATACTATAGGAATAAATATTTCCTTTGAGCAAAACGTGGCGAGCCATATTTCTATTGCACGTGCGCGTGCGTTGTCTTTTATTCTCTACGCGTTGCATTATCTCTGACTATTCAGCCTGTTAACTAATACAAGTATAATAAGTTCTGACCGTGGTCTACTTAAACCCAAAGTTTTTATTTTCATAAAAGTAGTCTACAAAGTGTTCCAATGACATCAAATAGCATTGAGTCGATCACAATACGGTGGCAGAGGTTGCAGTGTTTCATGTGGCGATTGTAGAATACAATTGAACGACTTGTTCCAAGTATTAGGATTTACATTTCGTGCGATAGGTACTGTGCATTCTTTTCTAATTATAGCTGGAAGATGAACAAAATGTTTTTTCTCAGGTCGAGCAAGCAATCCCTCATTTTCATAGAAAGATAGAAAGTGCTCTGTGATCCTTCACTATATTTATTTATGACGTCACAGGTTTAGTAGGTCCTGTTTTCCAAGAAAATTAAAATCCTTGAAGTATGAATATAGCAAGGATTTCTCCTGCACTAATCAATTGTCACGAATTTGCATAAATTATTTATATCCCGTAACGCGATTTTCAAATAACTGATTCTTCTGTTTTTTTCGCAATAATAAGATATCATCGAAATTCAAATAATGCATGCATTGTAAATGTAAATGTTCTGTATGATAATTATCTTTAAATTGTCTGCAGATATCCCATTTGTAATTTGTTAAAGAAGAAGAAAACAAAATATGTCATTGTTTTGATGTGGTTCGAATTTTTAATTAGGACCACATGACATAATGTACCTAATCATATCACTTTCATAATTTGATCTCATCATTTATTATTTGATTTATTGTCAAATACTTTTGAATATGCATTTGATTTGAAACTTATTTATTTATCTTCGGTCTTAGTTTAGTGTACATATTTTTGTACATGTATATTTAAATGATGAATATTATTATAATATATGTATTGGGTCTCGAATATAAATCCTAGCGATAAACACGGTTGTATTGTAGACAACATTTTGACACTTTCAATGTGTCGGTATTATGCTCTGAGATTTTAGGTAGGTCATATTATACACATTTATCTACCTACCTACCTAATATATGGTACATATTCATATGCCTATGTAACTGATCCTGTAAAAACTACAGTCAGTATGCATATATGCACAACTGCTTCTCAGATAGATCTATACTAAGTACACATCCTAACAAAACCAGAAATATCTATCAACACAGTGAAAGATGTCAAGAACAATGTGCTTGCGAAAACACCTGGTGCTGACTGTACTGTAAGTACCTACGTAACGTAATTAATGGAATAGTCTATAGCATGTAAGTAGCATGAAATTAACAGAATACATTAAACATAATCATTTTGTGTTGTATGTTCCAGCATAAATTACACTTAGATGTTGATAGTTTTCAGTTGTTAAAATATCTTTGGCAGGCTTATAAATCAAAAGGCTAAATAATACTTTTGAAATATATTGTTTACTACACGATAAGTGACGACAAGTATAGATCATTATCTATACGTGTCATTATCACGGATAAAAAATACCTATGT
The DNA here is from genome assembly GCA_963457715.1 of Argyresthia albistria. NCBI lineage: Eukaryota > Metazoa > Arthropoda > Insecta > Lepidoptera > Argyresthiidae > Argyresthia > Argyresthia albistria. The sequence goes on along the minus strand of OY735265.1, from coordinate 8,569,932 downwards.
CAATAAGTTTACAGTTATGATATGAAATTAAACTGGTAAGTCCAGGTTTCAGGAATTGAACTCAACCAAATGACATCGTGATGCAAAAGCTAACATTGGCAAAGCTACATCTAACTTCCAAACTCGGAAGGATTATATGGCATCGGCTAGAGTGGCCTACGTGACTCGCGGCTCCCTTGGAATGGTGTCGTGGCGCCAAACGAATTGCCGCCTTATCAACATCTATGGCACTTCACTGATCATCACATATATCAAACAAATATCAATGAAAACATCTACAAAATATCCAACAGGCGAAGTCACCTTCAATCAACCACATTAAACACATTTGACCGACATTATATAATGACTGAGGTAAAAAACGCACGTGCTCTCTAAACTCAGCTGAAAATATTGTATTACTTACCCCATGAGTTAACATAGTTTATCGTCAGAGCGATAAAAGCGAGGACACACGGCGTTATACACATTTTGTTTCATGAATTCCGAGCTATCCCCTTAAATGCACATTAGATCGAATTTTGTTTGTGCGAGTTTCAGCCCAATGTCAGATAGAGGGCGCACTACGGCACAACCGCGCTGATCGCAAGCCACAACGAAACTGAGCCCTAACTAAATACAAACGTCAAACGCAAACGAAGAACAATCTACGCACGTGAAGTAAGGGGCATTTGCCGGTTTGCCCATTGAAGACGGCGAGTATTTTCGCGATGCTAGTTGATATGATAACTCGCTATCTTAGTTATCAAACAAGTAAATCAAAGGAGGTGGGATATTGCGCGATTTGGCCAGTACGACCTTGTAAATACATTGTTTTACGTTTTAATTACTTATAACATGTAGACACGTTAGAACGTTAACTGATCGGATGTAATGTGTACCGTATGAGTAGCACATAAACATAAATAATTCAAGCCTACATAGAGATATTTTCTAGGGTATTAAACTGTTTTATTAAATATCTAAGTACTAAAATAAGTACCTACTAGTTTTTTTACTAAATTCTACTTACCTACCCAATTGTATGTATTTTTAGCGCCTACCCAGATATACCTATACCTACATAAAATATATAATATGTGTTATCTATGTGCCTATATTCTCTTAGTAAGCGTTAACTAAGTAAACTTTATACACGCCAAGGGATTGCGGGACACAAAGGGTTAATAGATTTGAAAACTAATTTCGAAAAAATACGTAATTATTACCATGAAAACGTGAATGAAACATATGTTTATAATATGAATATGTTTTAATTAGATATAAATTTACATATGAAGTAGGTACATTATTAAATTTATTAATTTATCTCAATATGTAAGGTACCTACCTATTCTACTTGTCTATAGTGACTTTGTTAATGTAAATGCGTAACACAGATACATACTAACCTACATTATTACATCAACTATGTTCCTGACAAGTAGGTACCTATTCAATTAATTACCACACGACATCCGGATATGGTTCCGAGTAGCTCAGATTTTAGTTCCTATTAAACTTACTTCCCTGTGTCAAATCAATTCCGCTAAACTTGTGTGTTGTCTTTCCTTAGTAGGTACATAGCCGGGGCGGGCGGGCGGTAAAATACTCCATAGGTATCTGCGACGGTGGGTCAGCCCCCTCACCCCCTGACTGGAAAAATGGAGTAAGTACCGAATAACCAGGCATAAGTCATTGTTGAGTTACATTTACTTACGTCGTACATTTACTTGCGAAAAGGCCTGGCGCATTCGGCTAATTTCGTCTCCCTACAGAGTAGGTATTACTGTGAGGCGTAGCTAGACAAATTCTAAATTGAAAAAAAAAAAACACATAAACAGTCTACAAAGGTAGGAAACTTCAAAGTTATAGCTGCCACTCAAAACTTGTCTGGCAGTTTGGTAACGCTATTCTATTACCATGTTAAACTAACTAAGCGGTAATATGGCCATGCATGACGGGTCTTCAAGGCTCTCAGCGATTATTTCTATGAATGTTCCCGGAAGAAAGTGGACAAATACGCCAGGTACATGGTTGAAGTCGGAGATTTATTGACATATTTGCAGAATTGTGTCCGTCACGTGAAGATTCTTTTTATGGACAGTCAGCATCAGATTATAATATTATGTGTAAATGAGCACGTAAGGCACTTAATATCTTACACATTATAAAAAAACCGGAAAACTACTTACATAGTCAAACAAAGTATCAAAATTAAAGATGTTGACATAATTTTAAATCTTTCTCTGTTGTATTGTAACCTATGTGAATCTTTATAAAGTGCACACCGCAAACAGGGTAAAAGAATATAAGTATTTCTGTGGTAAAAGAGGATCAAAGGACAATGCAAATATTGCCTTGTCAGTTGGGCTCCAAAAAAAATGCCATTGTGCAGGAATAAAACGATTGTTATATTAAAGATTGGTCGCTTGTAATTAATTTTTGTTATGACGCCAAAAAAATCCGTCCATGGAAAAAAATGTTATTAATCTGTTCGCTCATTAATCATAAAAGAACTACATTTTTTTAACACGTGGTTCATTACATTATTTCAATGCAATTAGTCAGATATCATAATAATTAAATAAAATACGACTTTTAAACGCATTATTTATTATTTCAATACAATTTCTCAGATTTCTTAATCATAAAAAAGTACCTACTTAGTATTTTCATACGTCATTAATTATTTTAGTACAGTAGTCAGATATCATAATCATAAGTAGAACTTTTAAACACATGATTTATTATTTCAATTACAATTACTCAGATTTCTAATATATTAACTAAAACAAAAAATAACATTTTCTGAACTAAATACAGTCTGGTGAAAAAATTAAATAGGAGACAATGAGGAATTTTCAGGGGCCTATATTATTTTTTTCCGTGGACCAATTTCGCTGGCTTCTTAGTGAAAGTAGATATTATTGATTAGGGCTGTAAGATGATGCATTCCTTATGTCTGCACAAAAACAATTATTTTTTGAGCCCAGAGTCTTGCAGCATCCTTTATCGAAAAAAAAAGCTTTGCCCTCTAAATTTTTTTATGGATATTTAAAGTTTTTTTTTCGCCGCTTTCGCTGACTTTATATCAACTGCAAAAAAGGTCATTTTTACGAGATGGAAGGGATTACAGGGTTAAAATTAACTGCATACTACATGATGCTAATGGAGGTGGTGCTGCCAGTATGAAATAGTCACTAAAAAGTGTTAACTGGTCACTTAATTGAGGTTTGTTTATGGAAACCCCTATTTTTGCAAGCACTTTTCCAGTAATTGCCATTTTTTTATTTGGTATAAAAAATATGTACAAAGGTGAGCTTATATATCATAATAAGAGACTATTGTACAATTTTGTATTGTATTTTTTTACATCTTGTAAGCTTTCAAAAGCTTTACCCTATAATGTAACAAAGCTTAGATTTCTGGAAGAGCACCTATCAGAATATTTTTGCATGCTTTTTATAAAAAAAGACATTATATATGGTAAATAATAAAAAATGGCCAAGTGCGAGTCAGACTTGCTATACAGAATCCTCGGTAAGCAAATCTGAATCACAGTTGGCCGTTTTTGCCATTTTATTAAAAGAACGGCAATTACTGAAATAGTGCTCTGAAAAATAAACAGGTCCTCAATATAAAAAAAAAAACAGTTAAGTAACACTTTTTGGTGATTATTTGATACTGGCAGCACCACCTGTCATTTAGCATCACTGTCCGGTTAATTTTAACCCTTTAATCCCGTCCATTTCGTAATTATGTTAGTTTATTGCAGTTTGGAGGGCAGAGAACTTTTGAAGTAAAACTTCTTGGGGCACGGGGGTAAAATTTATTTAACCTCTCAACTGTGGGTTATTCATATATTTGCTTTTCAATTGCTACTAGCCGGGTGCTATCACGAGTGGCTAAGAAATGTAACGGAAATTGGAATCGGTGACGTCAGTGTCGGCTGAAGACTTTTAAAACCGCAACTATTTTCAATACGGTTTTTAACTAATCAGATAAGATAATAATACATTCGTACAATAAAGAATGTTAATTAGTGAGAGAAAAACCTGATGAAACGTTAACAAATAAAAATTATTTTAAGCATTCTTCCACGAGTTCTTGATTTCCGGTATGGCCAAGATGGCGCCGCCGCCGCCGCCTGACATGACTCAAACTACTTCGTTCAACCTCTTTGTTGGAACCGGAACTTATGTTTGACAGCTGTGCGATGCGATCCATACAGTTTGTAAGAAAAGAGTTTCATCAATGTCACACGGGTCGATATGGATTTCTAAAACAAGCAAAGCAATGCATACATTTGAGCGAGACGGCTTAAAGACGTGACGTCAGATGGTATATAATCTGAGCGAGATGCAAATAGTAGTGACACTATTGAATGAGTTAAGTATATCACCACGAGCGCGACAAATTGTAGATAAGGAATGGTGGGAAATAAATGACATGACGTATTAAAAGTAAGTACAAGTATAAAATAATTTCAAATAATCGGACGTCTGAAACTTAAAAGTAACTTGAAGCAGAGATTGGATCTCAAAATTGGAAATTTAAATCTCTTTTAGTATAGGTAGGTATAGGTGTATAGTATAGGTACCACTTAATGATCTAGCTACAGAAGTTTTACTTCTAACACGTGTACGGTGCTACACGCGTATATATTTTTTTTTAAATATTTTTTGTCGATAAAGTTTGAAAAAGATGAAACGAGTCCCATAGGTACTAATTTATTTATAGACTTATGGGCGCATGAGGCGTAATTTTACAATGAAACTAGATTTTTTTTAACATTTACTTATTATCGTCATTTCAGCTTAGACGAGCTCTAGCTTGTGTGCTCCATCTCCATCGCTATGTGTATTCTTTAGATATAGATATAAGTTTATTCACTGAAGAAAACATGGGTACATCGACAGACAATTTCAAAGGCAGGAAATCAACATTAAATTGTAGAAGTATGTAGGATCTATCTACTCAGACGATCAGATATCATATCATCCTAACTGGGATAGCGGCGGGTACCTACTTATCCAATGCAACAACGTAATGTGACTCTCTTTGTGGCTTTACCTACAGGGATTATATGTAGAGCCTGAGCCTGACACTAAAGCACAGAAGAGATAATAGTACCTAAAGATAAGAGCCCGCCCTGTCGTATATTTATCTAATTAGGTCCACAAAACGGATTACAAACAAAAAAAGACACAGCAATAAGACATGCACAGAATAAAGTTCAGACTGCTCTCCAACGCATGCGGACACAGATGGCTACATAGGGAACGTCATCACTAACTATTTGCTACTTATAAAAATATCATTAAAAAAAAACAAATAATTATTATAAAAATCACAGTTGCATGCATAAAATCAATAGCAAAGAAAAATAATTAATATGAATATGAATATAACATTAATTATAATACCAAATTATTATTAGTTTAATTCACATTAGATTGAGGCTAAAAAATAATTAATTTTGTAACGAATTCAATATACTTAGGTAATAATTTGTCGTATTGAATGAAGTGAGTTAGTTACGGTGAGACGCTCTCTCGATGTAAAGATAAATAATAAGTACCCGTATTAATAATAATAATAGTGATATTGAAATGGGATCAAAATCATTTATTATAATATCTACATTACATACCTACTTATTAGAGAGAGTTCGCTTTGTCATCATTATTCGAGAAAGGTCGCAGCAAACGTGCAGAATTTCTAGAAATTTGTCAACAATCTAATAGTGACACAGATAGGTAGTAGCGCCATCTATACATGTTGTTGTCCAACGTTTGATAAACTATTGTCAATACATGATGCCAGGGCTCGGCAACCTTGTGAGCCGTGGGTGCTTGTGCTTGGCGCAACGGATGATGCCAGTTATCACCACTAGCCACTAGATGTCACTAGATGTACTAATCGAACGAGAGTAATCTTTCTTACTGTCACAGTAGAAACGTTTTTGATAGTAGGCACAGAAGAGATAATAGTACTACGTATAGTAGGTTAGATTAGAGCTACTTAGCTGGATTTGTAGTCACCATAATGCGATTCTACAAACCATGTGATTCCTTTCCATCCTTTATTTGCATCTTCCATGCTTCAGCAACTGTCAAATGTCAAACCTATGTGTAGAAACTACCTGATCTGAAGATGGGTGGAAATTGTTATTGAAAACGTTACTGATTCAACACACAGTAACTAATTCACATAGAAGTACCTAAATTATATGGTATCATACTTTGTGTCGTAACAGCGAAGCCTCGAATAGGTGTGATAAAAGTCCCGATACCTTTTCTCCTAGGCCGGTTTTCGAACCCTCGACCCCTGGTTGGTAGCCACAACCTTTTCCCAAACCACAATTAACTTCCATACACCACCCACCCTCACAAGTAATAATATAATTTCATCAAAATTGTTTAATTGTTAAATAACACAAAAATTAAGTAAAAATAAAAGTAAGTAAGTACTTAATTTATAAAAATAAATAAATAGGTAATTATAATCTTCTATCTTCTATATATATAAAAATGAATTGCTGTTCGTTAGTCTCACTAAAACTCGAGAACGGCTGAACGGATTTATCTTATCTTAGTCTTGAAATGTTCGTGGAGGTCTAGGGAAGGTTTAAAATGCGAGAAAAAAACGAATAATTTCCGGGAAAACCCTAAAAACAGCCCTTTTCTATTTCCCATACAAACGTTTTCTAGAGTCAATCGTTTTCTAGAGTCAATTTGAACTTTATTGCTATTCAATAAAGTTCATATTAAATTGAGGCAGAACGAAGTCTGCCGGGTCAGCTAGTCTAAGTATAAATGTAATTGATGGAACCCTATAATTGGCTTTATCTCTTAAGTCTATAGAGTAACATTTTTTGTAATGATAAATGCTGTTGGCTTCCTGAATAAATAAATAAATACATTACAAACATTTGGCACAGCACCTCAATTACACATATTGGGCAACTAGCACATCATCCCACGATCCAGGGAATGTAAACAATCGGACCTGGCATCAGGGCGCGGGTCATTCACAGCGGTTCACTGTGGCCCAGGGCTATATTTATCGTGGCTATTTAATCTGGTCGCCTGCTGCCGAAAACACTAACACCGATTCGCGTGTGGGTTACCTACCTATTAGTGCTTTCCTGGGCCCGAATTCTACTGTTCACAAGCATGCGACAAGCCTGGCACAAACTTCGTATTCTACTGTCCAAAACGTACTCAAGCTGGCGTCAAACTGGCGCCAGCGTAAGTACGTTTTGGACTGTAGAACGAAGTACGTTTTGGACAGTAGAATACGAAGTACGCTTGCTTCACGCTGGCGCTTGTGAATTGGATTCCAGTTTTAGTAGAATACCAAATATCTCGTATTGAAGTTTGTGCCAGGCTTGTCGTATGCTTGTGAACTTAGTAGAATTCGGAGCCTGTTTATGACATGCCTAACGCACTTGCTTGTGAGGATAACAAGGAATTGGGGAAGGATTTATTATACATCTTCCTGCTTTTATTACGCAGTGGAGGCAAGCCTTTTTATACGTTTTTATGGAGTCGTAATCTTGGCTTCTAAGATCTTGGCATTGCGTCGACTATTTATTCATTGACCTAAAAGTGTAAGATTTGGCCAAATTGAAAATACTCATCCAACAGTAAAATCCGGGCTTTGCAATGGTAGCCGTATTGCTCTTTATTATCCAATCAATAAGCACCAACATAACTTTTAATCCGCCCTTTTAATCACTGATTTTAATGCGTCGGGCCGCGGGCCCTGAACCCTCCTGCGGTTGGCGACCCCTGTATACCACAGCACTACAGGATGTAACAAATAGATGTTTTTTTTGGGATGGTCAGGATGAGCATCATCCTGAACAAACTGTCCCCACGAGGCGTAGAACATTAGACATTAACATTTCCTTCGTCTACAAGTATGTATCATACTTCATAATACTACATTTGTATTACGACGCCATTTGATGGACGGTTCTCTAGTTAGAAAACAGAAAGCATAGTAAGTCCTAAAATGGTACGAAGGGCGATAAAATCTCTTTTTAGATAGAGTACACTATTTTTATTTACTTTTTGGGGCTCCGTACCCGAACTGGACCCTATTACTGAGACTTCGCTGTCCGTCCGTTCGTCTGTCTGTCTGTTTGTCTGTCACCAGGCTGTATCTCATGAACCGTGGTAGCTAGACAGTTGAAATTTTCACAGATGATGTATTTCTGTTGCCGCTATAACAACAAATACTAAAAAACAAAAGAAATTTGGGGGCTAGAACTAATGTTTTTTTTTGTTTGTTTTTTTTTTTGCGGTTTTTTATAGATGATACGAAACCCTTCGTGCACGAGTTCGACTCGCACTTGGCTGGTTATTATTTGTTTTTTGTGTGAAATAAAGAAATTATGAAGGGCGTAAAGAATAAAAGACTGAGTAAGCTAAAGGGGCCTCTACACAGTAGGCCATGATGGGCATTACAGGCATTGCTTGCATTGTGTTGTGTAGTAGAGGCACTTTAATACGGTGCCCCAGGCAAAAACAGCCTTTAGCATGATTTAGCTAGCAAAACACCAATCGCTCGGAATGATGAGTAGTATTGCTGTACGTTTTTATCACGAGTGTCAGCGTGACTTCGCTTTCCCATAAACGTAATTTTATTAATTTTGCTCGATAGAAAAGTCTCCTGAAGTTCATCGAAAATCTGTCCGTCACATGTTTTATTTTACAATTTCGCCGCATCTGAATTTGTGTTCTTGTTATTTATCTAATCATTATACAGGGTGACATTTAATTAGCTGACCATATTTGGGGAATGATAGTACATGAACAATTTTCCCCAAGAAACATATGGTCGCAAATGAAAAAATAATTGGGTCTCCCATAGTAAGCTGAATACAACTGATCGGGTCGATGTCAGCTAATTTAATGTCACCTTGTAATAATGGCACAGTATGTTCCTCAGTTGGACTTGCTTTGCTTGGCTTTGACTTTTTTTATGTTTTTTTTTAATTTTCTCTAAAAATAAGTTAAGGATGAAATACTAAGTTCTGATTGCATAGGGGCGGGCCCTATGACACAGCCATCACAAAAAAGAATTTGCACAAACATGCCCGCAAAAGACGTCGCTTGCCCTATGCACCCTGTATACTAAGGGGTGTTTGGGCCAGTTCGCACGGACATCTATCACGCTCGCTCCCCGGGCGAGGGATTATAGTATTCCATCTACCGCACTTGTTGCAGTAATCCCGAGGGAACGAGAATGGGGGATGAATAAAAAAATTCATTGTCAGTCTATTTTTTTGAACACAAGTTGCTATTTTGCGCGCTTTAGGTTACTTAATTAGAATTACTTACTTAAATAATTTTTAATGCAGTCGCTCGCACTCAGATATACAGAGAAAATTCCGAATTCAACGAAACTTAAGTAGGTATGTTGTTTGTGGCTATTCAGTAGTGCTACACCCAATTTTCCGAACAAATAAAGCTGGTGCTAACTTGAGGACGATAGAAAAACCGTTTTTTTGGACTTCTTCCAGTTTTGCACGTTTAATTTGAAAAAAGTCATTAATTTTAAGAAATAGTGTTTAAGTGAATCAAAGATGACAAAATTTCGCGTCGACATTAAAAAGAAATACTAAAATTAGTCATGTAGTTTGATTTTTATTTAGGTCCAAAATACTCCCAATTCAATAAATCAGTAGAATCAGTATGTGCTTCATTTCTTGTATTTTCCCGGCCACATATGCATAGAATCGTTTTCGTCGGTATACTGCATCGCTATTGCATGTTCCAGAACATCTTCCTGGTCCAAAAGGTTTTGGGCCATACCCGTTCATTCTATGGATTGATTGTTTTGGGACTACTTTGGATACCGATAAAAGTCAAAGTACTGGACCAATTTTAGTATTTATTTTTATTATCGACGCGAAATTCTGTCATCTTTGATTTACTCATACACTATTTCTTACAATTGTTGAATGTTTTAAAATTAAACGTGAAAAACTGAAAAAAGTCCCAAAAAAAACGGTTTTTCGCCCCTCCTCAAGTTAGCACAAGCTTTATTTGGGTGTAGCACTACTGAATAGTCACAAACAACATACTTAAGTTTCGTTGAATTCGGAATTTTCTCGAGGTAAAAGTCTCTGCTGACTGGGGTACCGTACCGTATGATACCAGGAAACGAACCAGCAAAAAATTTCCCATATCAAATCTATAATTTTCACGCTCAAAATCGTTTTATTAGGGTTTTAGATACAAAGCCAAAATTGATCATACATTTATGTTCTTCTATAGAGTAAGGCTATATGTAGATGAAATAGGTGTGAAGTTTGGTACATATTTCTAGTAATAAATTCGGATTGCAGACTTTATGATCAAAGTTAATACTGAAGTGCCAAAGTTTAACGAATTTGGCCATCCTTGGAGTTAATATTGGTGAAAATATGGTCTTTACGTTACGGGGCATTGGCTGATTTTGGTGCAGGAGATTCTATTTTGTATATGTCACAGTTATAACCCGTTTTTAACCGACTTCCCAAAGGAGGAGGTTTACAATTCGTCCGGATATATTTTTTTTATTTTTTTTTATTTTTTATGTATGTTCCCCGATAGCGCCTAGACGGATGGACCGATTTGGAAAATTATTTTTTTGTTTGAAAGGGTTTACCTTCCCATTGGTCCCATTGACACTAGGTCAGGATCTGATGATGGGATCCTGGAGAAATCGAGGGAACTCTTCAAATATTATAGGCAGACCTATAGTGATTTTTGTGTTTTTCATAATAACTCGTGCAAATGCACATGGTAAGCATAATATTGTGATGCGGAACTGCTCATGAAGACCACATATGGCCACCAGATCTGCTCAATACTAGGTACAAATACAACGCGTGGCTGGCGGGCAGGCAACGCATAGCCTAAGCCGGTGGACCTAGAGCCATGAAACTTTGTACAGAGGTTCCTTAGTAGAGTGGGGTAGCACTGTGATGGGATTTGACAAAATTAATTCCCCAAGGGGGGGGGGGGGGGTAAGGGGTTACAGTTTGTATTAAACTCAATCTAATCAAATAGGGTTTGTGGAAGTCGGTTTTTTCTAAAGTTTACTTTTTGTTTCAATTATTAGTACCAAACCAAACGATCCCAGAAAAAATGGCTTTGTTGGAATTATTGCAAGCAAAAACTCCCTATAACTACTAGCAGTATGTATACCTGATGGTGATGCCACATATATTAGCAAAAACTAGAATAAATAGGCTAACTATAATAATAGGTGACAAAATATAAAAAAAAAAACAGTCACTAAATGTTTGTTCCTTTACACTTAACTTATAGTACAGAGAAGTAAAAATCAACAGCAACTTTTTTCACTCTTTGCAGATTTTCACTAAATTCTTGGATGGCAGTGTGGTATTTTCTTGTGCAAAATGAATTTCACGTTCTTTATTTATCCGAAAACGATACCAAACACGACCTAGTACTAAAACTAGGCCAGCTAGAATTTTTGTTTGAGGCGCAGATGAACCGCACTTTCCCCTCCCCTCCTGCCGCTCCTGGGGGTCCGCGCGATGGGGAACAGGGCCAGAATAGTCCGCGCGATGGGGAACAGGGCCAGAATAGATCAATTTTGTTTAGAGAATAACTATGCAAAGTTCCAGCCTCCGGTCACGAAGAGTCGATCTTATGTCATAAAATCTCGTACTACTAGGGGAAAAATGCGACTGGGGATTCTGGGCAATCCCGTCTTAAAGTTAGGAACAAATAAGACCCTCCGCTAAGTCTTTCACCTAAATAGCGACTAAGAGCGCTTTCACATAAAGACGTTTCTGTCGCGCGACAGACAGCGCGGCTTAGTCGCTAGCGTCTGCGTGGCTCGGTCGCGCTTTACAGTCGCGCTGCAGATGCGCGTTTGACGTGGGGTGGCTGACTTCATTCATTGTCTTCATTTCCAATATGAATTTCAATCATTGCCGAGATTGAATTTCATGTATGAATGTTTCGGTATCGAACATCCTTGTGGGGCGCGTAGGTAAATAATTTGAAACTTCCTACACATGCGTTTGCAACACTGGTCGAATGCCGACTAATCGCACGCGACTACGCGGCGTATCCGCCACGATTCGCTCGCAGCGCTACAGCCACGCGGCTGTCGCGCTGCAGCCGCGCTGCTGAAATATGTATCAAACCCAGTCGCGCTGCAGCAGCACGACTTAGTAGCACTGCAGTCGCGCGACAGAAACGCCTATGTGAAAGCGCTCTAACTCACGAATACACTCACGAGAACACTAAAAACTCCAAGAGATGTAACTTAACGCTACATGCATTTAACACGCATGTAATCAAGGCCCATTGTGCCCCCGGCTCGAGCACACAAGTTATATCTAAGCTACACCACAGATTAATAAAGGCTACACCAGGCCTCCGTCACTGAATGTACTCGCGCGCTATAATTACCTACCGCCCGCCCGAGCTCTCGGAGCGCCCGGCTATGGCCCGGCGCCCAACGTCAGTATGGTTGTCGCAAGCCAAGCGCACGCACGTTTTGAACTGTGTTCGTATCGTACCAGTATCTGCGATGTCTGCCAGCCCTGCGATTAGTGTGAGATCGCGCGGTGCGAGGCGACCACAACTGTAGTACGCTTGAGCATTTAGGCACATTTTAGCATGCAGCGGTTGCTGACGCGACGGAGTAGGCTATTATAGCAGTAGGTATTGGAAATTTCCTACTGAGTGAAGTATCTGTTACGTAGTAACTATTTAGTAATCTGTGGCTACACTAAGAGGATTATCCAGGAATTCCATTAAGTTGTCGCCACTGGCTATTTTTTGGAATACCACGCTTCTATTCGGGTTCTTACCCCGATGACGGCCATTTTTGGTCACATTTTTGGGGCACGTTCTATACCATGTTATACGTAGGTATACGGATGCTATCTAGCTTAGCTACCTATAACGGCGATGGAAAACGTAGCAAAGGAGGTAGGTACTGAGATCTTGTCGTGGGGAAGCAGTTGCCCATCCGAAGGAAGTACTACTTGGAACCTACAGTCCTTTATTTACTTCCCGGGTAGTGCTAACTAGAAACAAATTAACAACTTGCAATTTAGGACTCAGGTTTACCGACAACACAAAACATCAAATACATAATAAGCGCATCGCATACTAAATAATATATTCCCAAGCTTAAGGAAATGAAATTGAATATCTCCCTCTTTCGTTCATTTGGATTCCGTAGAGGCACAGAAGAGATAATAGTGTAGAGGTTTTCGAATGTCTACCTACTAGGTATGAAACCAGAAACACAGTGAACTCTGGATGTCCTCTAAATTCCTAGGAATGGGCCTGCAAAAGGGCTTGTTTCCAAGGAACGGGAGTTCAAGTTAGGCTAGTTTACTACCGTATAGCAACTATAGTAGGCACAATATTACTTTTGAATTGTGAGAAATCTACTAGTTGTTTCAAACAGTAGATATCATAATAAAAGAATAAGACTCGGACACCTATCTCTAACCTATCTTATCTAGAATTTTCGCTAAATTATCTATGAATGTAGGTATCTAACTAAGGACCACTTGCTCCAAGAATCCCGGGTCTCACATCACAATTAGGTAATAGACTGACCTACCTACACGCATAGCGAGCGAAGTGAGACTATGGCCGGACTAAATATTTTATTCATAATATTTTGACGCCCTAATCAATCTTCGAGACGTTTTCCTTCACCTGCATACCTACCTACCTACCTACTTCTGTGCTCAGTTTAATTTAAACTCAACCGGCCATGAAATTTTTCATAAGTATTTCGCGGCAAGCTAGTCGGTTATGGCCTGTGTTTACCTACCTACTGCCTACTACTACCTAACCACTCTTTTATCTACCTGCCTGACTGCAACTGCATAAAAAAATCATCATAATAATTATGTAGCCCATACCGAAGGCTTACCGAAGGGCACGGTCTGGCACGGACGGACACAGGAAGATTGTGCCATACTCCACCACGCCGGCTCATGTGGGTCGATGGAGGGGTGTCGGCCTAGTGCACACTCGACTGTCATCCATCACTTTACCCAAATAAAAACTTATCTAAGTACCGAAAATAATGATGAATCAGAACAATAACTAGGTAATATAAAATTTTAATTAGACACACGCACACGCACATAACTCCTTTCCTTCCAATCCAAACATGCTATTCGAAATCCAGAAATACACCCTTTACCTTACCCTAACTTCGGCAAAGTTCTATTCGCAGCGTAAACTTCTAGTTACCGACCAGAAAAGTTTTTTTAACATCACGGGAGCTAGTGTCTAGAACCTTGTCACACACAGCTAAGCTACGGTAGCTTGAAAGTGCATCAAGAGATGCAAGCATGATGGATGTTGGTGGAGGCAGAATTACATTTGTTCCTCTCACTTCTATAGCAATGTGTGATGCAAGAGCGGGATAGAGGCATCAGGTTCAGGTACACGCACGACGACGCAGCGCAGCGGCTTGCTTGGCTTCGTTGAATTTTTGTGCAGTGCAGCAGCAGCGCAGCAGCAGTATTGTGTAACGTTTCGCCGTGAGTGGTTGTGTCTGTCCGCTGCGAGACTTACGTTCCAAAACGTATTTACAAACTTAATCCCAAGTGTTTTGACTGCAAATTAACGCTACAATTATGAAGAACAGTGTATAATTCCTCCATTGTTTCCTCGTTGGATGTTCTGTTTATGTTTTTAGAACGCATTGTCTTTAATTTCAGTGCCTAGTTAGTGTAACCTTGTGTTTGTTGATTGACGGGAGTTTTTTTCGGTGTAGTTATTTCCGCACGTGTGATGCAAGGTCCCGGGTTTGGATCCTGAGGCTGTCATGGCGATTGGGGATAAAGTATGCACACTTCAATGATGATGGTGAGTGTTAATTGTTGTTGTTCCTGTGGTATTTATTACCGTAAGAGTTATGTATGACGGGCGAGAAATAGAACTAGTTTTTCCTCTTGACTGTTATTTATACGTATACCTACCATTATACTTACTATGTAGTTAAGAATGTAGAATTGTAGAGCGTATTTTATAATCAGTGATCGGAGTAGGCAGAGCTATTTTATGTACTTGCCATATGTAAGAATAATATGGATACTCCCCGAATCTCGGGATTTGAATCGAATTCTAGTGGTGCAGAAAGAGACAAAAACAGGTGGGTCACTCTTGTTTTCGTTTCGTTTCGAGGAACACCCCGCTATTGTTTTTGTTTGGCGATATCACGACGAGTTTCAACAAAGCGGCAACGTCGCACGTTAGGAAAAAAGTTTGGCAACGTGTTGCTGATATAAAATTTACAATGTCGCTCATGCGCTTATTGCCTTACATAAACCATGTTTTATACTTATTGATAAAAACAATTATATTTATTAAAACCCCGGAGTATCAGTCCCAATACCATGGATTATCCATAATAATATCAATGTTTGCGGTCAATGAACCTAAATAGCTCTGCCTACTCCGATCACTGTTTATAATATAAGTGACCATAACAATAAGATCTGCCTGCTATAGCGTAGGTTATATGTAGGCAGGTATCTATTAATACATTAATACCTACCTACACGCAAGACTTGGTCAAGGTGAATTTCTTTCCTAGCTGCATACTTAACCTCTAAAGCTCTACATTACATAGGTACCACTTAGGTACTCTGACTAAAGAGTTGTGGTAGGTATACCTACTATAAAGTAGGTAGGTGGGTAGGTCTAGGTACCTTCCTCTAGTCACAAAAATATAGAGGTGATTAATAGGTACAATATTAAAGGTCAAGTTTCTGGCCTTGAATTATGAATTTATGACAATAATGTCAATGTCAGTCAGTGGACTTCATTAAAAACTAGAACTTTGGCTGGTAGTATAGTGATAATGTATAGTGTAGGTAAGTATGATTGATAATGATTAGGTTTCCTACGAGGTATAGGTATCCTGCCTGTGTAAGTAGGTAGGGTGAGAGCGCCTAATTCCGCACATCTCTATGTATCGCACACTTGGCACAAAAACCTGTATCTATAGATAATTTCATCCAATATGAACTCCAATTTATTTTAGGTAGGTAGGTACCTACTTGCATTGATTGTAAGTTGGTCGTAGACTCGGACACCTAGGTATCTCTTACCTATCTTATCTATATTCTTCGCTAAATTATTTATGGATGTAGGTATGTAATAAAAGCTCGCACCCTACGCTACAGGTAGGTATGTAGGTAGGTCAAATTATTGACCGAGCGAGCGAAGCGAGCGAAGCGTCTCCGTTTCAGGTTTGGGCAAAAATGCTTTCGTATGTCCGGTTGTTCTCCTCTACAGGTCGCATTTATGAACCGATTCTCGTGAAATTTTGTGAGCAGGTTGGAAAAATAAATAGAATTTTTTACTCGAGCCAGTTTTTTGATTTTTTTCAAAATGGCGGAGATATGGGGTTTTAAAATGTAAAAAAATCGCTACAACCCAAACGGCTCGATGGATATTAACAAATGAGGTGTCGTTGGATTCGTAAAGACCATGAGAGTGAAACAGATGAGCGAGCGAAGCGTCTCCGTTTCAGGTTTGGGCAAAAATGCTTTTGTATGTCCGATTGTTCTCCTCTACAGGTCGCATTTATGAACCGATTCTCGTGAAATTTTGTGAGCAGGTTGAAAAAATAAATAGAATTTTTTACTCGAGCCAGTTTTTAGATTTTTTTCAAAATGGCGGAGATATGGGGTTATATAAAATGTAAAAAAATCGCTACAACCCAAACGGCTCGATGGATATTAACAAATGAGGTGTCGTTGGATTTGTAAAGACTATGAGAGTGAAACAGATTATATAATTTTAGTAAAAAGTCAATAGGTTGTATAAAAGATCGCGAAATGTAGTTTACAAAGTTATTGGTGCGGCTACTTTCATACTGCATGTACGTAACCAGGTACATTCATAAGTTTGTATGTGTTATTGAAAGAAAATTATTTGGGTTATTTTTTTTATGTGTGTTAGCAGTTCAGCTTTCCCACCGACATACTCGCGAGGTCTACAGCTCACAGAGCCACTAGTTTTAAATGTATTGAGTGAGGTGAGATACCTACCTAGGTAGGTATCTAAAACTAGACCACAGAAAAGATAATAGTACTCCGTATACCAAGACCTAGGTCGTGGGGACTAGTTTTCGAGACTCACGTTGCCCATGCGTATCGTAAAGGGAGAAAGAAGGGAGTAGAGAAAAGATACCCCTTTTCGGCCAGTTTACGTAAATATTGAATTCAACTGGAAAATAGACCATTAACCGATTGTATTCCACGTAAAACAATTGTGTTGCCCACTTGGCTAATTTAGGTAGGTATACCCAATTCCGGCCATTTTGATTAGTTGTCGGCCATCAATGTACCTTTTGTCGGCCGCTCTTATGTTGACTAATGCAAGGTTCAATTAGGCATAATTTCTTTTCATACGTAAAAAAGCTCATTATATTAAAAATATTGTACTGTATAACAGCCAATAGAATCAACGATTACAAACCTACAAAATATAATGGTCAAAACATTGTTACCAAGTTTAAATTTCAAATACGATGTTTTGTTTATACCTAGTGTGGCCGCAATTGAGTCAGCTATGAACACATTCACGGCCATCCTTCATCGTGTATCAACATGAGGAATATAATAAAACGATTCACTGAAAATCTAACTGAGCGACTAAATTACTGACTGAGCCACAAGTCGCCCAGCGACTCGTGGCTAGATTGGTAATTTATAGTCTATTCGTGATAAGAATGCCGGCGGCCTAGCCACGCCCCGTAACCAATCAAATCGTTTCCAATTATCAAGACAAGTTCACAGTGACCAGTTGAAGGCAAACTTTCGAACGCCAAGGTTGTGTCCTGTCCTGTGAGTGTGTATTAACAGATTTAAATTTAAATTTCACTGCATTCTTATCACGAATAGACTGTAGTGGCTCAGTTAGTATTTCGGTGAGGTTAGGTTAAGCTGGGTCCAGATATGTTCATTTGTCCGTTCCGTTCCTCCGTATCGTATCAGCGTCGCGATCAAATATTCTGATGAACAATACCGGATTGCGGCCACGTGGCCGGAAACCAATTTTTGATGGATATCGCGACCTGTTTGCCGGCCTGCCAAAATCTCGAAAGAAATTTAGTTTTCACTAATTTAGTCAGCAAATTCCACAAAAACAAACATTTATCGACCTAAACTTCATATCGCTATAGTATGAAGTCAAGTAAACATGGTATAATCTATCTTTGATAAATCTTCACTACTTAGTATTTCTTTTCCGTTAAACCACACACATCCCTACAGTAGATTTCCTAAAATAAATTGAAAGCAAACACAAAATAAATGTTGTTTGTTCAAATGGCGAACATTTCAAAAATATGGTTTGACCCATTCCTATTTTCGAAGATAGTTCGAAAATAGGAATTGGTCAAACCATATTTACCCTACTAAGGTACAACTTTTTTGGAAATCATGGGATCATCGGCAATAGTTACGGCTTTTCACTTCTGATTTGTATCGTTACTTACACTTGATATGTTGAAAGCCGTGACCCTTGCCGATAGTACCCAGGACCCACCCAACAATTACGCCGCCGGGAAGTTCATATTATTACCTTGCGCAGTCAAGTTAATAAAGTTTAATTATACATCTTTATTAGGTTCAAGGCTGTTCGCAATCCCGAAACAGTTACTATTTATGACCTCATAGTCCTTTTGCTTAGTTTTGGCTATTTCTCCTTGTTATTCAAAGTAAAGCAATATTTTTCCCACCTAGGGTCATATTCAATTCAAAATCTCTTTATTTCTCTAGCTAGATATAAAGTATGGAAATGAATATTGTTAACGTCACTTTTTGCCTCTTCCCTACATTGGACCAGTTTTAATCTGATGCAAGGTCATCGTCAAAGTCAGAGCACTTATCCAATAAAATTATAAAGAATCCATCCAAGTGTGTAGCTCGCATTTGTAACATAGTCTATCTATTATAAGTTTTCTGTATGATTGTTTGTGTACCTACTACCTACCTACAATAAAGAAATTACGAAATACCTACTAATATAATCTGCCTAACAAATCCCATGTCAGTTTACGCGCGACAAAAGTTAAATGGTTTTCTCTTGCGCCTATTTATATGTACCTACCTGGGGTAGCCAACTGCCTATAATCAGGGCCAAACACAATGACATGCCCCTTGGGCCCTCAACACTTATAGTACCCACTATTGGGACTACTACCCTACTTGTAATACCTACCACCCTGCAATAGCGACTACTGTTATTGGAATAGGCACCTAAATGGCGTGGCATGCATGGACTTTTGGTTTGAACACTATTTCATAAATTGCTATTGTTCAATCCTTCAAAGAATTCTTTGGCACGCAGCTGTGATTTGTTTTTTTTTTGTTGATAATTTAATCTTGAATATAAATTTCTTATTTGACGCGGTCTTATTCCTTTTCCGATTTCGATATCACAAACTGTAATTAAGATTTTTGTTAAGTTTGTACAACTGTTGTTATAAAATTACTAAGAATACTTACCTTTTCATGGTATGTTGTACCTAGGTTTAGAGTTTAGTGTATGTTGTGTTTGTTGTTTGACCTTAGCCTTGAAATGTATAAGTCTGACTTGCTTGTGTGAATTAGATAATTCGTCGGGTGATTTTAGCGTGAAATCAATTGGTTGGTTAGGTATATAGAGATAACTTATCTTATCATCTCACTGACCTCTGGCTAGAGTTAGGGATATACCTACTACTGCCAACTTGCTCTATTCCGTTCATTTACCTATTAGGTACCTACCTAATTACTTATGTACTTACAAACAAAGGTAATTCGATTAAGTATATTGAAAAAACTAATCGAACGGAAGCAATAAAAATCATGCTACCTAACTCACTTCTACACAAAGTAGTGCAGTAGTGTGCAACTGAGAAAGCATGGTTTCGTTTGTTTAAGGCGAGGTATGAAATATTACAAACCAAGGTCAACGAAGATTGCGGAAGTGAGAAGCGAATATTACTCGGGAATAAGAACAAGTGGGATGGCAATTGTGCGCTCGCACCTAATCTGAATCAACGTAAGCGCCAAAACGAAAAAAAAAACATAAAAATAGGCTTATTTCAGGGAATTACATTTCATATTTCAAATCGCTAATTCCCCACATATTACAATTAATTGAAAGATCATATTTACTACTGCTGCGATATAATAGGAAAAAATATTGGAAAAAAGGATTGACTTTGGATTTATTTTCTATCGGGAATTTATTATCCAAACACGTTTTCCAACATGAAAACCCTAGATTATTATAGTCAAATTAGATATACCAGAAATTTATTACCATTTGATTATGATTTGCCGAGTATTTCCTGAAATACACATGAAAAAATCACCCCTAATTTATTTGTGAGGCGCCTTAACTCGATTCGTTTCCTTAATGAACCAAGTAGGTAGGTACTCTACTCAATAAACTTTTAATAATAACACAAGCGAACTCGCTTGACACTGCGCGTGTTTTGTTTGACATTTCAAAGTAAATGTTACTCACGCACGCGTTAAAGATCGTTAAATGAAAGACTATACTTGTTTAGGAGTTCTATCGATAACTGGGAAGTCATTTTTCGGAAGCATTTTAAAATCGACTTTACTGAAACAAAAACATTCCATTTTCAAAACAAAAGATATCGCCAGCAAAGTAATGTTCCAGTACCTATTCTGCCTGATAGTAAACACAGATAAAGGCGGCAAATGCAACGACCTCTATAGATAACGAAAGAGTTTTTACCTGACTTGAAACCTCCTTTATCGTTTCGTTCTGGGTGCGTTCTGATAAAATAGAGTAGTTACATTCTTACCTACCTACCTAAGTAATCTGCCTACCTATCTTCTATATCGAGAATGTCTAGGCGACTTTAAATTAAGATTTGTTTTTCAATAATGAATTAATGATCAAAACAAAAATAACTGTGCCTATAACATGCCTGCACTTCCTAAAACAAGTACAGCAATATCTTTACGAGATGTTTGTAGAATACTTCACCGGGTACATATCCAATTCTGTGTTAGATCATGAACATATTTTAATTTTGTGTAGCACTCACGACGACGGATACAGATTAATACATTAAACACAGGAAAGCAATTAACCCATATTCATAAACAAACGTTCTCAAAGTAGAACCGCCTGAGCTAACGCATTGTTTTCCTTTGCAAACACACACACACACATTTTGGACAACCTCTGTTGCGTGGTCGAGGCTCTTACTTACTAGCTATATTCTCTTTGATGGCGGATGACAAGTCCGTAAGTACCAATTTTTCCCATCTGGACAGCTAAGTTATACGTACATATAGTACCGCGTCCACACCGTGCCATGCCACCCGCATCTGTCACTGGCAAATATTAGCAAAGATCTGACAGATTTACCAACGTTATGAAATGTCAGAATTCAGAACTACGACCGCCATTTTTGAAATGCCATTCTATGCTCGGACGCATTTCCAAATATGGCTATCAGGGAGAGTGGAGAGCGCATACTTAGATACATTTTCCTTTGAAACACAACTCACCAATTTACGGGCGGCGGGGGACGAGGTAAGAGAGCTGTGATTGGTCAGCCGCTGCGAAACTGTCTGGCGGCTCGTCATCGTACAGATTGCATGCGTTGAATACAACTAATGTTTGGCGAGCCGCATTCCCCGCGCAGGCACAGTCAATTGGATATATTAATAGTCTCTGCCTGTCTTTGCTCATTGGTCATCACATCACATCAAGCGTTAGTTCCGCCTGTCACCGCGCGCCAATCATCGTTGGGAAGCTGAACGTCCAGCAGCGCCACTCTCACTGGCCATAATGTAGTAAAAGACTGCGCCGCCGAGACATTTTTAACAGACTTCAAAAAAGGAGGGTGTTTCTTATTATTTTTATATATTTTTTAATGTGTGTTACCTCGAAATTGGTATTATTTGTGAACCTATTTCAAAATTATTATTTTTTGTATGAAAGAATGGACCTTCAGGCACACCTCGGACACTCCATAGAACGCTCGTAAAATAATCACCTATTACTACTACATAACCAAATGATGTTTGTATACGTGCAAATGTGTGCGTAAACTTTGCTAGGGCTGGTGGCGCGGAAAATGCAGCGATATTAAAGTATACGCGCCGTCACTCGTCCGGCGTTCAGCCCTGTCTATTGATCCTTTAACCAATCCTTTGACGCCAGGGGTGGGGTGCGGTATCTGAATCAGAGCGCGGGGAAGGTAGTGGCCGTTCTGTACGGAGTACTATTATCTCTTCTGTGCTTCAGGTTGGTCCCATTTTTTAACCGACTTCCCAAAGGAGGAGGTTTACAATTCGTCCGGATGTTTTATTTTGAAATTCAGGAATCGGTCCAGTACTTAGGTTTCTACATAGAAAATACTGTCATCCTTAGGTTTCTACATGAAAATTAATTCTGGCTGTAAGGGCCGATATTCGGTTATTGTGAATTCTTAGACGGCATTCGCATTCCACGCGGATAGGACTAAGTTTTATTTTATTTTATTTTATTTATTTGGGACGAAAAACAACTACACAATACATAGATGTAACTAACTATTACAAAAATAAAAATGTTTTATTGTGAAGCCCACAGCATCATCCACAAGTACATTTTAGTTGGGGCTGCTGTTAAGTAAAAGATCATGGAGTCGGTTTTTTTAAGTTTTTAACTTGGTTAGTTATGCTATGGCTGTTCTCGTTGACGTGACGGTGAGTTTGCCAGAGTGGACAAACGGCGTAAGCGCCCTAAAGCTCATTGTTTACAACACGCTACATTTACTTCTGGCAACCCGCTGTACAGCGCTACCGCGCTATTTTTAGACACAGGCGGTAACTGGGCGAATCTGGCAATGAATACTGTTGTTGTAGTGTAAAGAAAGATGCATGTGGATTGTCTGCGCCCTTTTCTTGGATATGAGAACAAAGGCACAAAGGGTGGTGGCACGGATTTGCAGTTGGAATCCAGTAATAACCAGTAAATTGACCCTCTTTTTTGTGTGACTAGGGTAGGGCCTGTGTCATCTCATCACAGTTCTAGAGTAAAGAAAGACATAGTAATAAGTGATGTTTATAAATAAGGTAGCTATGCTAGTTTTAAAACTGAAAATTACCAGTTTCAGATAGATTTAACTGTGGCCCAGAGACTATATATCCAATTGACTGCGCCTGCGGGGGAATGCGGCTCGCCAAACGTTTGTTGTATTCAACAAACGTTCGCATACGCAACCATGTCCGCCAGACGGTTTCGCAGCGGCTGACCAATCACAGCTCTCTTACCTCGTCCCCCGCCGCCCGTAAATTGGTGAGTTGTGTTTCAAAGGAAAATGTATCTATGCGCTCTCCACTGGAAAGTGCTCCCTGCTGTGGCCCCATACTAGACGGAGCCTGTATCGTGTGGTTACCATATGAATGAGTAACTACTACGGTATCTGTTATTTGTTTATAGTGAGAAAAACTTCGTGATGGATGACATTCATATCAGCGTAGCTGTAGCTGAAAAATTTACTGATTCGCCACACCGTATGAGAAATTGCGTGACGCTACATTCCTTCGAGGATAACAATGAACGTAATACTAAAATGTACCATTAATCAGTATCTGATTGGAGTGTCTATAGTTCTATAGTCTATTGTTAGTGAGATTGATACTAACCATTATTATCACCTCGGCTCTGTGTGGGATGGACAATACAGGTACTATTCGATATCACAGAAGGTCTGATTAGACGCATTCATTTTGTTATTTACTCATTTGATATGAAATCGCATAGCGATAGCTCACAAGGGCGCACAATTTGACTTCACGACGCGACGGTTGCGGCAGCATTTTTGGAGCCTATGCGCATGGCATTTGCGCACTTAGGAACAGTCGTCGTTATGCTATCGCGATGCGTTTTCCATTCGATAATAATAGTAATTATTATTTATGATGCACAAGCAGCTTAGCTGATGCGCGCATATCAGTTCACATTTTACTGCACTTGTTTTATAAATTGACAATTCTATTTTTAAAACTGTTCACTGATGGTGCACTAATAGCAGTTTCTGCAAGTCTGTTCCACTCGCGGACCACTCGTTTTTAGTTATTCCTCGATCTATCTTTAAGTTGGTCTCATCTACATAATTCATTACTGGCATTGATTCTGGTCCATATCTCTTATCTATCATTAATTCTTAGACATAACATTGGCTGGCTTAAATTCTACGCAACTGTGCCTCTCATACCCCGTATGATATAAGGCGTGACGCTTATCCTCAGATTCTGAAAGACTGGTCAAATGTAGCAGAAGGTTAATCGATGATTAATTCAAAATATCGGTACGTGATTGGCTGAAATTAGTCTGAACAAGAGTTTGACCAGTGTCAACACTAATTTTCGTTTCGAATCCGTACGTACGTGATGTGTTTTGTGTTATACATGTCGAACTAACACGAAGGCTATTCGGGGGCTTCTCTGCGCTCGCCTCCTTTATTAGTCTTCACGTAAGTTACCGCAGTATTTGCCATAAAAGATTTCATCGTTTCATGATATTTCACGGTTGGCCATTTCATGATATGGCCAAATCTAGGATATGGCGCCGATATATCCATGAATGAGCGCAATAGGGATACTAACTACCTTGCATGGTGTTCAAAGACTTCAACAAGAAACTAGATTTTCAAGGCGGGAGGCCGGAGACAGGTTTTCTTGTTCTTAGAACAAAACGTGTTGGTTTTTGCTTCACAAATATGTTCGAATCAAGTACTCTTATACTACAAGGTTGTTTACGGCCAGTAAATAATACATTACTTATACACTTCAAATTTTATTTTATTCACAAACATAACTTTTACATACAGCCACGTAGGTACATTGCTTTTGGCCACAAAGACATGTAATTTTTTTTTCTCCCTAGCCGGGATTCGAACCCAGGACCTCTGGGAAGCACATCTAGCCTCGACTGGCCTAGACCGCAACACCACAAAGATCGACATTGAAGGAATAGGTCCGTATTCACAACACAAGCACAACCAAACACGAACATTTCGCAGCATTATTTTGAGAGACCGTAAGAAATGTATGAAAGTGCACCGACTTGTGAAATGACAGCCTCAGTACGGCATTTTACTTGAGGAGCAAATGTGTGCATTCGACTCTGTAAAGTTTCTCAAATCCAATGATGCAATGACAGAACTATTTATAAACTCCCGAGCATCCTGCTTATGAAACCACAAAATATATGGTCTGGTAATATTTTACCGTAAGGTTATAAAAACTGTGGTGCGCTAACGTACGTACACCTAAGGCTTAACGATATCACCGCACCTCGATTTATGCTACTTTATCTGTTTAATTTGGGTGATAAAACACCTCCGGCAATGAACTAGCTCCCTGTTACGCAACATAGTCTTGAGAGTCTGGCGTTGGTAAAAATCTTTGCCCTGTGTCTCTGTCATACTGTATGAGAAACGACGTCATGATAATAAAATATGTTGTAAGCACGTCTTTAATTCAGTAACTGAGTCTGTATAGTGGGGATTGCACCTTACTTTTATTTTATTAGTCAACATAATCCGCACACGTGCCCATGTTTAAGGTTTACTATTTCAAACAAGATGATTGCTATTTTCATCCAATTCATTTTATCAACGCCCTATTGAGGTGGTGGCGGTGCCGGTGGTTGGACGTTCCAGAAATATGGGACATTGCGTCCGCGCCAACCCATATCTTTATTTCATTCAGGTCCTCATATCTTACCAACAACACATCATACCATATTTTTTTACACTTCAGTGCAATTAAACTACAGTTTACATCACTGTCGGTTGAAAGTTTATGTTCGTAAAAATGTTAAACTTACTATGTATGGTCATACTCATCATGTAGCAGTAATATATCCTCGGTAGGTGTGAGAGTTGCTTGCAGCTGTAGTGTACAATTGTACACTGCCTTATCAGGAAGTATGGAAGATGCAACGTATGGGGAACATGCCTGAGATATTTTTGATGAATATTTAAAATTGCTATTGGTTATGTTTGAGTCTCAAGTCGTCAAAACTTAACCAATGTTAATCCTTTAGTTTAATTTGCCTTTAGTTGGTCTGACAACCTTAATACGACAAGGAGTCATTATTTCCCTAGAATTACTTAAGAATTCTGAATTCTTATAAATAAGGGATCGCCTTAATTGCCTGGAAAGTCTTTCTTTATAAAACATCCCATTATTTTGGTTAAACCATCTGAGTCAATCAATCGGTGATAAAATGATTATATGCCCTGACGTCACAGGTATAGTATATTCACACCTTTAATGAACGGTTGTGTAATTAACTACCGATGAGATTACGTAATGTAAATAGGTATAACCTTTTACTACGTACGGAGAGTAATTTATTTACTACATAAAAGTCGATGGTAGGCCAACCGGAATGTATCGACATGGGCAGTGGGCACCATAGTCGTGAGCTTACCTACCCGACACGATACAACGAAACCGACAGAACTGTCCGACAAAATATGTCGCTGAAAATTTTCATGTGGTGTCAGAATAAATAAAATTATTTTACGGGAAAACTGAAACGCAAAAGTATTTGTGGTGCATTCGAATTTTCTGATTGTTTCTTTGTTTGTTGCGCTATCAATCGTTTTGTAATTATTATTGTTGTTGTATTGTGTTTACTGAAATAATTCGGACTCTATTTTATAATAAAATAATAGAAAAGTATGTTGGTCTACTCATACCGCTCTGTTTCTTTTAAAAATTTCCTTTTACCAGTTCTCGAAGTTAAAACTAAGTTTTAGTACATGACATTACATCTAAGAAAAAGTCTGGCCAACACATCCGAGGGTAAGTTGTGCAGCCTGTGGACAGGTAGATATACTGCCCCGGTTCTCGGAAAATGTTGGTCAATCTTCAGTCAGTATCCATACCATTCCATCAAAAGTCAGTCAATCAATATAATTTACGTCTTAAACACGGCTTTCTGGAAGTGAGATTGAGACACTCTACATCGGGTTGAGCCTTTCATAATTAAAACATAACATTCTTTTCTTGCCTTGTATTTTTTTCACGTTGATATTTGCTGGTTATTAAGGGGCAATTTTTTATATCAATGAATATTATATTATATTTTTTGATAAACAGAGAGATTTCATGCACCTATGAAATATCAAATTGCTCAAATAAACAGATATACTTTATCCAAAGATAAGAAAAATAAGAGACAAGTAAAATAAGTGCTAAGTAATCCTTTCCCGACTTTATTTAGTGAATTCTCACGCCTGACATGTTTAAATGTTATAACTAATTTACATCTTAATCAGTTGAAACAACAAAGTCCCTTTAACAAATTCGTCAGCTATTTTCTTCAACTGTGTCAACAAAATTTGAAACTTTGTCTCCGCCATATCTTGTCGTACGCGAGAATGCAGTGAAATCGAACGTCATCTGAGAGTGAAAATACGAGACGTAGTAGAAAATCATGCGCATATTGAACACGAAACAATGATCACCCGATCAGCTGTGACGGTATTTCTTAGCTGTTTCTCAGGAGATATACTGATTTATGAAGTGCTATTTTTAGAGCGTTTGAAAGACAAGCAAATTAGATATGAATGAAATTAGTATCAATCAACACTCTCAAGCTAAATACAATTAACTTACTACTAAAAAACGATTAAATTAAATAAAAAATATCCTTAAGGCCAGCATTACCTCGCTGTATCGCTATGCTAATTCGCTGAGCGAGGTAGGTGCCAGCTCTAGAATCACCTGACGCTTCGACGAGTCTCTTTGCAACCTCCTTAAAGACTCGCCGAGCGTCGGTCCCCCACGGCCCGAGGGTCTCTACGCCAAACGGCACAAATATGTAGCCCTCACCAAGGGCGCGTATTTGCGCCGTTTCAAACCCTCTGTAGAGTCCGCCGCGGCACCGGCCCTGGAAGAAGTCGCTGGTAAATGGGATGGCGCTAGTGTGTCAACACTCGTTGCATCCCTTACCAACGACTTCCCATGCTGCCACGGAATGAGTGTCAGTGTTGAATTTTACCAATTATTTACTAAAATGTATCAATCAAGTCTCGTATTCAGCACTATACATCATCATTCACTTGTTGTTACAGATAGTTGAGACGAGTACTAATAGTAAACTGAGTCGCGACGCATTATTTAATTTCAACGGTAGTGTTTGTCAGAGTCGACCGTCGGCTGCCAGGATGGGTCTGTTTTCTGTCCCATACTTCAAATATTTGGAGCAAAATTCATACATTATTCGCTCATATAAATAATAGTATACTTACTGCAGTTTATATTTTGTATCTTGTACGCCACGACCATCAGTTAGTGTTAGTATAGTATTATAGGCGTAGTATCGGCCAACTGGCTGACACACATTCGCGCGTCAGTGTGTCAGACTGCCAGTACTACTGGGAAGTTGCCACAAGCTTAATGTATGAGTTAACCCACTTGTGACCAGTTTAGTTGATTTAAGACGAAGTACTGTCGGTTATAGATATGCTGCCTATGCTGGTAAATATTGATAAGTCTACGATGCCTATAGGTGGTCAATTTGTTTGATTTATACTCACCCTGTACTTATTCTCCCCATTTCCGATTCTACAGATTTGAATTTCACACAACCGCTTTTGTTTGACACTTCTTTTTTTTTACATTCATTATGCAAAAGCGGGTGCCTATTATATTAAAACTAAACCGATAAACAAATTATTGTAAATGCCTAGGTGAAGCTTACGAGGCAACACAAAAGTATTGTACAAATTTTCAGATATTTAGTTTAGTGCTAACACACCATCAATTTTCACGAAACTTTAACCATTTATCTTGCTTGTTTCCTGCAAAACAAAGTATTGCAAGTAGATTACAATTTCTGAAACGAAGAAGAAGATATTAAACCATAACACGGACGTGCCGAGGAAGTTGTTCCTAGAAAACGTTCAATAACATG
Source organism: Argyresthia albistria (assembly GCA_963457715.1). Lineage (NCBI taxonomy): Eukaryota > Metazoa > Arthropoda > Insecta > Lepidoptera > Argyresthiidae > Argyresthia > Argyresthia albistria. Next base: position 8,540,962 of record OY735265.1, on the reverse strand, counting down.
GAAAATGTCAGGACAGGAAATGAAAATGTATTCCGGGGAAATACCGATATTTTACCTGTAAAACATTTATTGTTTTCTTTTTTGTTGACTCCAAAATAATTCGTATATTTTCCAATTCAGCAAACATTGGCTCGTATCACTATCTTTTACAGCGACCCTGAATTATCGATTACGTTAATTACCTACTTATTACTTATTCCTATTGATTTAGTTGGTAGAGTAGCAATTGCCATCAAAAAGTGCTCTGAAGGCGTCTACCATTCTTCAATCAATTTAATTGCACTCCACATTTGTTATGCAAGGTGAAAATTAAACCGATTTGATCAGAGCATCTTTATATTTCACTTCCCAGTACATTTTGGCCTGAGTGGATCAGCTGATTTGTATGGAGAAGTGAAAAATAAAGTTGCTTTGATCAAATCGGTTTCATAGTAAATGTTGCTCAGAATGATGTCCCTAACAAAGTATAGTTTCTCATTTTGCGTTAATTCATTTACACCTTGTTTATATAGATAGAGAGTCCGAGCTACAAATCCATTCAGTTCTCTGTCAGGCAGTGAGCAAGGCAATGGTTACAGTTCTTACTTACTTACCTTTTATACATAAAATAAGCAAACAAGAGAGAGAGAAAAGCTTGCCTTTGTACATTTTGTGTTCTTCATTTTCCATTTTGCCATATATCGTTTGTAAAACACCCAAATCGGTGTAGTCCTGACTCCTGTCTAGAAAATTATGGGGACAGAGGCAATGGGGACAAAGGGTCTACACTACACCAACAAAGTGTCTAGGCTTTACCCGTACGGGCTGGCAGAGGCACCGCATACAGGGTGTAACAGAAGTGTTAGTCATATTTTAGGAGACCATTCTGAGCAACTTTTACTATGAAACCGATTTGATCAAAGCAACGTTATTTTTCATTGCTCAATACGTTTTGGTTCGGCCGGACGGTCCTCTCCTCTGATTGAATAGAGAAGTGAAAATTAAAGTTGCTCTGACCAAATCGGTTTCATAGTAAAAGTTGTTCAAAATTATGTCCCTAACGACGACCCCCTAAAATATGACTACACCTTTCTGTTACACCCTGTATTACAAACGTTTCGTACTGTCTGCAAATAAATCGAGGCCGGAGACTTCCTGTCTAGATAAGTTTACTTTAGTTACAAGACTTGTAATATAAGAAGTTACGAGTTTGTATGTAACTAGTTTGTATGTAACTAGTTCGCTGATTGTTGCGTATTGGCCGTCTTATTTTCAATCACACATCTTCTAAAACAATAGTTCGCCATTGTTCGGTGGTTCGAGCGGTGTGCTTCTGCGAGTGAAGGGGTAAGCTGTATCGAAGGGAAGCCTAAACCAAATTATCAAACGTGGCTAAAGTGCTAGAGAGTATTCAACATAATGTTACTCTCGTCACTCTTGACTTGACTATGCCTAGCGTTCCTGACTTTAAAGTACGGGTCAGATTTCCGTTTACCCACAGCTCCTTATTTTAGCAGCCCTAAAAATAGGCCGTTAAGGCTGCGGTATCCCAATTGCTTTTATCTCAGCACCCAAATTATCTAACGCCTCAAATTAATAACTCTCCCCCCCCCCCCCCCTCCGCCCAATTTAGGGCTTATATAGTAAAGGGATTCCTGTCCTCGGCAACCTTAACGGCCCCTTTATCGTAAGAGTATCAGTTAAATTGTGTTGCCAAGTCTTTTAGGGGTTATTAAAACGGAATTATCCCGCGCGTTTACTTGGCCCACTTTTGGGGGAAATTCTTGGCGTAAAATGTTTGTGTTTTGTGCAATATAGGTATCTAACCTACTCGTACTATTTTTAATTCAAAAAACGCTTTTACAGTTGCTTAGGCTTCATTTTGGTTCCCACATTTTTTTTCAATCGAATAACTCTGTTTATTATTTATCTATAATTCTAAATAATTGTAGATGGGCTTACCCCCTGTCACGCAAAATGGAGAATGAATAGCTAGTGGTCTTATCTGGGCCTCTGCCACCCTATTATGGGAAACTAGTGACGCAATGGTGGTGATGATCATGAGCTCACTCAATTAGGGACAGGAGCTATTTTATGTTATTGTGCCTATGTATTTTAAGTTTAAGTCGATTATGGAAATTTTTACCGCTGTCTACTTCACTAATAGTCGGAGCCATTATGCTTTTGTTTCGGTAATATAAGAGTTCGATAACAACCCTGACCACTGACCCACTGCCCTGTAACAGGTGGGGTAGGTAGCCTTATGAACAAACAAAACAAATACAGTCTTACAACGATCTATTGGCGCGTGAGTGACGTTTACAATAGGACGCCACTTCCACGTAACCTAATGCAACGAATCTGTCAAAAAGCGTTGGTTCCGCCTGTCACCGCAAACCAAAATATCCTTACAAAGCTGATTTGTGCTTTGGTGGATAAAAAGCCGCTGCTGACTTAGCTGCTGCAGGGGCAACCTGAGTAAAAAAGCGGGGATGACCTTGAATTGCTTCCTTGATTGTGAAGTGTGTAGGCAAGCAGGGGCAACTTTTATGGCTCGCCCTGCGGCAGGGGCAGCGATAATCTCGAGAGGCGATCAAGCGAAAATGACATTTAGTGTTTTAGACTTTGAGTTGGATTTTGAGCAGCGATTCCTTCCTTGCAGGCGTGTCTGTAGAGCAGCTCCGTCCGACATTGCTCCGACAGCCCCCCTTCCTAGATCGCTGCAGGAGCAGGCATGTCAGTAGTCACTTTAAGAGTGCACCGAGATTCTAGCGCTAATCGATTTTGGGTATTCTTGCGCTTCGTGTATGTGTGCGTGAGGCAAACCGGCGGCGGCGGCGGCAAGAGCGAAAGCATGCGAAAGGCTAGCAAGAGCCCTGCGCCGCCGCCGCCGCGCGTGACGAGCCCTGCGCCGCCACCCCGTCGTCACTCGCGAGTTGGTTGGTTGGTATAGTAGAACCCACGAGTAGCGTCGTTTGAAAAGCCGGCAAATTCAAAAAAAGTCTCGTCATGGCAACTGTATGTTTACGACCTGAATTAAGGAGAACGCACACTTGTCTATCACATCTTACACTAATCGCTCGGCACCGATGGGTCTGAGTTCACCTTTATTGGATTTTGACAGTTTTGACAACTTCGACTTTGTTGCTATCTAAAAAGCCCACTCTATGATCATGATCAAACTACAGGACTCGTGGGTTCTACTATACCTATCTATTACCAATACCTATTTACAAAATAAAACAAAAAATCGATTTCAAATAGTTTTATTACAAATATTTACGGTTAGAAACCTTTTTCCAGATTTTACACAATTTTATTTAATATGGAATATAGGAACATGATATTTTTTCTATAAAAAATATTGAGGTGTAATGGTCTATCTCCACCAAGCGGACGGCACGGCATCGGACGGAATCGGATTTTACAATTTTGAAACGAAAATAAATCTTGCATGCAGTGTTTACAGTCTATTATAGACTCTAAACACTGCATCCAAATCAATAACAGCAGCATATCGGCGGGCGCGTGCGGCGGCGGCGGCTGTTATTGATTTGGCAATATAGACTCTAAGAGCCCTCGCCCACGACGACTTTTGCAGCGTAAAATAACATAACGGCTAAATTAGGTGAGAGTCCCAGTTATCGACCCTTTAATTTAAAATTCAAATGATTTATTCTTCAAAATAGATTCTGAATGACAATCAAGACTGAGTGAAGTTGCATGATCAGGGGGCCTAGACAAGTGACATCGCTAGGTGACATCACCTTAGCGATTCCAAATATCAAATCGCATACATAAAAAGTTATCGTTTCGACTCGCTATCCTTAGCGATGTCACTTGTCTACAGACACAGGTAATTTGGTCTTATGGCAAGGAACACACGAAAAATTACCACACAAAACATGTTTTGACTTTAAAGCCTACAGCGCGACCGTGTCTAAATTTTTAGCGTTTAATTTTTCATCATCTGGATATTTTTACCTGTTACTTTAAGTAGTAAGTAAGTAATTTCATTGTCTATTTCTCCATCCACTGGAAGACAAGAATTTTGTTTCCACGTAATTGGCACCCTGTAATAAAACAGAATATTTTATTTAATTGTAATTACTTTATTTATCGACAAAATTGGTTTTCGGATGAAATTTGTAAGACTTATTTCATAAAAATAATTATATTTTGAACTTACGATTCCAGAGTGTGATAAATTTTAGAATCGGTGTCATCCAAGGAATTTACCCTGTAAATCGAAAAATAGATATAGTGGTCATTCATACTTAATTTATTATAATGTTTTCCTATACACCCTACTATTTCTACGCTTACAGTTTATCCGATGACTCTTTGTTTTGTAGTGAAGTGCCAACAGCTGGTACATTTACCCTAAAAATAGAAAAAGATAAATAATTTTCCAGTATAAATATTTGTTCAAATATCGTAAGTAGGTAGATAGGTAAGTGCAAACCACTTTTAATAAGTAGGTATAATCGGAAGGTAGGAGGATTATACTTACTTATTAAGCAACAGTATTCTCTTTGTCTTCAAAGTTCTGTATTAGTTGTCTTTCTCTCATCCCGTCAGCAGATGGTTCATATTTATTTTGCAGTGAAATGTCAACAACTGGTACATTTACCCTATAAAAGAAAAAGAATGACAGAGAATGGAATGTGAGAAAAAATGTGAAAAATATTAGTGGAATTAATTTAGTCAAACAAACCACAAACTACAAGTAGGTAGGTAGGTATTGAGTATACTTACGAAGCAACAGGTACATTCTGTTTGTCTTCAAAATTCTCGGCCTGTAAGCTGTAAGCGTCGTGCTCTAGAAGGATAAATTAAATTGTCGTTTAGGGTTCCGTGCCGAAGGGTGCCAAACGGGACCCTATAACTAAGCCTTGTTTCATATGAATTTCTTTATTGAACACAGATAATTTACAGTGTTATTTACCACAATATTTTTAGGATTCCGTACCCGTATTGTGTGGTGGTACGGAACCCTCTGAGCGAGTACGAGTGCGACTCGCACTTGTCCAAATTATTTATATATATGCAAGTAGGTAGGTAGGTATACGAGTTACACTTACTTCATTTCCTCATGCAAGCGTTTAGCGTTCTTTTTTCGCCAACCCCTTCTTTCCTTTGATTTATTTACTTTGTTCCCCATCTCGAATGAAGTGATTTTTGACAAAACTCTTCGTACGTTTTCAAATCCGGGCGTCTCAGTGGAAGCGACACAAGCTCCCCGTCCGACAGCTGAAGCACTACTAAAGCGGATATGGGGGAGGAGAGGCAGGTCGGGTTTAGGATGGCCGGAACGCGCATGAATTTAGGTATTTCCTTCGTATTGATAAACAAACCCACATTTTGAAAATGTAAAGTGTATACGTTATAGAAAACATGTAGTAGTTTGTTATTATTCAAAACTGACAACTTTCCGTAATTATTCAGGCCGTACGTAGGGTTTATTTTATTTTTTAGAGATAACTTTGCGAATTTATTCTATCGAGCCAACTTAATCAAATCGTGTTTCCATCGTATATACCGGCTGAGATATATCCCCAATAGTACTAATATATTTGGAAAAAAAATAATTTAATTGTTTATCACTTCAAACAAGGGTTATAAAAACGTGTTATTGTGAATAAAAAGCTCGGTGCAGGCTTAAGTTGTAGTCAAATATCATAGTAGTCATATTGTGTTCACGACCGTTAGGGACTGACCCGTCTCACCCTTTGAAAGGGAACACCATATGGGAAAGGGCAAGCACATTTGCACCTTCGACGTGCGAGTTACTCTATGAGAGCTCAGAAAATTTACCTTAGCTTCTTTCTTCGTTAACTTTGTACACATTTAGGCTGCATTTTACCAACGAAAGAGTAACTTTTACTCGTGACTATATTCTACTTTTTCATAGACACTTGTGACACCCAGATCATCTCATTTTGGACTGTCAGTGTGGTCGATTCTCTAGGTTACACTGACTAAAATTACTTGACAATATTAAGTTTGACAACTCTTATGCGGACGCCATAGATTCCATTTTCGAACTGACTTTTGAATTATTTTAATGTACTGATGAACTAATTCAAAAGTGAGTTCGAAAATGGAATCTATGGCAACCGCGTAAGTGCGTCGGACGGAGCTAATATTGTGGTCGATTCTCTAGGTTACACTGACTAAAATTACTTGACAATATTAAGTTAGACAGCTCTTATGCGGACGCCATAGATTCCATTTTCGAACTGACTTTTGAATTATTTTAATGTACTGATGAACTAATTCAAAAGTGAGTTCGAAAATGGAATCTATGGCAACCGCGTAAGTGCGTCGGACGGAGCTAATATTGTGGTCGATTCTCTAGGTTACACTGACTAAAATTACTTGACAATATTAAGTTAGACAGCTCTTATGCGGACGCCATAGATTCCATTTTCGAACTGACTTTTGAATTATTTTAATGTACTGATGAACTAATTCAAAAGTGAGTTCGAAAATGGAATCTATGGCAACAGCGTAAGAGCGTCGGAGCTAATATTGTCAAGTAATTTTAGTGAGTGTGTCCTAGAGAATTGGCCCCATTGTCAAGTAATTTTAGTGAGTGTGTCCTAGAGAATTGGCCCCATTGTCATACAAGTTATACGAGAATAACTATCAAATCCAGCCTTAGGGAGGGAAATGGAGGGTTATAATGTAAGAAAAACAAAAACGATTTGAATAGTAAGTAATTATAAAAGTTACCTACCCTCTAACGTCTCTAATTTAATCTTGGTCGAAATACGTCGTTTTACGTTTTTTATGAGACTTGTCTCCATCCAGCATCAAATGTAAACAAACAATTCATATTAACCCTTCAACACCATCCGGAGTTAGCTGGATGTAAAACATTCAGGGTCCTGGTACATTACGAAATTGACTGCGGTGAATGAAAATTTAATGGGGTGTCACCGTGAAGGCCACGTTCCATGAACATTCTCCTTGGAGTCCCTTGGACCTTCATTATAGAGAGTACTTTTACGCAAATACATATCCCTAATTCCCTTAAGTGCATGGGCTTTCGTTTGCTGGTAAAAATACACTTGATTTTCGAATAATCAACGGTAAAATATTTAAGAATCCTTTATTTTTTATCTGGTGATCATTTTAATTAGGCACTTACCTACCTACTTAATTCGAAATTGGTTGACAGAGGGCTAGCCCCTCGCCGCAGCTATGGAGCAATTATGGTTGCCTCACGGCGTTTTCCATCACCATTAGAACGTCCGTACTTAACTTAAGATAAATTACTTATCACACGGATTCGCACCTGCATCTCCTGCGTGAGAAGCAAGCGTGAAACCCACTAGACCACGGAGCGCGATAGTTGAGATAGTTCCGCCCGATTTTCAATATCACCCAGCATCAACAAAGTGACTCATTACTTCTACCTTTATGAAGACAACAACATGCTCCTCTATGACCCAAGGGGCGATAACGGGTTGGAGATTGCTTCGAGATCTTACGAAACTTATGTCTCTTACTCAATAGATATAAAGCCGAGATTCGTTTGCAAAGTCAAGTGGTTCTAGTTGCTTAGTTTTGATATCCATATTCCTCTATAGGCGTTTAATGGTTTTCGGAATAAATAGGAAGTAGGTCACGAAAATAGGTTTGTTGATACTTGTTTCTACAGCCCGCTTGTTTTACAGAAGCTATTTAGGGGCGCGTTTATGCCATAAAGCGGAATATGTCATTTGCGCAGGGATTTTTATGACAGTTTGCTCTTGCTTTTATCAAAATTGGTATCGCGGAGGTCGCGGAGATAGCTGGTTTCCTCTGGCTTCCGATTCAAAGGTCGAAACCAAATGACGTTCGCTTTTGGTACTGCGCTCAGTAAGCCTGTTCCGATTCCAAACAACACGATATCGGTTTGATTCACAATTTTAAAATTGAAAAATCTTTTTTCAATGCCAAGGACCAATCATTTTAGGGCTTAGCCTCGAGACTTACGACTTCACTTTTGGGCTAGATATAATCTTATTTAGACAGCTGTTACCTTGGAATTCTGATTCAGAATATGACACAACATTAGGCCACCCTGTAACACTGCCAAAGTATATCCACAGAGCCGTGGGAAATTAGGGACACAATTACTTAAAGTACCCCATTAGTTTCCTATTAACCGTCGTCGTCCATATTAAATACATTGAATAACCAGCTGGCCTTTCTGCTTAATAAAACTAATGTGCCCTTATCGTGGGCCTCAATCAGGGCCCCAATCGATGTGGGCCCTACACAATCAATCACAATTGAGCGCGAAGGCCAGTTTGACCCCTGTTGGTAGGTTAAGAAACCAATATTTCGAGAGCCGTGTCTTAATATTTTTGTTAGACCTTCTTAGGTCGAGATACTTTGGTACTCTGTATCGGTTTAAGATAAAATTGTGGCTCCTTGGAATGTGGTCAGTTAGTTGGTCCTTTTGTAGCAGATTGCGTGTTGCAATAAGCATGAATGAATTGCATGCAAGAAAAAAATATTCCCTTTCGCCTCATAGTTTTACTAAGCTATGCAGTACGTATACAATGTTATTCAATGATTATTATTCAACAGATTCATCCCATGTGTTTCCTAAACTCAAGTCAAATATAAATAAAAACACAATTATATCATGGAATTTAAATCTCACTTTACTTAACCCCCTAAGTCGAGCCATTGTCATTTTCCAAAATTATATTTAAAAAAAAAAAACGCGTGTAGCACCGTACACGTGTTAGAAGTAAAACTTCTGTAGCTAGATCATTAAGTGGTACCTATACTATACACCTATACCTACCTATACTAAAAGAGATTTAAATTTCCAATTTTGAGATCCAATCTCTGCTTCAAGTTACTTTTAAGTTTCAGACGTCCGATTATTTGAAATTATTTTATACTTGTACTTACTTTTAATACGTCATGTCATTTATTTCCCACCATTCCTTATCTACAATTTGTCGCGCTCGTGGTGATATACTTAACTCATTCAATAGTGTCACTACTATTTGCATCTCGCTCAGATTATATACCATCTGACGTCACGTCTTTAAGCCGTCTCGCTCAAATGTATGCATTGCTTTGCTTGTCTCTGTGCCCAGTCCCTTTATTTAATTGATCGAGTACGTATTTTCAACTATTCCAAGTTAATGTGTACCTGCGGGGCTACCATAAGGCTTGCCACTCACCTCAGTCGCGCAGATAAATGACAAAGAAGATGGCTAAATCAATATATGGACGACTGCCCCAGACATGTACAAAGACTTCTCAACAGCCAATTAATAGCATTTAAATATTCTCTCATAAATTACTGCGTCTTTAGTTAGTTTGTAGAACTTGAAGGAAATGATTAAATAATTATGAGTTGTCACTTCATACTCTATGATTCCGCCATTGATTAGTGACTTTTGCCATCGTTAGCCGCCATCGTCATTTTGCCAAATTGCCAACTCCTTTCGCGTCTCAATGATGTTTCTCCATAAAATAGCGCGCATTCATTATGATATGACATTAAATTGTGACAAAATGCGTGGCTGGGGTGACTGGCGTGCCTTATGCTACCCCCGCTAACCTATACATACCTACTTTGCTAGGATTTTTTAGGGTTACTTCATCGCGAAGCGATGACGTAACTCTTATTTAATTTTATTCTTGACATTTCCTTAGTCCGCCATACAACATACCTCGATTTTTATATTTTACTTCAACATTATTGACTGGCATGAAGCATTAACTTTAAAATTACAAAAGCTTATTAAAATCAAAATCGTATAATTTCAACAGTTATAACAACAATTCAACTTTAAAATATGTATTACAAAAATTACATACAAACAAATAAGCGAAACAATAAGCCATTAAACTTATGGCTCTGTAAACTGTAGACCTCGCTTTGGCCGTTTACTACAGATAAACATTAAATAGGTAGGTATAACACGTACTTAGTAGCTAAACTGCTAATTTGTGACTTGAACTGCACTATATAATAAAAAGTGGCTTTAGAACAGTTCTAGGTACCTACTTATTGTTTTCAAGAAGTCTTAATGCAGCCATCCATCACATCGGAATTTGCTTGAAAACTAAATATCACATTTGGATGATTCTAAGTGACTTTATGCGATTACTAGCTGCCCGTTGCGCGACTACGCAGCGCGTTTTAGGTACCTATTCCATAGTTACCGGCCACAAAACGATTCGTTCATCATTTTAGAAATCCATATCGACCCGTATGTGACATTGATGAAACTCTTTTCTTACAAACTGTATGGATCGCATCGCACAGCTGTCAAACATAAGTTGCGGTTCCAACAAAGAGGTTGAACGAAGTAGTTTTTGGTCACGTCACTGGTTTTGTTTGCCAGTGTTTGCCCCAGCCAGCGGCGGCGGCGCCATCTTGGCCATACCGGAAATCAAGAACTCGTGGAAGAATGCTTAAAATAATTTTTATTTGTTAACGTTTCATCAGGTTTTTCTCTCACTAATTAACATTCTTTATTGTACGAATGTATTATTATCTTATCTGATTAGTTAAAAACCGTATTGAAAATAGTTGCGGTTTTAAAAGTCTTCAGCCGACCCTGACGTCACCGATTCCAATTTCCGTTACATTTCTTAGCCACTCGTGATAGCACCCGGCTAGTAGCAAGTGAAAAGCAAATATATGAATAACCCACAGTTGAGAGGTTAAATAAATTTTACCCCCGTGCCCCAAGAAGTTTTACTTCACCTTCAGTCGAAATAAAACTTGGAAATCTCTCGTTTCCAGAAAATACTTTCTATGCAATTCAAACGAGAATCTGAAAGCTTTTTCATTTCAAAGCTCAGAGGAGAGCTTTTTACACAATTCAGTGAAAAATTGTATTGAGTTCACGTTGAAGTGCTGATCTTTAAGCTTTGAAACATTTTCATACTGTCTTTGGCCTTGATTAATCATCGGACTAGTGGCCAATCCGACTGTCAGAAGGTATGGTAAGCTGGGATATGATTCTCGTGCATTCGATATATGGATATCGACACCTATATCGAGTGATTCTCATACAAAATCACTCGATATAAGGGGGCGTCCATTAGTTACGCGAGGGGTTTCCGCGGATTTTCTGACCCCCCCTCTCTCCCTGGTGAGATTTTGTGACATTTTACTCAAGCCCCTCTCCCATCCCACAATCTCACGTGAGATTTAGAAAAAATGTGTTTCTTTGTAATTGTTGTTGTTGGTGTTGGGTTTATAAAAAAAAATTATAATGTGTTTATTATGACTACCTAAATATTAATTTAATTTAAATTTAATTATTTATTTAAGTAAATAATATACTCAATACATTGTGAACATTTTAAGCGTCTACCTGCTACCATTATCAATATCGAGCAAAAAAATCACGTTTGTTGTATGGGAGCCCCCCTTAATATTAAATTTCTTTTGATTTTTAGTATTTGTTGTTATAGCGGCAACAGAAATACATCATCTGTGAAAATTTCAACTGTCTAGCTACCACGGTTCATGAGATACAGCCTGGTGACAGACAGACGGACGGACAGCGAAGTCTCAGTAATAGGGTCCCGTTTGGCACCCTTCGGGTACGGAACCCTAAAAAAACATGCCCTTTTGACAATATCTGCGCAATTCCATGATACGGGCGCGTTAGGTAAACAACATCGGTGTTGAATAAAAGAGTTCTGCTCCGTCCCGACCCGCCCGAGGGTGCAGTTTGTGTATGTTAGCTGGTGTTGCGTTCTTTTAATACGGCTCTGTAGTCTACAGATACATGGCAGGGCGGCCATGCCAAGGCGGACTTGTGACAATCAAGTAAACCAGAGTTACCTAAGTTGTGGAGCCTAGAGAACATCGGCGGAGACCCCACGTAAGGGTAAAGTGAGTTAAAGAAGTTAGTGAATTATAAAGCAAACAGGCTTGGTTTGGGTATGTTGCTGTTTCTAGTTCCAATAGATACTGGATAATTTGCGACCCTTTGTCTGTCTCATTCAGCTACTGTTCTTATCTTTCCCCTATACAGGTCTATCTAGTAGATTCTAGAAATCTAGACAAAATAAAGTAGATTTTCTAGAGCAAAAACCCCTAATAACCTGGCTATAATACTATCCCTGTTACCTGCAAAAATATTTAACTTAGTTTAAGCTCAAAACAAACGTCAAATCCTGTACATTTTTTTTTAAATCAGGTGTTGAACGGAACTTTATATATTTTTGTAGTAAGAGCCTATAATTTTATTGTCGTACATCAAGATTACCCATGATTGAACATCAAGGTTTCCACTATGAACATGAACTTCAATCTGTCCCGACTTTAACTCGAATTGGTTGTTACCCTGAAATTTTCGCGCCTACAAAGTCAATGTTACTTATTCATGGATACTTCTGGCGGCCCTGAATCTCATGTAGATGGGGCCCTGGCTCTGGGGGGCCTTTCTCAGGGCCCTCCAACTTATTGCGTTGAATACTGCAGCAGTGTTAGAAATTATTACTATTTTCGCGAGATATTTTGCGATCTTTACCCTTTCGTCAACATTTATCTATTGTTCTCCATTGTTCGTTTGTTCGACCGGTGTGCTTCTGAGAGTGAACCAGTTAACTGGTTCGCCGACACATCTTATATAACAATGAACTCTGTGAATATTGTTTAATTTAATGTAAGTGTTTGCATTGTTGATGTGCCTTGTTATAAATAAATAAACAAATAAACAATAGTTCGCCATTGTTCGGTCGTTCGACCGGTGTGCTTCTGCGAGCGAAGCGGTTTTGATATTATGAGATTATATCTTCTCTTTCCTGTATATTCTTTCTTCATTAAAATTATGTTGCAACTAAGTACACAGTTACAAACTGTTCCCATGTCTAACTTCTAGTTCGTATAACAATAAAACTTTTATAAAAATTAAAACTTAAAATATGTATTTGCAAAATGTAATAGTAATATTAAGAGCCCCTAATTGTCCTAGGTTTAAGTTATTTATTGTGCTTTACATCTTTTGTATTGTGCTGTGGGTTCAGTTCACAAATAAACAATGTCTTTTGCATTGGTGTTCCTGCAGTCTGATCCATTTATATTTTTTACTTTCTACTTTTTCTTAGGTAAGAAATTAACATGTTCATAATGATATTTGGTAAGCATTACAAAAATAAGCTTCGTCGGTGAAAGATAAGCATAATATTAAATTTCTGAATAGCAATCAGGTCCTAATTTTCATCTAACTGATTTTACGGTCATTTGATACATACACTAGTAAATAACGTATGAATTTTGCCCTTAGATATTGAGATCCTTAGATTTCCCACACCAAAATGCCTACGAATGAAATTAATGAAGTGGTACACATAAGTGGGTGAATCTAATAATAAAATTAGATGTTGCTTTCTAGAACATCCATCAATATGGAAAGTGAAACCAACAACCATAACATAGTGAATTTACATTCGCAAAACCGGTACATGTTCGCCAAGTTTTAGGTTTATCACTTTTTTACACTAGTGGCTCTGTGAGCTGTAGACCTCGCGAGTATGTCGGTGGGAAAGCTGAACTGCTAAAACACATAAAAAAAATAACCCAAATAATTTTCTTTCAATAACACATACAAACTTATGAATGTACCTGGTTACGTACATGCAGTATGAAAGTAGCCGCACCAATAACTTTGTAAACTACATTTCGCGATCTTTTATACAACCTACTGACTTTTTACTAAAATTATATAATCTGTTTCACTCTCATAGTCTTTACAAATCCAACGACACCTCATTTGTTAATATCCATCGAGCCGTTTGGGTTGTAGCGATTTTTTTACATTTTAAAACCCCATATCTCCGCCATTTTGAAAAAAACAAAAAACTGGCTCGAGTAAAAAATTCTATTTATTTTTTCAACCTGCTCACAAAATTTCACGAGAATCGGTTCATAAATGCGACCTGTAGAGGAGAACAACCGGACATACAAAAGCATTTTTGCCTAAACCTGAAACGGAGACGCTTCGCTCGCTTCGCTCGCTCATCTGTTTCACTCTCATGGTCTTTACGAATCCAACGACACCTCATTTGTTAATATCCATCGAGCCGTTTGGGTTGTAGCGATTTTATCTCCGCCATTTTGAAAAAAATCAAAAAACTGGCTCGAGTGAAAAATTCTATTTATTTTTCCAACCTGCTCACAAAATTTCACGAGAATCGGTTCATAAATGCGACCTGTAGAGGAGAACAACCGGACATACGAAAGCATTTTTGCCCAAACCTGAAACGGAGACGCTTCGCTCGCTTCGCTCGCTCGGTCAATAAAATAACTCTTCTTAGGACTTTACCACAGTTTGCATTTAGTGATATATTTATGTTTATACATTTAAGTAGCTCTTAAATTGAACAGAATACTGCATTCGGTCAAAAACATTGTTATCTACTAATAAATGCTGATTGTTAATAATATTTTATTTTACTGTCTCGTGTAAGTATATATATATTATCTTCATCATCATATCAGCCCGTATGAACCCACTGTTGGGCATAGGCCTCTCCCGAAGCACGCCACTCGCATCTGTCTCGCTCGTACGAAAATATTATGAAAATATTTTTACATGCACGTATTTACCCTACAGAGTGTAAGGAGAATGTTTCATATAAAAATAGCGTGTAAGGAGTCGCAAGGAATTGAATGGCAATAGCTATAGCGAGGGCGCAAACTGACGGTTTTGTCTTGTCGATGGTGCTGAGACGCGCCGCGCCGGCTACAAACAAACCGGAATTCTGCGCTCTGGCTATAGCCACTGCCATGAGACGACGCGACTCACGGCCCAGGATAATTACAGCATGTCTGGTCTAACGTGTAAAATAAATCACGAAGCATTATCACGTAGGTATCTGGAGCTCGCGAAAACTCGATGATTTATGCGCAAGTGCGTAAACTTTACGGGCCATTTTCTCTTGAATTCTGTTTCTCGCTACGCAGAAGCAGAGATAGAGACTATGGAGTTACATGCGACGCCATGGACACACCTGTTAAAATGTAAATATATGCTTGCCAATAAAAATTACAAAGATCAATTTATTGTTAAAGTCCCGATACGATGTGTGAATGGCCGATCATCGGTTTTTCTTTGACTTTTTATTGCTAAACAAAGTGAGGGCGCTGACAGCTTCAAACGTCAATTCTCGAAATAATGTTGCCATCTACAGTTTGCTAGTGATGTTCTCATTCATTCTAAATGGAATGAAAAACTGGCAAATATGTTCTAATATTACTTTACATTATGTTATTTTACAAATAACATAATGATTTGGGCGTTTTAATTTCACATAAGAATAATAATCTATAAAAAAACCGCAAAAATAAAACATGTTGTATGGGAGCCCCCCTAAATACTAATTTCATTTTAATAATTATTTATTTTTTAAGTAAATAATATACTCAATATATTGTGAACATTTTAGCGTCTACCTGCTACCATTATAAATATCGAGCAAAAATGACCAAAAAAATCACGTTTGTTGTATGGGAGCCCCCTTTAATATTAAATTTCTTTTGTTTTTTTTTGTATTTGTTATTATAGCGGCAACAGAAATACATCATCTGTGAAAATTCCAACTGTCTAGCTACCACGGTTCATGAGATACAGCCTGGTGACAGACAGACAGACTGACAGACAGACAGACAGACTGACAGAACGAACAGACAGACAGACAGCGAAGTCTCAGTAATAGGGTCCCGTTTGGCACCCTTCGGGTACGGAACCCTAAAAATAGCTCTATCAAAACTCTCTCCAACTTATCTGTTAAATCTCAGTTCGTTAAACAAACAAACCGCAAAATTCCTTTATTCTACAATCATGATCATAAAGTTGCAATTTTCGAGATTGCAATAGATGCAATTTTTAGGACGTGCAATTCTTGCCTTTATGTCGATGGTGGTAAAAACTGATTTGGTTTACAAGAACTGATTGGAGATTTTGTCGGAGAAAATTGCTTGATGGTGGCGCGAGCCGCGCGAGCGCTTGTATTGTAAGCTGATGTTTGAAACGTGCTGGCTTATTAAAATTTCTCATATGGGTTGGCAAAGACATTATGCATGCAATAAATAGAGCAGGGATAAAGACGCTCAGGATTTAGGATTCAAACCCTCGAATTCGAATTTCAAATTAAGAATGTATATATTTATAACCGGAAAATATTGCAGTTTGATTGATTTGATACGCGTTCTCTTTCCGAACGTTGGCTTTTTCTTTTTCCTGGCTCATCGTCATATTGTATTCAGCCAGGTTCATAACATCATTCTTACCGAGTGTAAGAAGTATAATCATATTGTTGCTTGCTATACCGCCTACTTGCTCCTTATTTATTTACGTTGTTATGAATGACTAGGTTAC
This sequence comes from Argyresthia albistria, assembly GCA_963457715.1. Classification (NCBI taxonomy): domain Eukaryota; kingdom Metazoa; phylum Arthropoda; class Insecta; order Lepidoptera; family Argyresthiidae; genus Argyresthia; species Argyresthia albistria. Next base: position 8,524,616 of record OY735265.1, on the reverse strand, counting down.
TGGCTTTCTTTGTTGGGTTGGGAACTTGGAACTTTTATTGCTATTTATGGTAGAGACCGGGAAAGATATTCGTAATTCGTAATTTCTTTATGGTACTCCACAACACAGATATACAGAAAATACATAAAAGAATAACAATGTACAAGTCAATTCTTGAATTGACTTTAGTTACAACTTTTTAATATGCGCCTTAGGAACTAAATTATCTGTGGGATGCTTTGGTGATCCAGCAGGTCCCCTACCCGTTGGAAATAACAAGGATTACGTAACGTAGGATTTTATATTTTCCTACCGTTGCACTATCATATTTACGTATTAGAATTGGAATTAGACCAATAAATAGGTAGAGTAAGTAAAACTCTCGTTCGTTTTCACAATAGCCTCTCGAGAGTGTCGAGTGATCGTAATCCCAGTTTTTATCTATTGCCGCAGGTGATTAGGTCGTGGGATTTCGTCTTAACTGTTAATTAGTGTTTAGTGTCAATCAAGTAGAAATATAAACTTGATAGGAAAAATGTAATAAGTATACCTTCTATCTTTGTCAAAGTTTTTGCGGAAACACATTACAGTACACATGCAGTGGCAATAAAAAACCTTTTTTTGTACAAATCATCAAGCCTGTTCCTATATTAGGTGGTAGAGGCACACCTCACACACAAAATAAGCACTTATATAATATACATTAATTTCATATGCCTTATCCCCGGGACAGTAATACTATAAATGAACCTCCACTTGCTACGATCCATATTCAATACCATCAGCACAAAATAACACAATATTAGCTTACAAATACCAGGGTTCATACGGATCGTGACTCGAGTACTCACGCGCATTGAATCGATACTCGATCCTTGTGAAGGGCTAGCACATTCCCTGGCGAATATGTCACGGCCGGAGCACGACATAGCGAGAATCTCTCATAACGATATCGTGTGGTACAGATTTATTGGTGCTAGATTAATTTGGAGAAATCGCTGTTAAATTAAAGAAAAAATATTTACTTTGCGCATACTGAAACTTAACTCGCAACTCAAATCCTCCAGTCAAGTCATATGAAACTCTCCCCCATGACACGTACGCTTGAGACGACCAACACTGCCGGTTTACCTTGGCACCCAACCTCCATTGCACCATCAAAACCAGCAATGCAGAGTGCACTTACTACACAATTTATAAACTAGTGGCTCTGTGAGCTGTAGACCTCGCTAGTATGTCGGTGGGAAAGCTGAACTGCTAACACACATAAAAAAAATAACCCAAATAATTTTCTTTCAATAACACATACAAACTTATGAATGTACCTGGTTACGTACATGCAGTATGAAAGTAGCCGCACCAATAACTTTGTAAACTACATTTCGCGATCTTTTATACAACCTATTGACTTTTTACTAAAATTATATAATCTGTTTCACTCTCATAGTCTTTACAAATCCAACGACACCTCATTTGTTAATATCCATCCAGCCGTTTGGGTTGTAGCGATTTTTTTACATTTTAAAACCCCATATCTCCGCCATTTTGAAAAAAATCAAAAAACTGGCTCGAGTAAAAAATTCTATTTATTTTTTCAACCTGCTCACAAAATTTCACGAGAATCGGTTCATAAATGCGACCTGTAGAGGAGAACAACCGGACATACAAAAGCATTTTTGCCCAAACCTGAAACGGAGACGCTTCGCTCGCTTCGCTCGCTCATCTGTTTCACTCTCATGGTCTTTACGAATCCAACGACACCTCATTTGTTAATATCCATCGAGCCGTTTGGGTTGTAGCGATTTTTTTACATTTTAAAACCCCATATCTCCGCCATTTTGAAAAAAATCAAAAAACTGGCTCGAGTAAAAAATTCTATTTATTTTTCCAACCTGCTCACAAAATTTCACGAGAATCGGTTCATAAATGCGACCTGTAGAGGAGAACAACCGGACATACGAAAGCATTTTTGCCCAAACCTGAAACGGAGACGCTTCGCTCGCTTCGCTCGCTCGGTCAATAATCAAGCAGGTGCCCATTGTCATAGTGTGTTGTGTAACTGGAAAACTGGGTCGGGAATATGGTGGATATAAATCGGTAATCATAAAAGTGACTCGAAGAAGTGTAGACGTAATAATAATAAAAATTCACCGTTTACTGGAGTATTAAAGTTTATGGTAAAAGTTGTGTTACCGATGACGGCGTAGACGTGTTTTATTACTTTCTCTAATTAGTTTTTATTATAATTTTAGTTGAACTTCGAGAGTTTTAATCTACTACTGCGGTAGTTTATAGTTTTTAGAAGCTAGAAGTCAGCAGACAAAAGATCCATTAATTAAGCAAACTATAGATTTTTTCAAAATCAAAGGTAAGCGTAAGGTATTGGTTAAAACAGAAGAATATTTAAATCGAAAAGCCCAATCCCGCCTATCTTTCTACAGACCAATTTTCCTAACCTTATTATAATCCAAGTCCCCTAAGACATAGTCAGGGCAGGACTCAGGACTGTCAATATGAATCCCACAGATTACAATATCTTTATGAAATCGAAAAGGGGCGTCCATTAATTACGTGAGGCAGAGGGGGGTATCGGCTAATATCACGTAATATTTTTTTTCGCAACATACAGAGTGGAATTGAAAAAATAATGGGTTATATAATGTATGGGCCTCAGAAGCCTGAAAATAAACGATATTTAATTTAATTTAAATTCAGAAAAACGTGTTCCTCCACGGAAATATGACCAATTTTTTTTTACAATAATATTTATAATGGTTTTTTGAGTGCCGCGGAGTTGCCCGTCGTTAACGCGCCAACAAATTATTTATTTTCTTTTTATTTTTACAATGAATCCAACGCCTTTACAATTACAATAGAAACACACATTTTTCAAAATCCCACGTTAGATTGGGGGATGGGGAAGGGGGTTGAATAAAATCTCATGATATCTCACCAGGGGTGAGGGGGGTAAAAAAATCGTCAAAAACCCCTCACGTAGTTAATGGACGTCCCCGAACAGAATTCACGCCAGAGCCAATTTCAGAAGGGCGAATCTACTTTTACTTGACTTTTTTAGATGAGGTGATGAATATAACATTAATTCAGAGGGGGATAAGGACAAGCCCTATTCAACCCGAAGCGAACTAGAGTTACTAGAGAACTTTTGAGCAAGAGGCATATTATAGAAACTTCCGAGTTTAGCCAGTCAGTTAACTCTAATGTAATCCCGAGTGAGTGAGTGATTCAATGTTAACCGAATAGCAATATTCCTCATAAATCGAGTGAGATATCGAGAGGCTGTCCATTGATAGCACGAACATTTATGACCAAAGGCATCAACGAAGTTTGAAAAGAATAACTCAGTTTAAAAATAAAATCGTAACCTCCTAAATACATCTGTCCTTTACAAAGAACATATGTATAGCTAAGCAATGAACAAATTCAAACCACAATTTACCAAATGGAAACTGCGAAATATTGCAATATTGAAATATTCATTTAGTCCAGAAAAAGGGTAGGTAGGGAGAAGGTTTTGCGGATATTTTTTTGGACATCTAATAGTGGATTCACCCAAAAAGCAATTTTCGTTCTTAACGTTTTCTCAGCCAGAAATGAAGTTAAATTGCGGATCTCGCGGTGATTTATGAATTCATGTAGGACCGAGGAGTTACATCTTCGGTGTGTATTTTTGGGATTTCGCCTTTTGCTTTCGACTACAGACAAGGCATGTAAAATGTGTGTCAAGTTCATAGCAAGTGTCAATCCTTCCTAAGACTGAGGTAAATTCAAAGTCAAGTGTCGTCTTCTAGCTCTCATTATATGAGACAAGAGACTAACACTGAGTTGCACGTAGCGTTGCCAGGTCCTCATACCGAAAAGCCGGACAGAGCTGTGAGTTTGGCCTAACATTTGGGTCAAAAAGCCGGACATCCTGCATTTTCAACAATTTTAAATATTCGTGTAAAAAATATTTTTTTTTGGCCTAACATTTTGGTAAAAAAGCCGGACACTTTGCATTTTAGGGGATTTTTTGGTATTAATGTAGAAAATGAATGAAAACCAAGCTTTTTTGATAATTTACAATAAAACTAATGCCAAATTAGTCTAAAAGTACTTTTTTATTAATCAGTCTCAATAATTCTTTCCTTAATTCAAATTAAATGCAACATCAGTCTAAATTATGTGTCTTAAATTCTCAATATATAAAACAAAACAGAACTTATTCTGTAAATAATCAAAACAAAACAAAACTTCTTCTCTTAATAACCAAAACAAATCTCTACTATGTGTGTGTGTGCAGTGGCGCAGGCAGGCGACGCAGGGGAGCGGGTGGGTGGGGGCAACAGCGCTCGCCCTCGCTCGGCCGGCCGGCGATGGCGCGGCGCCGCCGGCTTCTTTCATTCGCGAATTCGGTCTCGATGCGCGCGAATTTTGAAATCTAAAAAGCCTAACAAAAGCCGGACAGGCCGGACGACGCTTATTTTGGCCGGATAGGCAATCAAAAAGCCTGACTATGTCCGGCCAAAGCCGGACGCCTGGCAACGCTAGTTGCACGAGACAAAATATAAAAGATAATATGGTGCTTTTACTAATTTATAAGAATCATCTTTTAATTTTTAATATATAAAGGCAAAAGTACCCTCAACAACCAATGTTAATGTAAATTTGTTTTCGTAATAATTTTGTACATGTTAAGTAATTAGTTTAGTCACTTGTAATTCACTTTTTGATAATAAACTTATTTGTATTTGTATTATCTGTTGCACAAAAAACAAGATATGCTTATTATGGAATTTTTATTTAAATCACCACCGACACCTTAAATTTTATATTTCTTTCTTGCAACTCAGCGTTAGATGTATATATTCAATTGACTGCGCCTTCGGGGAATTCGGCTCGCCAGACATTAGTTGTATGCAACCTATGTACGATGACGGGCCGCCCCATTGCGTTAGGTGACAGTTTTCAGCTGCCTCCGCAGCAGCTGATCAAAGCTCTCTAAGTTACCTCGTCCCCCGCCCTTAATTGGTGAGTTGTGTTTCAAAGGAAAATGTATCTATGCGCTCTCCGCTGGATAAGTGCTCCCTGGATTTGTACATGTTTTTTGCCCGTAATAATAAACCAATTTCAGCTCTGTCTGACTGATATCTCAAGCTCGTAAAAATTACAGATTGCTTATGGCGAAACCATCATTGTGAGACAACTCATAGCTAAAAGAGTTTCTGACTGAATCTTAGCCAGTCTCTGCCGGCCCCAATCCTAGGAAAAATGGCGTGAGGATATTGCAAGCCGACCGTGTGTAGTTGGGTAAATAAATAGACATAACAGTCAGCGGTCTTGAAAGACGCGGTTCATTTAGTTAGTATATTTATCGACGACGTCACGTGTCGGACCGACGCTTTTAGTGCGGTGTCGCCATTTCCTCAAAAGGATTATTGCCTACGTGGTTTTATATTAAAAGTGGCCAAGTGCGAGTCAGACTCGCCCATTAAGGGTTCCGTAGTAGCAAGTAATTATTACACTGGGATGTTTGTGTTGTAACTTTGTTTTTCATAGTGTTTATGAATGACAAAGTTACCTTATACTTTTGGAATAAAGTTGCTGTGACATACGGACAGACAGACAGACAGTCAGATAGACTTGACGAAACTATAAGGGTTCCTTGTTTCTCTAACGGAACCCTAAAAATGGACCACGGATTTTTTGGAGATGAACGTAAAAAGCTCCTAATTCTTAAATATAACTAGTAATGTTCTATTTACCTCGCTGTGAAAGAACAGGAATTTTTCTCAGCCTTTTTGCAATGCTTATCAAGAAATATATAATAAATATTCCCAAAGTCAAAAATTAGCAATTTTATTTAATCCGCCACCTGTTATAAAACATGTTTAAACTGTTCACTATACTTAACTTAGTTTTAAATGCTGTTTTGTGTAACTTTAACAGGTGTATTTCTAGATGCCGTATAATTGAATTACATACCGTAGTAATTTCTAGTCCTAGGCTCGCCTAGTCGACCACACCTTGTCTGGGTCTAGCCTTTCATTACAAGGGTTCGATGCTCGACTGAGCACCGTTTTTTATACGAACAATTTTCCATTTATGTTAAACATACTACAAATAAGGGTGGCGTGTTAACACAACCAACGTTTTCGTTTGGGAAACGTATGTAGATATTATGTCAGTACATATTTAGTAATTACAAACAAGAACTTAGTACTTACTTGGTTAAACTCAATTATTTGACGGCCTCTGTGGCGCAGCGGTTGCACGTCTGCCTACCATGCGAGAGGTTCCGGGTTTGACTCCCGGCTGGGGAAAAAAAAACCCCAGGTCTTGGATGTTTACCTAAATGTTTGTGATGTCGCTGTTTCTGGTTCCCACGACACAGGGTATCCTAATGTGGGGCCAGAAGCAATGTATGTGCCTGTATGTAAATGTTTATGTTTATAATGCGAACGATAGAATTCATTGTTCGTGATATCTTAGTTGCACGCAAATAATACAGAGATTTACATTAAAAATAATATACGAAGACGCTCTTATCTCTAATTAACAAATCTCATCTAGCAAATCTAGATAGGATGAGAGAGGTTGATTGCTGAGTAGGGTTAGATATGTCTCTCGCACGTTAATTTTACTGTTTTACTCATCATAAAATCATTACCACCACGATTCTACAAACACAAATATATTTTTGTAGTCCTATCTGATTCGACTCAAAACAACAACAAATAATATTACCTTTTTTCGTATTCCTTCCCTTTTCATGGAGTTTGGTACTTACTTTCTTTGACCGTTGGCGTATTTACAAACAGCGCTAAAAATCTCGTTTTATTTCCAGGTAAGTCTGCAGATCAGTTCAGCACAAGTCTAAACACCCTTTCATCTCTGAGTCGACCTCGCGGTATGTGCAGATCAAAGTGTAAGTGATGTGAGGATACCTATCGATATTAGTTAAGCAGTACCAGTGTAGCAGTAATAAGTAGTAAGTCAATTTACAAATATGCCTAGACAATAGCTAAAAGTGTTATGTTATGTTGTGTATGCATATGACACTTATTTTGTTGCCTCTTTTCTACAAAACGGAGGAAAAAGTATAATGGGACGGCAGAGACATATTTGCGCCCACCTTCAGCCAGTTAATGAACACCCACTTTGAGTGGCAGGGGGTCATTCCATCGCCACGTGCTATGGTAATACGATTTGCACAATCTCCTAGCCCCTATCACGGAAAATCGTATGAATAACTATGCGCAGGTAAACCTCTGCCACCCCGTATGGGAAAAGGCGAGAATGTTTATGTAGCATTCTTATTGTGTATATTATAGTAGTATATGTAGTTTTATCCAGCTTCATTTTATTTATTGTGCACTTGGACTGTTCTCTCAGCACAATCTGTACTATCCTGCCTAGGTTTTCTGGAAGAAATCTCTTAGAGTTAAGCTCGCCTTGGCCTATTAATTGTTTTATAAGACTGTGTGTATCACATTGTTTACTGTGCAATAAAGAATTATGAATTAACCTAACCGAACAGTATCGATAACACTGAGGTCCCCCCTCTCTAAAAATATCTTATTTTCCACATTGTAGGTTGCTTTGGAATGGTGGCAATGCAAAATAGAGCTTTTATCTTCAAAGAAGAAAACTGTCAGTTGCAGTTGTTTGCTTTGATAAAAGCGAAGGCCTTGTTTACACGAAATTGTACAAAATGAAGCTACATTAGGCAGAGTGTTGTAATTCCAATTCATAGATTGCTAAGGACAATTTGTGTGATTGCGGAATACAGTTCTAACGTAATTAATGCGATAACTAGAGTACCTACCTCAGAGAAATACATGCTTTTTAATGAACTGACTTTTTGGCTTTCCGAGCTTTTTGCTTTGTTAGTTTACTCTATGGAAATAGATGGAAACTCGGGATGCAAATCAAGCAATATATTACGACTTGTCATTAGCAGGGCCATTGTTTTTTTTTGTGATTCTTCTTTTGAGAAGAGGATAGGCCAAAGGCTAAGCACGCATTGCGGTTAACCGCGAGCGTTTAACCGCAAGACTGAAACCGCCGAAAAATATAGCACTAAGGTTACCATACAAGCGCACGCATATGTGGCGTTTTCCAGTGACTGATTTTAAAACCGCGGCTAGCTAGTTTTGAACCGCGGTTTGCAACCGCGCGGTTTTTTTGTGTCTAAAAAATAAGCTAAACGCCAACCGCAATGCGTGTTGGCATGAGTTTCTGCGTTTTCAGCTAAACTGAAACCGCTCGCGGTCAACCGCAATGCGTGCTCAGCCTAAGTCGGCCTAACAGGTATCATACCTACCACCTTTCATACCTTATTAGCTCTGGATTGACTGCTCGGCGCAAATGGCCTTCCTATCGGTCAGGTTTGATCAACAATAATCAAACAATCGTAATACTGTGACTGCATTATTTATTAGCGTATAAATCCGTGCAAAATGTTGTTAGTTACAAATGTCAAAAGTTGGATCATAAATTACGAAAATTTGTTCTGATAACAAGGGAATTTATGTCGAGTCGAAAAACAATCTCGTCTGGTATTCATTGTGGATGGAGTGAAACTGTTTATTATTTATTGCTTTCATTCAACCCCGGCGCTGACCCGGGACATAAATATATATGACTTCAGATGCAGGATAATAATAATTTGTCCTTATAATTTGGTATGACATGATAATTAATTTATTACAATAGGTAGATGGTCATGACCGTTTGGGCTAATCCCTCTTTGCCTGGCTCTGTAGGAAGAACAAAATGCGACACAAACTCGTTTACCACCCCAAATGGGAAAAGCCGTGACGATAATAATAAATAAGTATATCTATAGATATTTTACAGCTGACTGTAAATATCGTCACGCCTTTTCCCATTTGGGGTGGCAAAGGAACTTTGTGGCTATGTTTAGCCAGATTGATGAGGCCAGGGAGAGGGACTAGACTAGACCATTACCGACAGAATAAGAGAAGCAGAATATTAAGAATATTGAGGAACCGAATGTTGAATTAATTTTTCAGATAGTACCAACGTATCGATCTTAAACGCACTCAGCCCCTATCTCAAGCGCCACCGTAATTCAGGGCCCGAATTCTACTGTACACAAGCATACCACAAGCCTGGCACAAGCTTCAATACGACGCATTTGGTATTCTGCTAAAACCGGAATCGCAATTCACAAGCGCCAGCCTGACGCCAGCCTACTTCGTATTCTACTGTCCGACGATTCACAAGCGTCAGGCTGGCGCTTTTGAATTGCGATTCCGGTTTTAGTAGAATACCAAATGCGTCGTATTGAAGCTTGTGCCAGGCTTGTGGTATGCTTGTGTACAGTAGAATTCGGGCCCTGACACAGAGCCGAGTGCACCCCTCTTCCGGGAAAAAACTAAAACGCATGTTATTCTCTTACTGGAGTGGCTAAATGGACTGGAGCAATAACAATCACATTCGTCACACCAGCGTGTGCTGCAGAAGGGATGATGACCGTGAATTCGTGATCAATACTACCTCCTCTACATTAGATAGATGATACAACGATGTTACCAGCAGGTTGAAGTATGGATGTGTCTTGGACCTGCACAAAGACAGACTGAAAAGAAACTGATCAGTGATACTAACTAAAGAGTTACCAACTGTTAGTGAGTTACTGTTACTACTGTGCAGTAGGACAGGCCCCAAAGCAGTGGCTTGAAGACTCGTAATTAAATTAAATTCTCGTGATTTAATAAATGTGTGTCAGAAGCCTGAGTTACCAACCCGCTTAGTGTAAACATCGCGAAGAAACCTTCATTCAATAGCTGCGGCAATGGGCTAGCCCACAGTGACGCAAAAAAATCAGTATTGTATCACAGTGGCTATACTCTATCCAATGCTTAGAAGTAACTTGACGGCTAACCTAAAACTTCATAAAATCCACTTTTTAAACACTAGGGATGTTACCAAAACAATCGGAAAGAATCGAAATTGTTTGATCAGTTAAACTAACAGAAGAGTTGTCATCGTCATCACTGCTATCCGCACTTAGGGATATAATTAGTTCATTTTCAAGTATATTGTCTATTCTAATGTCTCTTTGCAAATCTTGTAAAATTATTCCCGATTCACAAATGTTAAAAGGGTGTATCGATTCTTTTGATTAATCGATTTTTATGAGCAATATTCCCTCACTAACTGGCTAAGATTGAGATCTGTCAAGTTGCCTGTTATATTATATACACTATAGTGGGACAGTTGCGTCTCTGCCACCCCGTATGGGAATAGGCGTGAAGCTACGTAAAAGTTGTTCGGTTAGTATGTCGGTATGTCGCCATTTAGTTAGACTATAGACAATCAGTGAGGGCAAAAAAGATGAAAAGAGGCTTTGCCTTACAAAAGGTGGTATAGAAAAAGGCTAGCCATGAAAAAAATAAGTTTTCCACCTCGAAGAGTGTCTGCGTTAGCCGCTATCTTGAATTTTGTAGAGCAAAAATACCTGCTGACTGGGTTTACTATTAATTAATGTTTGATCTAATAATAGCCCTAGATAATACCGCATCAACATCATCCTAAATCGGAGTGAGCACTCAAACTCGACTATTGTCGGCTCGTTTCGGATCGTGCCCGAGTAATCAGCAATCGTCTCGGGTCTGCCATGGTAGGTGAGAATAAGTTGGGTTTCGTTGCAAAGAGGATCAGGGGCCTAATGCTGCTCTGAGAATTTCACTTATATTTCATTACTATTCCATTGCAAACACCCAAAATGGCGTCATTTGGTATTCTCCTAAATTACTATCCTCCTTATCCTCCTTGATTGGGTGTTTGCAATGGAATAGTAATGAAATAGTAATGAAATATAAGTGAAATTCTCAGAGCAGCATTAGGGCCCAGGATTGTAGAGGGTATGAGTACTGATGTGCCGTTGCCGGCAATATAGCCATTTGTCCGGCATTAGTGCTATATAATGTATGGGGGCAATATTGCCCTATACATTTTATTCCCACAAATGGCAATCATCAGTAGATATCAATGAGCACAGCAGCAAGGCTAAGATATATGAGTACTAGGGAAAACTGTTCAACAAGTAGTTGCAAAGTTGCACATTAACCCAAAACAAGCCCCATGTTATAAAAATAAACATTTACATGCCTTCTGCCTGCCCCCACACTAGGATAATCTTTGTGTGTGAAATATGGCCCACGACATTACCAATGTAATAAAATGTCGCGAGCATGTTTCAAGACAATTAGCAATGTTGCAGCCTCACGTCGAGACATGTGGGGAGAAATTTATCCCTGGTGTATCTTAACTGAGCCTTTATATTATCTATCTGCAACATCGAGACTGATAGCTTTGTAATGCAATTGCCATCGTGATTTCAATACATTCTTGAATAATTGTGCTCTGAAGTTGGTGAGTTTCCTCCTCCTAACGCGCTGAATTGGACAGCGCTTCTTATTTTCTTACGAGCAAGCCTAATCTTATTATACCCTGACTCTCGCGTCTTATTGTTATTGTTGGCTATCCTACATTCTATTATATATACTGTTCAGTCTATAGAGTACCTATATCAATACGCATACAACATCACTGTGTAGCGTAACAGTTTTGAGTGTCAGTGACCGGACGACGAATGTATCAGCAGTTCAGCACACAAGTATCAGGATTAGGATCGACAAACACGTATAACGGGCTAAATAAAACAGAAGGATTAATTTCACTCGCGCACCATTTGTGTATTTCATCAGCCCATTTCAGCCCACTGCACTGTACCTCTCTCCTAAAGTACACAGACACACACCAGACCGCTCAAAAGTACGAGAGATACAGAAAATTATGTTATGTTGTCATCGTCCCTCGCTCGGGAAATGATAGCGCTAATTTTAAACCTAAGCGGTACTTTCTGATTAGTAGTCTGTGTATTAGACCTGAATATACTACATAATTTGCAAAGAATTCGCGGGGAGGCGCACGCGCAACTATTCGCACGCCTCTGGCAAATGTCACCAATTTTACACGCCAATTACGCATGTTTACTCGCATTTTCACCTCCACTTACTAGTTGCCTAATGTGCACTTTCTATCCATTAATTGGTAAGCATTGACACTTGATTTCGATTAGAGGAGAAAACCTACCGATATGTAGCTCGATTTTTAGTATGAGCTTTCTTTCTCCGGACATCATTTTTCTTCAGGTGCGTCTCTTCATATGTCAGGTCATAACAGGTACTAAATCAAGTACTAAAAACCTGTACCCGTTGTACCTTAAGGGTGGTACTTGTTTATTACAGTATTGTACACATAAATCTGCGCTTTTTTAATGCCTAGTTGTTACTCTACATGGTTCCGTACGCCCAAAATCTGTTTAATTTTTGCCTCATGAATTTTCTTTTTAGAAATTAACTCCAAAGATAGGTATGGCACAAAAGCAAACATGGCTTGCCTCTCAACGGCACTTGTCATTTGTTGGCGGGAAATGACTGCGTCCAAAGTAAAACTATTAGACAAAAAACACGTACGTTCATGGTCAAGCTGTTCCACTATTACCGTGCGATTTTGTTCCTAACTCGCTTGTGTTAACGGTTCCTTTGTACGGAGTAGCTCACCTTGTTCTAGGCTACAGGAAATTGTTAGGTTAGAAAGAAATATTAGTCTGGATGAAGCACTCAGCGCTCTGCGCTCTAATGGACTTACAACATGCCTGAGCAGTCAAGTGTAACTGTTTGCAAATACTCCTACAACAGAGGAATGTATGCCATGCGTCAGAGACAATAGGTGCAAGATAATCATCAAGTAGTATTTTGCTTATGATTCGATTGGTTCTCGCTTTCCACAATCGCGTAGAGGCATCTCTGTTTTATTTACTAAGATGCACTTTACCTCATATGGTTGATCCATGCTGTATGCTTAATCTCAATAATAGTGTCGATTGTTTAAAGTCTGCGTTTTAACATCTAACCCGAAAATCAAATCATTGTCAGGTTGAATGCACGGGAGTTGACAGCACAGAGTTGCTTCCATAACACGCCTTTCTTATAGTAGGAAAGAGAAAGAAGGGCTGACAATCTCCAATAATAAGAATACATTTAACTTAGTAACACTTCTAGCACTGTAATAATAGATTTAACACCTATCGCCATATACAGGAAACGATTTGTTGTGGAACCAAATAGAGGAATCAATTACACCGAATACGATACTACACGGAACCGTAATTGGTCATGAATAATAATGGCTTATACCTTATGGCAACGTTCGTCGAATAGAGATGCTTGCTTGTAGTATCAATCCTGGCTTGCATCATCTTAAATTAACATGACTAGATAGAATTCATCACTAATTTTCTCGGGGAAATTCGGCTGACTTATGGGCTATGCAATGCAGTGTAGAAAGTGTGCGGCTTGGAATCAAACCACAACAAAGTATCGACTGTAGTAAGAAATAGGGTCCACAGTGAAATAGGAAGCTAAGGCATAACAACTTAACTAAAAGTACGCCGAGGATATAGGCCCAGGTGTCTCGCCCAAAAATTCCAATATTCCGGCCCTTATAAAAAAACCCGTGAATAGGTGACCCATAAAGGGTCTTTACATACATTAAGTGTAATTTCGACCTGAATATAAAATGCTATCGACAAGGAAGCGGATTCCTTTGAAACTCTACAGTCTTATCACGTCGCTGTTACGACGCCAGTTTAAAAAGCCGGCCGTTTTGGAGGGGTTGTTACAAGCTCGTCCCTTCGTGAAATGGCCGAGTTGTAATTGATACTGGGGTGGAGGTGCGTGAGTTTATGCCTTGTGCGAAGGTCTGGTCAGTCATTTGAGGAATTGTAAATCAGTTTGAATGTCTCAAGTTGATAAAGCCAGTCTTTAGTGTTTGCGTTTGACCGTGGGCACGAGACAAGGTCGTCAACCTTTTTGTTATACTTCTTTGAGGAGCAAGGTTTTTCCACGATCCATGCTGTTGTCGATGTAGAGTTACAATACAATTTTGTTATTGTCATCTTACCATCTAAGTCCTGACATCCAATAAAGTAAGTATATCTGGTGACCAGGTAAAACAATGGCTCAGGATAATTTGCTGAGTTGTTGTCAGGTCAGATTCCCTGCAGCTCTCAGCATACCGACGGGTCAGGATCAGGGCGTGTTATTTTGGGTGTAGATTTCTTCTATTTGACACCCGCGCCCCGCTACTCACTCGCCTGTGACCCAAAACTCCAAGAATGCCCCGTCCCTACATAGTTTCGCCAATCACACTCGCCTTACGTTGTTTTCCTTCCACATTCTTTAGTGTATTTACTATTTACCATAAAGAAATTTCACATTATCCCCACGTGAATATTGCTATTTCGGTCGCGTATCCGGTCCTCGCTTATAGCTCATGTGAAGTGCTCTGAATGCGTGATGCGGTTTTTTAATAACTCATTGACTTAGTGACCGAGATCTGAAAACTTTGTATGCTGATTATAAACCTTTTGTTGGTTTGGATCAAGCAGGAATCTATATTGTAATGTTTTCATTCGTATTGTTCGTTGTTTGTGGATTGTACGTTGAAAGGATTTATACTTTAACTAAGGCGGCATCCATTAATTACGTGAGGCGTTCAGGAGGGGGAAGGGGTCGAGCCGAATCTCATATTATCTCACTCTGGGGAGAGGGGGTTCTCGCCTAATATCAGGTATTTTTTTTTTCGCAAGAAACAGATTGTAATTGGAAAAGAAATGGGTTTTGTGAGTAAAACATGTTCCTCCACGGAAATATAACCATTTTTTTACAATAATATTTATCTTATATTTTATTTTCTTTTTTTTACAATGAAACCAACGCCTTTATAATAGAAACACATTTTTCAAAATCTCAAGTGAGATCGGGGGAGGGGGTTGAGTAAAATCTCATGATATCTATACCATGGGGAGGGGGGGGTCAGAAAATCGCCGAAAACCCCTCACGTAATTAATGGACACCCCCTAAAATACCTGAATATCTGGTAGCTCTACCGAACCGACTTTCTGCCAAGCTAGAATTATCTATCTATCTTTGAAATCCAATAATCTTATCACGATTCCTCATACTCCGATTGTGTTGTGTTATTATAAACTAATGCTCCTATGTTGCTACTTTGAATACAATGGCTTCAGAAACAATAAAACTCTTGATTCGCTAGATACATAGTTATGCGTGAGTAAGATAATTAGTATGGACGAGGCGATGGGCAATATAAGCAATAAGAAAAAATAAGACACGTGATCAGAAGGATATTACTTCGGTTTGGCCGTAGTTTTTGTCACAGAAAACTAATAACATAGGGATCGAAAACACACGGCGAGTTTGTGAAAAGAAATTGGCGACGCAGTGTGTAATTAAATTAATTACACGAAATATTTAGATTCGAACTACAGCTGTTGACTCCTTGTTATATGGATATTAGGAGCTGTCTTCCAAGACTTCCAACCTCTGGAGAGGCATTGTAACAAGAAAAAGTCTACTTAATTTTTGTGAGCCTATAGGCTACTAACAAAATATAATCACGCATGTAATACTGTTGCATAGCATAATAAGTTTTGTATTCGGATACACAAGTGGAACATCCAAGCAAATAATAAACGTGGTAGTACTGTATCCAGTAAATTATTATGTAGCAAAGGAAAATCGTAATGGGAAATGGAAATTCTCGCGGCTATCCCAAGTATTTCGAACAAAACGCGCGAGTGATTCCTATGTAATTGTACTTTACAGTCAGCGACTGGGAAACTATTTGTTCGATCTTCGTACATAAGTTGTTGTTCTAACTATGTTACTGTTCTTTAACATAGCTACGTCTTTCTATTACATTCTGTAGAAGTAAACATCTCTCTATCTCTGACAACTCTCCTATATACACGATAGTGAAGTGGTACCGAATGTCTGGTTTTAACAATCGCGAATGCGAATAGTCCATTTTAAAATCTGGAGCATGATTCTCGCGCATTCGATATACGATATCTACACCTATATCGAGTGATTTTCTAAGGGAATCTGACCATATAGGTCTCGATATCCGAAGGCGCGAGAATCGTGCTCCATAACTCGAATTTTGTTTTATGGCTCGATTTCATATCGTGCTCACGCTGGTATAATAATTGCCGAGCTAAACCAAACTGTGGTTTCTTTTTGATTGAAAACAGAAATGGGTAACTTCATTACATAGCATTCGCAAAAACAAGCGATCATTTTTGCGAATGTTTACAAGTGAGTGTATGTTCGCGAATGCGAATATTCGTCACATCATTACAAGATAATCTCGCAATCATCCGGCCAAGTGAAGCGGAGTCTATGCTCGTAATAAGTTTTCTCATTCCTACACTAAAGTTTTTGCTGTGTTATTGTTACACACATTTTATAAATGACTTACAGACTGTCATTGAGTCGGTCGGTCGGTTGGTCGTGTTCTGCAGTCGGATTAGATTAGCGGCTTGATTTGATATGAATGTGATCGTCTCGATCGGGCTGGTGTTTTTACTGATAGGTATGATAAGGATGAAGTATATTCGTGGCAATGAACTTATCTACCAGGTACCTACTGAGTACCTGCTACATGTCGGATATCTTGTGAATTTCCACATCTACCTATTTTAGCTTTGGCACCTGTACTGACTGGTTGCAATAAGCAGACCCCCAGTCTTACAAAAAAAGTGATGAATTACTAGTCGTGGTTAGACGTGGGTGCAAATACTTTTCGAAAACGTGACGATTGATGATTGACTGTTTGTTTTACATGTACTGCACTTGCCTCTAACTAACAAAAGCGTTACGCCTTTTTCCATACGGCGGCGTGGCCGTAGCACATTTATTTATTTATTTATTTACAAACATGTTAGTCAGTGATACAATTCAAATATCTGGTTGCTCGGCGGTTGGTGGTACAAACACAATAAAACATTATATTCATATCATCAGACTGCATTAACATCGATTAATATGCTGCTCTGTTTTTGAACAGCTGCAAACGAGAAGCAAAAAGGCATTTTGTTTTCCTCGTGAGTTTAGGCTCCAATTTTTCAGCCTACACTACTGAAAGAAGAAAGTGATATAGTAAGAGAGTGAAATATAAAAAAAATATATGCTGTGTATCTCAATACACACTTTCAACGAAAATTGGTTTGAACAAAACAAAAATAAGCAGTTTTTAAAACAGCAAAGATAACTTTGTCATTCATACAAACACTATGAATGTTAGTGATATTTTTGCTAGGTGTATCAGGTGTATTATGATGATGCTACTACAGAACCCTTCATGGGCGAGTCCGACTCGCACTTAGGCACTTTTTTAGTTTTATCCTTCAAGTGTCAATCATATGATTAGGCGGCATACCAGATGTTTGATCATGTGGACTGAATACGATTGTAACAAATCCTCTGGTATAATAATTCTGGAAGGAATGTCTTTGAAGGAACGTTGATGTTGTTTGTTAAACCTACTAAGGCTGGATTTTACCAAAGAAAGAGTAACTTTTACTCGAGAGTATTTTCTACTTTTTCATAGACTCTAGTAACCCAGGAGCATGATTCTCGCGCATTCGATATACGATATCTACACCTATATCGAGTGATTTTGTAGGGGAATCTGTCAATATAAGTCTCGATATCCGTATATCGAAGGCGTGAGAATCGTGCTCCAGATCAGATCACCTCATTTTAAACTGTCTTTCATACAAGTTATCCCCGGGAGAGTTATTCTCGTATAACTATTTCTTGGTAAAATCCAGCCTTAGGCTTAGGGATAACTTGTATGAGAAATGACAGTTAATAAAAATGAGGTGATCTGATCTAGGTGACACTGGTGTCTATGAAAAAGTAGAAGACACTCTCGAGTAAAAGTTACTCTTTCTTTGGTAAAATCCAGCCTAAGAGAACCATTGAAGTAATATAAAATAGCTTAAACTAATTAAAGGGCCAAGATATGATGATATTTTTAACTTAACGGTAACTTGAACTTTACTTTTTCTACCTTGATAAATTAACCTTTCAGTGGAGAGATTGTAATTCTCCTGGCCTAAAAGGAAAAAAAATGACATTAAAATTAGGGGAAATTAAGTTCTCATCCCCTTGCAATAGACATTAATTGACGTCTTGGTAATCACTGTCAAAGTCAAGCACTATTTAGTGCTTCTGCGAGCAATAGAGTTAAATAGCATTTATTTATCTCTTTTTTTTCATCAAGTTTTCTTAGCAGCCATGCATGACAGCAAGTCCACGGCCTTGTGTTTTTTTTTCTAGTTTTTTATGCCCTTGATCATGAGTTTGAGTTGACGTTATGTTACCATACCTTATTTGGAGGAGTTTGTATGTAAATTGATGATGATTAATACCTACCATGGCTGGCAAACAGATTAGATAACTTTTATAGATGGAAAACGTACTCGTGATTCTGCTGTGGTAATGGGCTAGATCTCTGTCACGCAAAATGGATTATTCATATTTGCTTCGACGTGGGCGTTCCTGTGCCAATGCCAGTTTAATGGGAATAGCTGTGACGTGCGTGGGAACACACCAGGGAGCACTTATCCAGTGGAGAGCGCATAGATACATTTTACTTTGAAACACATCTCACCATTTACTGGTGGCGGGGGACGAGGTAAGAGAGCTGTGATTGGTCAGCCGCTGCGAAACTGTCTGGCGGCCCGTCATCGTGCATAGGTTGCGTCTGCGAACGTTTGTTGCATTTCCCCGCAGGCGCAGTCAATTGGATTTAGTAGTCCCTGGAACACACAGAGGCATAGCTTTTCTTTTGTGTTACCTTTATGGTAAGACGAAGAAAACACAAGGGTCGTGTGATCTAAAAATATCACAAGGAAAATCGAGACACAGAATAACTAAATAAGAAATACTAACCCAAATTGTGTATTTTCGCGACGATAATCCCATATTTCTTATAATTTTCGTATATTAGCAGCAGTCAGCTCTGGAACGTGTTCGGTTGTCACGTACACAAGCAGACCGTTGCTCTACATTTGAAATAAGGACTATTTATCCAAGTAACCAAGTAAATGTGATACTGACATCGAAAGTCTGTGGATACTGATGATATATCGTAGCCAATATAGAGCAGAGAGATGGACAACAAAAAAATACGTACTTAAGCATGTTTGGTTAGAGAATTAGTCATTACTTTTTGCAACATATTTTATTATTGACCGTGTGAGCGAAGCGAGCGGATGGCTCCATTTCGACAAGATAGGAGGCCGATTTTGCTTTCGTCTGCTGTTTCTATGTATGTCTGTCAGTTCCGGTCTAGGGGCCACAGTTTTCAAGCGATCCTCACAAAAATTGGCACACTTGTTCCTTGAATTAATCGTTTTTTTTTTGTTGAGAGCTGTTCTCGATTTTACCCTTTGGGGAGTTAGGACGTCATCATTTTTTTGTATGGGATTTGAAATATATTCTTTCTGTAACCTATCGTGTGGGATATCAAATGAAAAGGCTTCATGAGCCGGTTCTAAAAATATATTACAATATTACCTTTCGGCCACCTGTTTTCTAAAAATCCAAGAAATATTTTCAAAACGTACCAAGTTTGGACTCCTCGAAGTAGGAGACGGATTAGTAAAGAGGATCTGAAGAGACCATGAGAGTGAGTGAAATAGACTATAACTATTTTCGTGACAAGTGTATTAAATCGCAAAATATAGTTTAACTGTTTGCGAGGTCTACTGCCCACAGGGCTACTAGTATTAGGCATTAGTATAGATAATATTATAGTATCTGTGGTATTATAGACAAATCACAAGCATCTGTCGAATATAAACCATGTAGAAACTGGAGGAAACGAGATAAATATATCAGGATGTGGACGGATCGTCAAGTGGAGGTCTCTGCTTGCCCCTCTTCAGACTCTCTGAGTACTATATTATAATCTACCGACACGCGGTATACTATACTTCTGTCCAACTGAAGCTAGGTGGTGTAATGCAGCACTAGTTATGCTGAACCCATACAAGCGGTGCTATATTTCTGTAAACGTGTAATGAATGCATTCTCTAAATTCCTCTCGCCCGCCGTCATGTTGGTAGCAAGATGAAACCAGCAGCGGTGCTAGCTTCTGAAAAATGTGTTACTCAAAAGTCAGGCAAATATCGAGCAAATATCTGATCAGGCAGGCAGATCAGGCAACTATAAAAGCGCCCAATGGCATTAAAAGCTGAAATGAACTCTAAACATGAGCCCATGTCATACGATACTCAACCGAGGTAAGTACCTCTCACTCACGACAGAATTTACAGAATGTTTGTAAATTCCTGCGCAGTACGCAATTACTTTATGTATACTTACTTACTTTGACTGCACGTGTTCTTACGCCCGGATGCTCAACCGACACTCAGAGTTTGACGGACACTCTGACGGACAATGCTCAACGGACACTCAAATTCGACGACCTCTGTGGCGCAGCGATTGCGCATCTGCCTACCATGCGAGAGATCCCGGGTTCGAATCCCGGCTCTGCCTGGGGCCAAAAATGTTTACACGATATGTTTGTGATGTCGCTGTTTCTGGTTCCCACGACACAGGATATCCTAGTGTGGGGCCAGAGAAGCAATGTATGTGCCTGTATGTAAATGTTTATGTTTACTTAAAATCATGCTCACTGTGTCTCGCTCGGTAAGCGCTAGAAGGACTTTTAAACGGCACTTTATTTGAGTAGCATTTACATCGTCGTTTGTGCATCCGGGCATCCGGGGTTGAGAGTGGGAGCTAAGTGTAATATAATATACGTGTATAAAGTCCATTGTTTAATTGGGAGCAGAAATACACGCAAAGTAAAAGAATGGCAAATTGATCAGTTTTACAAGTAATTTCAGATTTCGTTTGTGGTTCACGATATGCCCAAAGAAAGACTCTGTTCCCTTACACTGCCACTGGGACGAAGTGTTTTATCCTGTTAACCTGCGTGTCATTCAATTTATATCCATTAGATTAGAAAAATACATCATCTAATATACTGCAATACCGTTTAATTATTTTTAATCAAAGGTTAAATGGTGGTCAACTTTGGTAAATCTAAAATCACAGACCTTTAGCCAGTCCATTTTGCGTCACAGTGGGCTAGCCCGTCGCCTCACGCAGCTGTGGGTATGTGGAGATATTATCAACTAGTATTTTTACTAATAAATATTCCTTTTGTTTTCAGGTAAGATCAAGTACAGCAAGTAAGAAATATTGGCTCAACTTTAGTTTCTGACCTACTCGCTTGGTCGTCCAAACTTTTTTAGCGTATAGTTCAGGTCATTTCTTCATCTTCCTGAAAGTTTCAGGTTGCGGAATTCAGTAGTTTTTAAAATATGATTTTTTGAAAATCTGAAAATATTGTAAAATTAGGTAACAAAACGCAAAAAATATGTCAAAATCTATGGTCTGTGGTCAAAATACATTACTTACGTTTCGTTGTATGCATATTTGAAAAGATGAAAATTTATTTAATCTATTTTAAACGTAAAATATCACTTTTGATAAA
The DNA here is from genome assembly GCA_963457715.1 of Argyresthia albistria. Lineage (NCBI taxonomy): Eukaryota > Metazoa > Arthropoda > Insecta > Lepidoptera > Argyresthiidae > Argyresthia > Argyresthia albistria. The sequence continues at coordinate 8,503,160 of OY735265.1, read as the reverse complement.
TTAAAAGTTGTAATTTTTGTGAAACGGAATGCATTTGGGGTGTTGTCTGTCCGAGTTTTTGTTGGTTGGGCGGCCATTTTGAATCCGATTGGATCAATTATAGGTTACTTCCTATTTGAACACTAAAGATAGGTTTGTTAGGTACACACTTATAAGCAGAACCGGGAGCCGGAGCGAAGCGGAGCGGAGCGAGGCGACCCCCTACTCCTGGCAACCCCCCCTCCAACCCCTCATCCCCTCCAACTCCCCTGCCCAACAATGCAAAAAAACTTAAAAACTCATAACTTTAAAAATCATAATATCTCAGCAATTAGGCATTTCCGCGAGGGGGGAAAAGTAGGGGAGGCATCTACCCCCCTCCCCCTTCCCCCTCTCCCCCTCAAGGTCAAGGTCAGTAGGTCCGGAACTAAAGTCCATATGTTATGTAACCTCAAAAAATTAAAAAATTCATATCTCAGAAACTATGTAGTTCCGCGCGGGGGCAGTAATAGGGGGGCATCCCCCCTCCCCCCTTTCCCCTCCCCCCTTTCCCCTCCCCCCTCCCAAGTTTAATTTCAGTAGGTCAGGAACTAAAGTCCTTCCCATTATACTTTTCTTTATTCACCAGCCCAAAGTTAGGTATGGCAAAAAGTTTCTTCGTATTTTGTATGTAGACCGTAACGGCTCGAACAAAAAGGTGCATCTTTGACTTAAAAAAATCCGGATTGAAAACGCTTAAACCTCAGCTTAAACCAACTTTGTGCTACTTTTACTGACACTGTATTAGGTTCATATTTTTTTTCACGGCCATCGTAGCATGTCTTCCTTTTTTTTCTACAACTTTAAAATGTACTGAATTTTTCAATTCGATTCACTCATTTTGGCATAAAGAAAAACAAATGAAAATTTGTCGGAAACAACATTTTATTTTATTATATTTATTCCTTTTTTGAAATATATCCTTTTAATGACATCAAAACCAGCCAGATACAATTAATACATCCAAAGATATTTAGTTACAAATATACACATACAAAATACGAAGACTTTTTACCCGACCTATCGTCGTCGTCGCCAGTCGTCTCGTCGGCTTCTATTCAAGTAATCCTAAACCTAATTCATTCTCATTTCTTTCTCCCAATCTCAGTTTTCTCGGCGTACAAAACCTAAGTTCTATGATATTACGTCGAATAAAGGGAAATCTTAATCTCGATCAGATTATGAGAGGCTTTGAATGAAATTATTTAGGCAAGAGACCAACTTTAAGTTTTATCTGGATTGTTTTAAGTTAATAGAGATCCCGTTGTGTATAAATACTTGGCTGGGGGTTTTGAGGGCTGGATTCATATTAAAACAAAAGAGTTCGACAAATTCGTCGGATTTCCAAGCAAAAGTGCTACACGTATCTTATTGGAAGGGTTAGTTATTTTTTCTTATAACATTATAATATAGTACCTAGTAAATACCTCGACTAGCTAGACGGTGAGCTATGCATAAACACGAGTAAACTTTGAAAAATACATACAACTTTGGCACGGAAGTGCCCCCGCCAAGACGAGCCAAGCGAAGCGCAAGATAAATTTTAACAAAACTTACCCTTATAAAAGTACCTAGCAAAAGAGAAACGTTAAGCTACTGTTGCTATTGCTACTATGTAATTGCTACTGTAATATGTGCCGTAAATATTTATGTAATTCATTACATTACCGCATTACAACAACACTAGCCCAGTAACACAGCGTGCGAATCGAGTAACCAAGTCCACAACAAAGCGGCAAGTTCTCACAGATATTACAATGATTCGTTTGTATCTGGAACTGTAGACAAAACAGTGCGACGGCCATTCATTAGACGGTTCAGTGCCACTTGCTGGAACGCGAGTAAACTAAACTCGAGCACAGATTAATAACTCGAGTAAAAGGGTACGATCATTTTTGTATGGTGCCTGGAATACATGAAGCTTGCAAATACCTCAGACATTAATGCAGTTAGATGCAGCAAATGCACCTACTTCGCGTGTTTCGAATTGAGTGCATTGCACCTTTTTTTCTTCCTAAAATGAGCTTGTGACGTTACTTCTAGTAGTAATAAATTGACACGCTTGGTTCATACATTTCACTGTGTTTGAGTCGTCTATCTTAAGCTATGTCTGTGTCTGTGCAAACTAAGTCTAAGTCTGCTACGTGCTAAGTCTGTGCAAATACCCTAAAGTTTCGCTTTTTTAGTGTACACATAAAAAACATATGTGCATCGATCCAAAATTTAATTACAAACAGCAAATATTCTTTGAGAAAATGACGTAAATACCATTCTGAGATTATTAATTTTGAATATGTAAATAAATGACTGAATCACTCACTGAATAGGTGTACACGAAAAATGCGACATTTTAGGGAATTTCAACTTCAGGTACCCCAGAAAGGTTCGTTGTTCTTTGACAACTCCATATGATTTTGTCAAAGTTCACTCAAGTTCAGCGAACATTCTAGCTTGTGGCCTTCAGTGGAATACTTCATAAAGCAACATACAATACAGGATACAGAGTGCATTTGCAGATCACTTAGTTCTTCTGGCTTAAAGTGGGCTCAAAGTCAAAGTATTTTTTTATTGACCATAAAATCATACAGATTGCTTAGTCAACGTCAATATAATATTAATATTTTCATATTCATATTCTTTATTACACAGTAACTTAATAATAAAACTTAAATAACATATAGTGCGCATATTTCTGTATACTCCGCCAGTTCGGAAGCAGTTCGCTCAGTTGCCCCGTATGGGAAATGATTGATTGGAATGCTTCTGGCTATAATCGAAGCCTGCTATAAAAACGAACTAAACTCTAAACCCCTTAGAAATAAAGATTTTATGCTAACTGCAAATGCACTGTACACAACCTACACTGTGATGTAAAACATACATGTTATGCACTCGTCTTTTTACAAGAAGAGGGGTAGTCAGATACTAAAGAGCTCATCTTGTTATGATCTTGACATACATCTCTCGCTCTCTCAACATTAATTAAAACTGAAATTACAGCGGTAGGAAGAACAGGATTTTTACTACAGACTAGTGAAGTGACTAGACCTTAGACTTGTGAATTTGTAACTTGTTGATATATGGAATGGTCTACCTTTAATCTATCTTTACATCATCCGAGCTCAGGAAAGAGGTTTTGCTGCTGTTAAAAGAGTCCGTGAAAGTTCGCGTTTCCGAAGCCGGGCAATGAAAACTAGAATCCGTTTAAATGGTTTATGTCATGACGAAGAACCTACCACAGACTACCACTCACTATGCTTGAGAGTGTGGCGCTGAGGTGTGGCGATACAGGCGATACGTACGACTCAGTTTTTTTTTATAAATTGTTAGGGAAACCGCGTTTAGCCGTTTTTTAACACGCCCCGGCCCGGCACCGGCACCGGTTTAGTAAGAAACGCTCATGCACACGAGACGGTTTTACGCAGGAGCGGAGCGTGCTTAGCTCCGGCGAAAAACCGCGTCGTGTGCATGAACGCTAATAGCTGTTTTTCGACACGCCGGCACCGGCCCGCGGCTTAGTCAGTAAGAGAGGGATAGACAGACTATAGCTCTGTCCCTCACTTACTCAATAAGCCGGTGCCGGTGCCGGCGTGTCGAAAAACGGCTAATGGAGGGATAAGACGTTTTTGATATCGTCTATAAATACACTAATCTAAATTTAAAAACCAGCATGCATAAGCATCGTTGGAAGTCTTTCCGTTTAATTTACCTCCCTCGTATGATGTATAGTATTATGGTTACCTCAGGGTGTAAGTAGGTATTTCACCCTCGAATTATATTCGCCTAAATATCTCGGGTAGACTCGATCCTTAGCGCCCTTTGCGAGCTGCGCTCGCACGGGTTCCTAATTGGACCTTCGTCCGAAATAGCTCTCTTTCACCGCTTGTGTAACAAACTACTATATCTCACTCTATTCAAGGCAACATCGGAAGCTATCGAGAATACGTTAGGGTGGAACGGTAATTGCCCATTTAGGAAACTGGCAACGAAACTTGTTTTGTATTGAAATTGGATACGATGTAGGAATTAGAAGATCTAATTAGAGAAACAATGGGTCAGAGGGTACTTTTGTTGATCATCAAGTGAAGGTCTCATCCCAGATAGAAAGGAAAAAGAAAAATCCTGGAAATGTTTATTCAGTTTAAGCCGTTGTTTCTGGATCCAAAGACAGTGCATCCAGGACTAGAGGTTTTGCAATAAATCCAGTATTCTCTACGTGACATTTATCTGTCATTTTGCATACAACAACAAATTTTATTATTTATTTATAAGTTAAATAGGGCTTAACCCTCTGGCACATCAAAGCAAAGTGCCTAAATATAAATGTTTTTGTGTATACCTTTTACGTTTTTGTCATAGACATGATGTACCTATAGTATTAGGTAAATCATTACTTACCGCCGTACCCATAGTCATTTAATGATTCATTAAGGATTACTAAGTAAAGGATTTTGTATGTAAATTCAAATTTGGAACTGACTTAATGGTTGATTAAATCTCTCTGAGTGCGGCGGTTAGAGGTTTATCATAAAAATTTCTTCACTACAGTCATTTGTTTGGTAGATACTAAGGTCGATCGACTCTTGTCATTGTCGTATGTCAATTTGTACTCTCTCATGTGGTTGTACTAGTTGATTTAATTATGCATCTGTCGTATATTGTATTGTCTTCGGATTGTTCTCTTAGGACGGTGATGCAACATATATTGTTAATGTCAAATACATATTAGGTTGGGTAAAAAGTTTCTTCATATTTTGTATGAAGACCGTAACAGTGCATCTTTGACTTAAAAAAATCCGGCTTGAAAACGCGTAGACCAACTTTGTGCTACTTTTACTGACATTGTATCAGGTTCATAAACAACACAATTTTTTCACGGCCGTCGTTGCATGTCTTACTTTTTTATCTACAACTTTAGAATGTATAGAATTTCTCCATTAGATTAGATTCACTCATTTTGACAGAAAGAAAAACAAATGAAAAATTTTCGGAAGCAACATTTATTCCTTTATATTTATTCCTTTTTTGAAACATAACCTTTTTAATGACATCAAAACCAGCCAGATACAATTAATACAGCCAAAGATATTTAGTTACAAATATGTATACATATACGAAATACGAAAAGACCTTTTACCCGACCTATTATTTGCATATAGAGGTAAATTGTAAAGTGACTCTACAAACTACGAGTGTAAAGAGTGTAGGTAGATATATTTTTGGAGATAGGTAGGTAAGTTAGTTTCTAGCCAATTATTCAATAGGTACCTACTCCGTTTTGCGCAAAATGGGGTTGGCCTATAGTCGCAGTCAGAAGATATATGTCGGCAAATGGAGTAATATAATAATTGGCTCAAAGTATCCCCATATAAATTTGTATGGTGTTGTTGAAGATTTCTCGAGTTTAGCTTTAACTCACGTTCTAGCTGGAGATACTAAGGGGCCAAAGCAAACCATACTTATAAACTCATGCTCTTGGTACTGATCTGTATGACTCAGTGTAACAGATGTGCATTTCGTCGCCCTGGGACGCTATTGTCAACTTCTGATTACATATTCAGCGCCCATTGTGTGCTAATCTGTGCTAAAAATAATTTAACTCGGTCGCCCCATCGCGTGCCGTATCATGCTTCCCACTTAGTACCTTAATTATAACAGGGTTACAAATTAATAATGCAAAAATATGTGTTACTTTCGACTCCGAAATACATGTAAATATATTTTCAATATATATTTTCAAACAAAAGGTAAAACTTAAATAAAAACGATTTCACAAACCCTATTTGATTAGAAACCAATGTCAAGTGCTTTTTGAGTTTAATACAAACTGAAACTACCTAGATCCCCCCCCCCCCCTTGGGGAATTAATTTTGTCAAATCCCATCTCAGTGCTACCCTCCGCTACATAAGGAAACTCTGTACAAAGTTTCATGGATCTACGTCCACCGGTTTAGGCTATGCGTTGCCCGTCAGCCACGCATAGTAACATTGTATTTGTACCTAGTATTGAGCTGTTCTGGTGGCCATATGTGGTCTTCATCATCAGTTCCGCATCACCCTTTCACGAAACCCTTTCAAACAGAAAAATAATATTCCAAATCGGTCCATCCGTCTAGGCGCAATCGCGGCACGCACGTATGTATACATTAAAAAAAAATCCTGTCTGATTGTAAACCTCCTTTTGTGAAGTCGGTTAAAAATATGTTTATTTCCATAAAATTAGTAACTTCCGTTCATTTCAAAGTCACTTCAATCGTCACTCTGTAGTTTCAAACGGATGATTTGATCCATGTCCTTTTGTGATAGAGTACAATCCTATCACCACTTACACAGACAAATAAATCTTTATACCACCCTAACTTTCTCGTAGATACCATATCTCAACAGGGCAACTCCATTACCACGCACCAAAACCTATAATAGATCATTGCACTGATTGGTCAAGTTATAAACTATCTGCAGTAGACCATTAATACTAATGTGTGCCCATTCCCCTCTGATAAATTGTACCGAGCATCGTTCAGCCAAGACGGCTAATAATGAGATTTTAATAGTATACAGTCGAACATAGACATACACCGTTTTAGCTCTTATCACCTCTCGGTAGGGGAGTGAATATTTTCCCAAGTCCCAACAAATTGAGATGTCAATGCCACATTTCGGGACCTCGGAATGGAAAATAAAATGTTGATGTTTGTTATTACTTTTCCCCTTTTGATATGTAAATAAATAAAATATGCAGATGTAAACAATTAATGTCTCCACCGAAGGACACAGGCCTTAACAGGCCGGGTAATTATGGTAACATTGAGCCATCACTATCGCAGTGAAATATGAATGTACCGTCACAAGTTCTAGGAAGCTAATGTAGTTTTATAGGTAGTAGGGTAACTGTAAGTTTGACCCGTTTTATACCGATACTAGTAGGTCAGTTAAATATTCCCAGGAAAATATATCCAGATTTCCCCAGGCATAACAAACATTGTGAATACGATATCTACGGCATAGTATGAGCCTCTCTGCAGCCTTTCAACATTCAAAGCACATCGCGCAATGTTCCGCTGGATCCTCCTAACCTAATGCAATGTCTTGGCTGCGAAGACAAAATGAACATCGAAGCCATATGGCGCCATGCTCGTATTTGTCCCAAGGACCAAGATTTTACGCAGTCCCTTTACTTTATGCGTGGCTGGGGGTTTTGTATGTTTCCTAAACAGGGAATTATAATCCTGTAGATGTAGAGTCTAATTCTAGTTTGTGTTAAACCGCGGGGTTTATGGAATCTAATAAACCCCGTGGTCTATAAACGGACGTGTCGTGCGTGTACATAGGATGGAGTCGTCCTTCGTTGTCCATCAGTTTTCTCAGGAACGCCTTGAAGCATGAAGATCAAATTAATATCGATTAGTATTCTCTTGAAGTTGTGAACGTAATAAAAAAATACCGCCGTTATGTCAACAATCCGACTCGCACTTGACCGCTTATTTCTTGTTAATCAATGGTATGAACTCATTCTTGCAGTCTCTATTATTCGTATGATATTTCGTTGTAGGAACTGTGTGACATTATTGTAAACGGAAATGGCTTTCAGTGACTTGACATGCTCTAGTTACACACTTTGTGTTCAGATGTTAAGTACACACGTTATTCCGAGTTGTCGTAAAATACCAGTACCCGTACTTCACCCTCTTTACAATGTAACGTAAGACGTAAGGTTTCCTTACGTGAGTACCTACGAGTAAGGTATGTATGTTACAACGTGCGTTGGTCTGGGCTTTGTTGACATACTTTTTTGCTTTACAACCTCAGAACTAGAGACCGGATTATATGCATTTGCATATTTAGCCCCTTGTCACCGAAAGTTGCATTTGTGCCAAAATTGTTTTAATCATGCATATTTTGCTCGATTTCCGTCTCGTACTGGACGCGAAGGTAGTGAACCGATTGAAACTCACTAAGATAAAAATATATACATTTACGAGTCATGTAGATAAATCAAGGATTTCATACTTTTTAGGGTTTCGTATCTCAGAAGGAGAAACCCTTATAGGGTCACTCGTACGTGTGTCCGTCCGTCCGTCCGTCACAGGCAATTTACTCACAACATACTGGACCGATGAAGTTGAAAATTGGTACACATATCAATATCTGTGACCCAAAGACAGAGGTGCAACGGCGCAATGTAAATATATTAATATGTAATGTAAGGGCCACTTTTGAGGGGCCAAATGATAAAAATAAAATTTAATAAAATCAAAATATGCCGTGTGACATACCAAATGAAAGCGCATGATGCGAATATCTTAAACGTATTTTATAATAATATTTTTAGACTAATTTTGAAAAAGTTGTGCTCAATAATAAGACCGATTCGCATGTCATCAAAACCTCTAGGGTACTTCCCAAAGTTCTAAAATTCTGATATTTTGTATGCAAGTACATGTTTGCGCCCATATCCCATAAAAACTCCGAAATCTACAACTTTAACCCCCTAACCCCCTCAATCTGGCGTGCAAAGTTTGTACGAAAAACTGATTTTTAGGGTACTTTTAGGATATTTTGTTTGTATTAGTCCTATTATTGTTGTAAGTACGAAACCCTCTCAACGCGAGTCTAACTCGCACTTGGCAGCTTATTTTAATAACAAAAGTAAATAAATATATCGTAGCAGTCAGGCCTTGTCCACACGGGGTGGCAGAGGCATGTGCCCATCTTTAGCCAGTTAAAAGTTAATGAAATCGAAAACGAAGGATCTAATATAAATTTGCCTATATTTGGTAGACTCCGGAGTAAAAAAGTAAGTGTATAAAAATGAAGCACACACATAAAAGCAAAAAGAAGCTCATGATAGTAAAAAAGTTTATATAAAAATCGCATGGAGATGCGATGGCCGCGTAAAATTTTATGAGTCCTTTCCTTTGCATTGAATAGACACTGATATCTGAGTCTGTACATGATTACTCCCGCTTGGAGGTAACATAGAAATGTTACAGGATCAATGATAAATATGTGGCAAATCTGTGAAGGCGATTTAGGTGAAGTAAAAAACGCATTTGTGCGACCCAAATTTTGGAGAAGAAAATGTGTTTATTTTAAATGTCTTCTTTAACCAACTTTGTTACCAGTGACCCTGTATAGCATATTATGAACTTATAAATTTTGTTGGTACATTTTGCGTACTTATTTTATATTCAGGGCAATTTGTATAATTTCGAATGTGGTTTAGCTTATGGGTTTTGTTCTTCCTGTGTCGTTGTCATAACTTCTTGAGTCGTGTCTTTGAAAAGAACAATTTGATTTTGTTAGAGTTTATTGTAGTTCGCTTCTTTTTCTCGAGGTCATAAAATATTTTGTTCGTGTTTCTTTTTCTTTTGTTTAAGTTAACTGGGTTAAGTTAGCAGCATAACGAACTTGTAACAAAATCATTTAGCCATATCATAAAGATTCCGATTAGAAAATATATTTAGGGTTCCGTACTCGCAGGGCACTAAACGGGACCCTATCACTCTCCCCCGTCCTTCTTTCAATCTGTCCATCTGTTCGGCTATCTAAAAATTTAAAAATGTTTTCAAACACAAATATATAGGTATTTATAGGTACTTACTAGAATAGTTTTATTGTACGCGCAATTCTTCCCCTTACCTATCATCTCGGTCTCCTACCCAACATGGTTTGCTGGAAGAGATCTCTTATTAGAGATAAGCTCGCCTTTGTACATATTTTCTATGTTAAGCTATTTTTACTGTCATGTGAGTACAATAAAGAAATTACAAGAAATTACAAATTACAAAGGTGAAAAATACAAAGCGAGATAATAATTTAATAATTTTTATTTATTGCATACAAAAAAGTTAACAAAACACGGTAGGTAATATAAAGTGTACAATGGCGAGCTTATCTCTAAAAAGAGATCTCTTCCAGCAAACCAAGTTTCGATGAGAGAGGTTGATAGCTGAGCGAGATCTATTTTTCCCAAAACTTCATGCTCGAGGTACTAGTCGTAAGAACGACAGATGTGGGCGCTGTTGAGTCCAAATAAATCTTTGCAAGTTTCGGCTAAGAAATAAAACTACGAAATATGCCACGCGGGGATATGGAAGAAAAACCAACCCTTTCCGTAGGAGCGGAAAGGCGGAAATCCGTTGAAACGTTTATTAGTACATCCGTGTCCTACATCATATCATAATGTAGAATAGAATGTATCGTTCCAAAAAACAGTTAAACAATTGAAAGTTCAGAATGTTAAATAACCGGCCAAGTGCGGTCGCACTCGCGCACGAAGGGTTCCGTACTATTATCTATAAAAACAGCAAAAACAAAAACACGTTAGTTGTATGGAAGCCCCCCTTAATATTAAATTTCTTTTGTTTTTTAGTATTTGTTGTCATAGCGGCAATAGAAATACATCATCTGTGAAAATTTCAACTGTCTAGCTATCACGGTTCCTGGTGACAGACAGACAGACAGACAGACGGACGGACGGACAGACAGACAGACGGACGGATGGACAGCGAAGTCTCAGTAATAGGGTCCCGTTTGGCACCCTTCGGGTACGGAACCCTAAGTATGGTACAATAGGTACCGTATCTAAAGCTTGTTGTGTTAAAAAGATACACGTAGTCCATAAATTAATAAATGTTACGATAATATTTTTATAATGCTATTTTGCCTGGGAATGGTTAGAAAAAATGTATGGCAACATTTATTTATATATGGACTACTGCGTATTTTTTTAACGGGACATGCATTTGCCATTTTTTTATAAAAATAAATTGTCAAGCTATATTTATATTTAAGATGGCCGCTAGCCTTATTTTTAAGCCGCATTTACGCAATTCACCCTCATTTCGCCTAATTTAAGTGAAGGAAAAGTCTTGTCTAATAAATTTATTCGAAAGGTCCATACTAATTAGTTTACCTCAGAACGTGGGCGAGTTTTTTTTACTCTAACTCCAAGTTGGAATACTAAAATAGGCGGTTATATCAACATTTCACCTCTATTTGTTATTGTTAATTTGATGATCTCTGTGTTTGGCTCACTAACTACTAATTGACACAATCTGAAACCAAAACACCATTAGCTTAAGTATTATAAAATGGCTTGGCTACGGTCATGCCCCCTGTCAAGGAAAATGGTGTATTATAACTGGCTAAACGAGGGTAAAACTGTACCTCTTCCTGTATGGGAACGGGCTAGTCGATGTGCGTGAGTGTTAAAAGTTTAAAACCCATAATTTTGCATTATTTTCCACAATTTAGACAGGCTGAATATTGTTTAATCCATGCCCATCGTCCAGAGGAAAATAATTAAGAAAGCAGGTTTAAAAGCAAGGAGTCCAAATTGCCCCTTAAAAGTCGCCTTCTCTCCAGAATTTTCGTTATTATCCTCAAAAATACCGGTATATTTTCTTCCTCTTGAACCTGGTTTCGAACTTTATGATTATGACTGTCATAATTTAAAAACGTAAGCCCTGAACCATAGTGAGGCCACGCCTGTGGCCTTGCGATATTAAACGCATAAACCGTTTAAAAATGTTAATCTTCCCAAATATTTAAGGTTTAATTAATTTGGGGCTTTAGTCAGAATGATTGATTGATGTTTGGACTTTTTTTTTTTTTTTAAAGGCAAGCATGTTTTAAGTCATTGTGGCGGCTATTATTATTTAAGTTTGAATTTTTTTCTCTGACTATTATTTTATAACCAGTATACGTAGGCAAAAAAAGTTTTTCTGGCGTTATTACAAAAAAAAACGAAAAAGCTATTAACTTTTCTTGGTACTTTTTATTTCTTTTTGATTGCAACTTAATCGTTATAGTTGCATATGGACATAGGCCGAACAAACTTACAATGGAGAACAATACACGCCGGAGCGAGAGGGACAGGCACAGAATAACTAATAGTACTACGTACAGAAAGTTCACTCCCGAACAAAAGTCAAGTTTAGGACAAAAAATTGCTTACTGAAAGACTTTCATTTGCTAGCATGCGAAATTGAAACTTATCGTATGAAACGAGCGATCATATTCCATTAGGCACCGCTGACACGATGCCGATTACGCAGGGTAGCGACTCGCACTCGGTTGTTTTCGGCGCGGCGTCTCATTGTTTTCACGCAGCTAGCGCGCGCCGATAGCCGAGAGTTGACCGGCCTTTTAAACATTTTCAGCGGAGTGACACCTCCCTGCTTAAAGTCCACACTTATGCTACGAGCTAGAAGGTGAGTTAACGATAAACCCGAATAAACTCACGTAACAGGCGATCAATCGATGATTAATTCGAAATTGCGGCACGTGATTGGCTGAATTGACCAGTTGTCAACGCTAATTTTCGTTTCGGAAACCTGGCATAAATGCACCATCCATACAAGTTGCTTCCTACCTATCCTACCCCGACTTTACTACACACATATGTGTACGTACACATTCACACACACTACCGCACCTCAGCATTAGAACTAATGGGCTTACAGTGTCGCCGGCCCTTCCTTCCTGCTACATGCATCGGGTTTAGGGATCCTCTCGTCGGTCGTCGGTTGTAGAATCCTTTGAACTTCAGCTCTCTGAGCTGTAAATTATTATTATTCGAGATCTATACAAAAACTTTACTAAGACAAAATCAAAATTTATTTTTTGACCTCGTCAGCTAGAATCCTCATTCATCTGCAAATATCTTGCATCTGTAGATGGGCAATCGCCCGGAATTTTTCCAGTTCTTTTAATAATTCCGATATCCTTCCAGATTTATTACGAATTCTTCCGAATCACCACTTGGTGAGAAAATAAAATAAAGGTGTTTTACAAAGATATTGAATTGAAACCCGCACACGTCGAAAGAGAACTATTATACCAACAAAATAAGTCATGAGGAAAATTGTGTTCAAGTGCCACATAAGCGAAATATTTTCGATATAGTGCCAATTTTTTTTTCAATACCTTTGCAATATCTTTCAATGAAACCATAATTTGTTGGTATAATAGTATTCTACCAACGTGTGCACGTTTCCAGGCATATCTTTTTAAAATATATTTTTCCCCATATTAACACATATTATCCAAGTAGGAAGGATTCGGAAGGATTCGTAGTAATTCCAGAATTATTTAAATTTTTATAATTTTTCCGAGTTGGGTGGTTCGGAATTATTACCACCCCATCTATAACTGCAAAGCAAACCATCAACGTTTAATTTTTTCCAATAAAAATCATCTTTGTTGATTTGTAGAAATTATGATATTCGGTGGTAATGTGATGTGTTATTTTTGTTTCTGAGTTATTTGTGTAAAACGTGTATTTGTGTGTAATTTCTCCCTAAATTGATTAAATTTTCTTATTTATTGACTTTCATTGATTTTTATTGTCTCTGACGGCCTGTGACATATAGTAATAACATATTTATACGTGACATTTGAATCTGTCACATAGAGCTTATTGAGACTTCTTGCGACAGGCCATTTATAAAATATATTTTACGATTTTAATTCATATTTTAATTAAAGCAAATGATAAATTCTCAGTTAACAGCCGCAGCTTAAACTTATTCAAACATACAGAACCATTGTTTGCCGCAGTACGCCTCACACTTGACCGAGTTTGTAAATTAACCCGACATAGTTTTACTGTTATTCTACTTGAGCTATGTATGGCTAGACGTATTTCTTGGGTGCGGGTTGAGTCTGTTTGACAAAGCTTTAGAATACCTTTTAAAAGGTTGGCAGTATTTTATAATTTTAGAATCGTTAATTATACAGACTTTCCTTAGAACGTAATTAGAAGAGAGTCATAGAAATAGCGCTTGTTTGATAAAAAAATACTTAATTTGAAGTTCTTGTTACTTCAGTACCAATTGACATTTTAATCTTGTAGATTTAATTATTTAAAATTTAAATTTAAATTTTAAATTGAAAAGTGCAACGCAGTTACTATTTTTAACCGACTTCCCAAAGGAGGAGGTTTACAATTCGTCCGGATATTTGTTTTTTATTTTATTTTTTATTTTTTATGTATGTTCCCCGATAGCGCCTAGACGGATGGACCGATTTGGAAAATTATTTTTTTGTTTGAAAGGGTTTACCTTCCCATTGGTCCCATTGACACCAGGTCAGGATCTGATGATGCGATCCTGGAGAAATCGAGGGAACTCTTCAAATATTATAGGCAGACCTATAGTGATTTTTGTGTTTTTCATAATAACTCGTGCAAATGCACATGGTAAGCATAATATTGTGATGCGGAACTGCTCATGAAGACCACATATGGCCACCAGATCTGCTCAATACTAGGTACAAATACAATGCGTGGCTGGCGGGCAGGCAACGCATAGCCTAAGCCGGTGGACCTAGAGCCATGAAACTTTGTACAGAGGTTCCTTAGTAGCGTGGGGTAGCACTGTGATGGGATTTGACAAAATTAATTCCCCAAGGGGGGGGGGGGGGGGGTAAGGGGTTACAGTTTGTATTAAACTCAATCTAATCAAATAGGGTTTGTGGAAGTCGGTTTTTTCTAAATTTTACTTTTTGTTTCAATTATTACTCATTCACTCAAAATAATATGTTTACTTCAACAACATCTTACCTCTTTATTTTGACAGTCGGACGTTGACGTTCGTGTTTTACAAGCACATATGTATTTTACAGCTTCGCCTTTACCCTAAAAATGTTTTCCTTTATTTTGTTTCAGGTAAGCTGAAGTGGAACTAGCTACACTGCGGGTTCCTTCTCAACCCAAAAAGAAAAAAACGGTGACCTATATTATCCACGCTTTGTGAGTACTACTACACTGTGACTTCGGTGTTTTAGACGAAACGCCTCCAGACAAAAAAGAGGGTTGTTATTTCTAAGTTTGAAGAGTCTGTCTGTCTTTTTATGTGTGTATGTATGTCCGTGTAATTTTGTCAAATCCCATCTCAGTGCTACACCAAGCTACTAAAGAACCTCTGCCACAGAAGAGATATTAGTACTCCGCCTCTGCACAAGTTTCATGGCTCTAGGTCCACCGGTTAGGCTATGCGTTGCCTGCCGTCAGCCACGCATTGTATTTGCACCTAGTATTGAGCAGTTCTGGTGGCCATATTATGTGGTCTTCATCAGCAGTTCCGCATCACAATATTATACTTACCGTGAGTAAATGCACGGGTTATTACTAAATACACAAAAATCACTAGGCTTGCTTATAATATTTGAAGAGTTCCCTCGATTTCTCCAGGATCCTATCATCAGATCCTGACCTGGTGGTCCATGGTACCAATGGGAAGGTAAACCCTTTCAAGCAATAAAATAATTTTCCAAATCGGTCCATCCGTCTAGGCGCAATCGAGGCACATACATAAAAAAAAAACATCCGGACGAATTGTAAACCTCCTCCTTTGGGAAGTCGGTTAAAAATATCGTAGTCTCGTTGTACATTTTAAACCTTCCACAATGTTTGTTTCAAAAACAATGTAAAGCTTTATCCGGACACTGAAGAAGGCAAATAGATATCTAGACGGTTTGGATTTAGGCTTTGTTAGGAAAATCTAGGCTTTAGGCACAGATAAAAGTAAACATTTTCCTTTATAGATTAAAGAAACGAAGAATAGCCTTGACTTGACTGTAGGCCGAATCTGGGATAATCTGTATCTATAGATATTTAGACATATCCCAATTGCTTATTTATGTTTTTGTTTTGTGGCTTCTATCCTGGGTTGTCTTGCCAAAATAATTCCACCAATATGTCACGTTGAGAGCTGCACCGTAGAAAATCACGATTTAAAGGTGAAATTCAAATTACAAGCAATCTAAATGTCAGCTTGTGTGCATCTTGTGTGTAATAAAATAATCGCCATCTGATTTGCCAAATGTCAATTGAGACTAAAATTGACAATTTCTCACGCTAGGTGGCGCAAGCGACTGTACCTTATTATGACACGGGAACTGTCAAATTGTATGAAAATCCTTCACTTGACACTAAAAGCGTAGAAAATAGGTACAGTCAACGAATCGCCATCTGCGTTTAGCTTTCAGTTTTCCTCTTAATTTGATGTAAGCCGACCCTTGAAAACATCAATTTAAAAGGGATTTTCATATAAATGTTTAGATGTCAGAGATCTCGACAACTCTAATCTCTAGCTACTGTTACGTTAGCTTTCTCTACAGGGATAAACTTGCTTTTGCGCATATATTGCCTTGTAGCGTACTAAGTATTATATTTTCCGTCACATAAATATTATGAATATGTATTTGTATGTGATTTTGCTAGAGAAACGTGGAAGCCGTGACTTGTATTGTACTTATGTACTTACCTGTATTTATGGGGAATCTTATCGTGATGGCATCTTCAAAATAAATCAAAAACATCTTAATTAACTAACAAACATACTCGAGGGGAGTTTTGATGAAGTGTGTAAATAAATTATGTTATCTTTATAGTTATGGCCCTCACGTGAACGCACTTCATTAGGGATATATGGCCGCTATTTGTGTTTCAAAATCATCATTTACACGCAAGCCCTGCGTTCAGATGATTGCCCTTGAAAATGAAATTGGTGGTTGTTTTAAATTGTAGGGAATGCCAATGACTTGCCAGTTTTAAGGTTTAAACTTGACGAGCCCACTTAAATATTTGAATTTGAGAGATTGTTATAGTGAATAGTGATTAGAGTAACATTTAAGAAAGCTTAAATTTCAAAATACATGAGCAAGTGTTTCTTGGCGTGATTATAGCCGAATCGCCACTGAAGTAAGCGCGTGAGTTGAATGTGAAATGAAATTAAATGTTTATTAAGATCTTTAAAGATGCTGGTAACACAGTAATTGATAACTTACAATATATTGCTATTGGTTTTTAGCTAGGTATTTTACAGTTGTATTTTAATTGTATGCGGGTTGTGCGTAGCGTGTAACTATTTATTAATCTTGGTAGCGTTGCGTTGTACATACAAGATTGAAGTGACTTATGACAGCTCTACATTCAACTCGAGCGCGGCCTGTAGCTTGAATCATTCCCACAAAGGCATTAAACCTACATTATTTAAGGCGTAGGATTTCACAAAGAACAAAGACATTCCTTGTTCGAAATAATAGGTATGGTCGAATGTCCAAAACAAAGTTCAATGGACACATAAAGATCGTTTCCAGGAATATGATACATTTTCAGACAACGAGCCACAAACCAGTTGGCAAACAGAGCAACCTTGACTTTGTATTAATAGATGCATGTGTAAATGACATGTTGGTCACTTTGTTTGCAATTTTAACGGTCATAAAAATCGGTCAAGTGCGTATCGGGCTCGCACACAAAGGGTTCCGTACTATAGTACAAGACAAGAGATTTCTCCTACCTCACATCTTCAATTTGGCATATAAATAAACTGCGTCGTTTGCACTGTGGTTTGTGTATTTTTAAGAGAACTCTATAGAAACAAGTGTAACCCTCGGAGCTTAGTTAAATCAGTTTCGGACTTTCGGCCAATCACATCTCGCTATTTTGAATAATAGAGACACTGACGGCTGAGGCTGATTTAACCAACCTGTAAACTTAATCAGAGCCCAGGAAACTGGGGGTAAGTTAGCGCACGGAGTCCTAACAAACTGTACAAAAAAATAAAATATTTTCTCCTCCCCACACGGGTTGGCAGAAGCACAGCTGCCCCCATATTTAGCCAGAAACTATTACTTTAATCACATTATTCTATTTTAGATCCACTTCTCTACCCTGTTAATTTTTATCCACCTCTAGAGGTAGTTACCAGTCAGACGCATGGCTGACGCACGGAAATATTGGGACATGTCTACAAAGTGGCTCTTACAGAATTCTCTCTCCTCTCCTTTATTGATGGTATAATTAATCCAAAACTATAAATTAGTATTGGGTAACTGGCTAAATACGGACAGATTGTGCGTTTGCCAACCTACATGAAGAAAGGTGTGCCGCTTTTTGCCCCATCATATCTAAACACCTTCGCAGTGAAGTCTACTACCAAATACAAAAAGTTCATCCGTTAGGGTACTAGAACTCCACCGTCAGACGGATGCAATAGTAGATGAAACTGTTGCATAATGAGGGGTATGAAAACACGAGTGGGTGTTTAAAGACCGAGCCGTAGGCGAGGTTTTTAATAGTATCCTACGAGAGTTTTAATACCTAGTTATGTGCAGTTTCATACACTACTTTATCTACTCTCTTATTCGTAGTAGTAAGTGAAATGAAATGAAATTGTTTATTGACAGATAACATGGTTTACACAGATTCTACTTAACTAAAATAAGGAGATACTTAATCAGGAACATTTATCGTAAAATAGGAGGGATCAGTGACAACCGAACTAGTGAAAACACTGTATCTCGGTTGTCAAATGGTGCTCAATAAATTACATGATGGGATGGGTTTGCAACATTACTTCTCAAGTAAGTGTCTCTCCTACAAAAATCAAAGTTAAAACATAACAATATTTCCACATTGATTATTATTAAATGTCTCTGTAACCAGAGTCGATCAAGGATCAACTTTCGCACGTGCCCCTAACACCGTAAATAGAACATGTGTACATTTTGTAAACATTTCGAGGCATTGAACTTAACGCTACACACATTATTGTATTATTGCCTAGCTGTATTGATAAGATAAGGGCTACAGTAGAGACACTTGTGTCTTTGTAGTAAAATAACACAATGTCGGAGATAGGAGGCACTCGATATCACAGAGTCTAACCGAGGGCCAAGCAAACTGAAAACGAGGAGCAAAAATCCTCGGGTATGGTATGGGATGTATAAATGGTTATGATGTCTTGATCCGTATTGATCCACGCTCTTGGCTCTGAGGGCTATCTCAAGTGTGAGTGAATATGACAGATATTATTTGTTTAGCCATTGTGATATTGTCGAGACAACTATCAGAGCTAAGAGCGGTTTATTTTCTGGTTTCCTCTAATCCCTTCTTCCACCTCTCTCGCTTCTGCCTGTTCCGCTAGCTCGGGGCTATAACAAAACAAATGTTAAAGTGATGTTACTCTGCAATATTTTTCCTCAGGGTTCCGGTAGTGAGACAGGGCCGTGATCATGCGTGGGCGCCCTATAATAAAAACCTAACCTCGACGCCATGCATTGGATCTCCGTGGATTCTGGGACAATGTCCGTCTGTGGGAAGAAAACGGGTTATTTAACCAACGCTTTATGACTTTGAGCGAGGAGACTATACTATATAATTGAAACAAAAAGTAAACTTTAGAAAAAACCGACTTCCACAAACCCTATTTGATTAGATTGAGTTTAATACAAACTGTAACCCCTTATCCCCCCCCCCCCCCCTTGGGGAATTAATTTTGTCAAATCTCATATCAGTGCTACACCACGCTACTAAGGAACCCCTGCACAAAGTTTCATGGTTCTAGGTCCACCGGTTTAGGCTATGCGTTGCCTGCCCGTCAGCCACGCATTGTATTTGTACCTGGTATTGAGCAGATCTGGTGGCCATATGTGGTCTTCATCAGCAGTTCCGCATCACAATATTATGCTTACCATGTGCATTTGCACGAGTTATTATGAAAAACACAAAAATCACTATATGTCTGCCTATAATATTTGAAGAGTTCCCTCGATTTCTCCAGGATCCCATCATCAGATCCTGACCTGGTGTCAATGGGACCAATGGGAAGGTAAACCCTTTCAAACAAAAAAATAATTTTCCAAATCGGTCCATCCGTCTAGGCGCTATCGAGGCACATACATAAAAAATAAAAAACAAATATCCGGACGAATTGTAAACCTCCTCCTTTGGGAAGTCGGTTAAACAAACTGAAGAAAAAACATCGTACTTCCAAATTATAATATCTTTCTTTTGAGCTGGGAATAGCATCAAGTGAAGTCCCGTGAAGTCCTGTGCATGTTATAAGTCTATAAGGTCTGTAATAATAAACCTCTCGGCTCTCAGCCCTGAGGTGGTCTCAGCTTTATCACAATTAACACTGAGTATGTACGGTCGCCTGCGCCTAAAAGTATACAAGCAGTATATGCAGGATTCACTTTATAATATGACCGCCCGTATACTTTTAGACGCAGGTGACCGTACTTACTTACACACTGTCAGGAAATCTTGGTAATCTTGCTAATACACCTGGCTTCTCGAACACATTTTCAAGTAAACTTGCTAACTAACCTATACACTTGGCTTCTCTTACTGTACGTAACGTAGCTGTACGATTAACATTTGTAGCTTCTGCGTACCCCAATTCACGGAAATAGGTCTAAGGATATATTACCTACCAATTCAAAGTAAAAGTACGTAGAAAGAAAGCAGGGAAAATCGGATCACCATTCGGATCAAATAGCAGTGGAATATAAATTGATGGATTTAGACAAATAGGGTTCAGGGAGTGTGAATATGAATAGTGTTTTTGAATATCGGGCGATGAAGTAGCTGAACGCTTGGTGGTTACAAATTGCTTCATTGTACCTAATACTTCAAAGGCATAAATCTTCAGTCTGCCTAACTAGGTCACAGAATAACTTTTGAACCTATTTCAGTTATCGAAGGCATGTTCCAAGCAGCCTCGAAAAGCTGACATGATACATAATTATGTGACAGATTTTCCTACGTCCCTTTCATCATTCTAGGCGTCTTCTTTAGCGTACCGTAACCTAATAACTAATAACGCAGAGGTGGGAGTGTGGGAGCGGAAATATTTGTTTACGCATTTCTCTCATGGCACGCGCGACGGTTCTAAAGGTGGGAAGGTATTTCGGACTCAAGGATGACGTTTGTCGGCTAGTGGTGGAGTAAAGTTTACCGACTTGATGATTGGGAATGACTGATTAGTTGTTTATCGATGTTTTGTTAATAAGTAATGTTTCGCCGAGAAGTGTGTTGAAAGAATAAAAATAGGTACTGAATAGGTGTTAGAGAAACTGTTTTGTCTGGCCGTCTGGGTATTTAAAACTTACAAGATTAATGATCAAATGTACAGATGCATGAGGGTCTATTTATAAAATATGCATGATCCAATTCGTAGAGTCTTGTAGCGTGTGGAAAATGGAACGAAATATTATGATTTCGATTGATGTCTGATCTAAATATGTAGAATTGTGGAGATCACTTGACATGCATTGCATTTAGCAGCATAGTTAACCTACTTGTACCAGCGTGGGGCAACAATTCAGATGCTCTATCTATACTCACTACACTACTGTACTATCTCTACTACAGAAATTCCAAACGCTATTCATGGTACCATGTGTCACATAACAACAGCTAGGGACCCTGATAGAGCAGTTCGATAACATTTGACTGTCTGGTATAACTAGCAGTTTGTAGCCACTAGCCCGACACCCTTCCATCAACCATGTTTTTACAACACTATGTGCCAACATTATGAAATGTCAACGCCTAATGAACATTACACATTTTTTTGGCATTCATATCAAGAGCGGGTTTTGTAATTCCAGTATTTACTACGACGCGACGTCGTCGTCGTCGCGAATAATGTCTGAATGTGAAAAGCAATATACTACGTTTTATGATACGGAATGAACTAAAAAATAGGTCCCAATTCTTCACTAACTAAAATATAGTATCGCTTGCTATAACTACTATAGTTCTGAGATGTTTTGGAGTATTTTGGACATCGCAATAGAGGCTCTGTAGTCGGCTTACCACTTCGAATAGCTTAGCTTATAGCTGATCTATATCCGATCGTTAACAAAAAGTTTCTAATGCAATACGTTTAGCGGAATTAGGCCATCGGTCATGTGCCACTAAGCAACAATTTCATGATGATTGATCATCATTATTAATTAATTTAATTCCGTATGGGTCTATTGACATTGATGGATTGGGGTTGTAACGACCTAACTGTAGAACCCAATACATGGGTTCAGGGGGCTTACCGGCTATTGGCTGTCGGCATGGGCTTCCTGTTCGACTTGCCGTATTGTCATAATGATAAAGTTCATTCTATGCGTCGACAGCATTTGCGCGGTAGACCCACTGGTTAAGACGTCTAAAATGGGCTTAGAATCTGACTTATTTATACGTAACGTACAGATACGGATTAGTTTGGGATCCAGGTCCAATATAGGCCAAGAGTGGGATTTCCACTCCTATCCGAAGACATGAAAACTACCTTGATTGCCGACAGGGACGAAAACTATGACATGTTTTAGTTAAATTAACTTTTGTTATTATATTGTCTTAAAGAAAGACACAACTAGGACTCTGCATATTGTAACTACAATCGCTCTTATCTAAAATATCACCCTGAGATATAAGAATTAGACAGTGAACGTAGGACCTTACCTTCTCATTCGCACATTTCGTTCGGAGTACAGTTCCCATCAAGTTCCTTTGGCTCTTGGCATGGTGTCACCTCTCTCTATATCACCTCACCTTACCCTAAAGCTTTGGTTTCCTCCAAAAGCGGTGGAGTCTCATGAAGCGGCCGTAAGCCCGTAATACAGCGGTGAATGACGTCACTAGTACGTTGTCTATGTAAACAAAATCGCGCGGTTGCCTAGAGAACGCGTATTGACACCGTTACGGTAACCGTTTTACAATACAACAATTGTCATTCACCGCCCCATCACCGATTTTGGAGGAAACCAAAGCTTACGCAAGAAAGAGACGTCACACCAAAGAAACTTGGCGCGCTATACAAGAAAATACAACAGTCGTGCGTGAAACACATATGATCCCGATTTTCCCTTCGCCAGTAGCAATGGGCGGAGGTTGAAAATTAATACGCACATTCGGACGAAACGTTTCAGCTTAATGGCGCGGAATCTGGGCAGATGGAGAGTACCCGTAATGCCCCTGAAAAGTTGTCTATAGACTGACAGTTCGGAACTGAAAACCGAAGTTCTCAATACGTGGCAAGCGTTTTTCCACACGCCCCGCCGCTGCCCCGGCCCGGCCCGGCCCGGCAACGGCGCGGCGGCGGCGTCAACGGGAGGGACATTCTATCCCTCACTTTTCCACTAAACCGGTGCCGTCGCCGTTGCCGGGCCGTGGCGGTGGCGTATGGAAAAGCGGCTATTGGCGATGGAAGCTACAAAACAAAAACATAACGTAGTCCTACTGATGTCAACGATACTTTATAACCCCCGACGAAGAAAATCTTAGACAATCAATCAATCCAACACGAAAATAGAGGGATGAGAGACGTTTGCAGCTTTTGTCTCTGTATGTGTGTGCATAGATTGTGTGTGTTTCTGTCTGTGTAACTCCAGCGCTCCAAAACGGGCGCAAGACGGTTTTTTGTGCAGGTTTACGTAAATGTTGGTATCAGGCCGCCCTGCGACTTAATTATTCATAATTTTATTGCACACAATTAGGCATATTTTATTAAAATCGGTATGGAAGATATCACCAAGGAAACAAGTCAGCCAAATACGTAGCTTAACTAAAGGTTTCATTTACATAACATACAACTTCGGTCCGTATCATCATACCAAACTGTTGGTGTGTGGCGGGCGGCAGTTATGTTAATGCGTCGTCTGAGTAAAAGCTGTAACAAGGCGGAAACGTCATAACATCTCCATTATGACGGCTGGCGGTCATTCGGAGGTCATAGCACAGGCTCTAACTAATTAATTCACATAATTAATCACTATATGCACATTCTTGATTAGAGGATTTCAGCTCAGTAAAGGAGTAACGCAAGTTGACTTTGTGGGTGCGAGTCGTGCCTCTGCCACTTGTATCAGGAAAGGTATGTCAACATTTAATGTGGGCGGTTTGGTATTTTCCAAGACGAAATGACTAAGGCAAACCTAATTTTTATGAAGATGATTTAAGATCTGAAACTAAACATTTCCAATTTGGACTCGTTGTCAAATATACTTTTAATGCTGCATATGCCGTCTTGTTGTGAGGATGTTAACGTATGATGTCGCTGTTACTGGCTGATTTCGCATTTTGCCACGAACCTACGTTGTGAAGGGCTTCAAACCCTACAGTGCACATTGCGTCTGGCTTCACACTATTGCGTTTTGTTTGTTTCTTTTATCATGGCTAACCATACGAGCTCGCAAGGAACGGAGCTTATAAAATTCTTGCGTCCGCATATTCCGCGAGAAACAGGTATAGGATACAAATATTTACTAAGATTAGATGAGAACTTCTGCATGCTCCAAATATCCCAACACTCATTTTCTCAAAGCGCATATTTAAAATTCCATGGATCGCTCATTCTCCTCGGACATTCAATGGCTCTCCGTCATATCGCATCCTGAGGGCACCTCATTTGCATTCCCCACCAAATGAAGGAATTCCTAGAATTCGCTTTGCTCTTTTTACTCGTTCTAATGCATGGGAAACAGCATCGTTTCCTCTTTGTTTGACGTCATCGCTTGCGCATGCAAGATGGGAGGATGTCCTAACGGCTCACACGCATTGCATCCTCTATGCTCTATGCAGATGTGATGATGTGAGCTTTCTGCTGCGTCTTTTTGTTCTACGTAATCACCTTTTTTATAATAGTCGTTTTTTGTTACAAAGACCAGCTGAAATATCTTCTATCGCCGGACTAGTTCATGGTTACAGCTTCCCAACGATATTTTGGCTTGCAGTAACAGATAGAACTGACGCTTTTTGAACGTTTTGCGCTTTCGTAGTTGCGTAGAAGTGGCGCCCTTGTAAACGTCACTCACGCGCCAAAATAACGTTGGAAGATTGTAGAAAGTGATTATGCATAGACTCTTATAATTTTGTAGCATATATACCGTAGCTGTGCTTTAATATCAGTTTACACGCGCGCTGCCCGCGCGCCGCCCCGCAAAGACAAATTAAATCAGTGTGTACGCAACTCTTGCCAAAGCAACTCGCCTTTCATTTCAACCATGTCACACTCATCATATACCATCAACCCTCCTCATCATCATAACAGTCATTTAACCTAAACTGGTGAACCGGACGTGAAACAAAGCAAAGTTTAGTGAACTTTTGTGACAAGTTTAGTGCATTTCAACATGAATCCCGAAGAACAGGAGGCACCGGCCGCCGACACATCAATTGGGGCAGCCGAGGCGCAGCATACGCCGCAACCGCAACAATATCTTCTTAGCAGACTGGAAGACCCAGCAACCCTTTCATGATGACTCTGGTGCAAACATATGGTCCTCGCATACAACAAGATTGCAACTATACGTGCCAGTAACACCAAACTTCACACTGCAAACGGCACACCAATCGCTATATACGGTGAGAAAACAAAATACAAATTCAAATACAAATGCAAAAGGCTTATGCCGAGTGTTCAAATGGAGATCTGTACTAGCAAGTGTACAGCGGTCCATCCTCGGAGCCGACTTCAAATTCGCACAGCAACTTATCGTCGAGCTACATACACGGCTCAAAGCAACGCGCCCATACAACGGAGGTACGACATCGCATCATCATTCAATCTCGAACAACGAGGAACAACACTTACAAGCAATTTTAACACGCCCATGCAACTACGGGCTCACATCGCAATTCGCAATCAACGTCGACAAGTGCAAGTTCGGCAAATCACAATCAATGACATGCAATTCAACGGTTATCACTCAAACCAACATGGTATGCGACCGAGCATCGGGAAAGTCAAATGCATTACCGACTTTCCACAAGCAAACACCGTGCAATGGAATGGACTACAGCTGCATGTGTAGCGTTCAAGAAATGCAAAGCAAGCATCAAAAACGCCGTTCTATTGACACACCCCGATGCGTCATCATCATTACATTAATCACCGACGCATCCGCATCATCTTCGCGTAGTACTCAATCAACGCATCAAAGGACAAAACAATTCAGTCGCTGATGTATTCTCAAGAATAGAAGAAATCAGCGTGCCGAACCTGTTCCTTCAAGCAAAACGAAACACAACAAAATTACAGCACATACGACAAAGAGCTTCCGGCAATCTACTTCCATGGCACCCATGCCGACAAACAATACAAGAAGACAAGAAAAGAGAAAAAAAATCATACATCAGGATCTGAAAGATCCCACACACGTTTTCAAACACAATGAATGCAAAAAGTCCTTGGTACCACCATACAACGGATCATACCAAGTACTAGAAAGAACACTGAAGCATTACATCATTCAAATCGATAAGTAGAGAACAAACGTTTCGCTGTACCTACCGCCTAAAACCATACATCATTCAACATACGACACCGTCAAGTAATGAGACCATGGGATCGAACAAGAACCCGCCTGGTACTCGCAGATCTTATAAACATCCCATATCAAACAACCAAACCGACACGCCGCCGGCCGCCCGGCGCGCCGCCGTCGACATCTCAAGTGGTGACTTCGAAGAATTTCGTGTCGTGCGCGTTATCAATAATGAACAATGAGTGTGTGCTTGACTTAATATCTCAAGTACTATTTTGCTATTGTTTGACTATATTTTTTACTTGTATTCATCAACTTTACACTGACCGATTGTTTATCCACGCTATTACTATTTTATGTAAGTTTCTATGTTTTTACAAATGTTAGCATTACTTTTTACATGTTTTATAAGTTTACATCATTGTATCTATCTAGGTTCTTTATTATTTTTTCACCCCCTAGCTTCTTTTAGAAGGGGAGGTATGTAGCATATATACCGTAGCTGTGCTTTAATATCAGTTTACACGCGCGCTGCCCGCGCGCCGCCCCGCAAAGACAAATTAAATCAGTGTGTACGCAACTCTTGCCAAAGCAACTCGCCTTTCATTTCAACCATGTCACACTCATCATATACCATCAACCCTCCTCATCATCATAACAGTCATTTAACCTAAAATTTCTTTGTTCGGTATAATATTTTAGTAACGGTAACTTCTGTTTCCATTTCACACTGAGAGGAAAAGTGATTAAAAATCTCAACGAAAGCTCACAGAAAGCATAGCGCGTGGGAGAATCTACAGATTACTATAGTTAGGTCTGTAGTTAACGCCATAGTTAAAAACGGGAGCGTGCGAAAACACCATAATAATGTTACTAAATACGGGAGAACTTTCTCTTGTTACGTTACTTATGTATTTGTTAGTAATTTATAGTTAGGCGAGTAGAGGTGGTCACAAGAAAGTTGTTAAGTACCCTTGACAGGGTGCAATAGAAATGTGTTAGATAGTTAATTCTTGAGAGGATAAATATGATGAGAGACGTAATTTTAAATACTTTGATAAGAGCAACTACAAAATGGACGAGATTTATAGCCCAATGCACAGAACGGCTGCACAGTGCTAAACTGGTTCATTTTCATTCTGGGGCGGTGCCCTCGTCATATCCTCGAGAATCGACCCGCAGGTGGTATGATTCTCGCGCATTCGATATACGTATATCGATACTTATATCGAGTGATTCCTATACAAAATCACTCGATATAATCATCTGCTGGAGCATGATTCTCGCGCATTCGATCGATCGATATCGAATGCGCGAGAATCATGCTTCTGGTCATATATCGAGAGACAAAGTCATGCATAGAGACAGATAATTTAAGGTAACAAAATGGTATGTCAATCTCTCTCGCCGTTTGTGACTCCGAGCCCTATATTCTCGCTCGCTATTGCTATTTATTTTAGTATGATTCAAAATGGGCAAATACCTCCTGGCCCGTTTAATTTAGTTGTCCCAAATTCATTATCTAAAATAGACGGTTACAATGGGACCCAAATTCCAATGGCATCCACTTTGAATAAGGCACTTATCTTTGGAAATGGACACAATAGAAAGGGAACTGATGTTGACGTTGTCTTGGGTTTGAGTCACTTTATTTAGAGATTAAATAACCCTGCAGTGTACAGATAGTCCCTATTTGTCTATCGGTTATGAACTATTTACTAACTAATCGTTCTCCGTGCCTTGTAGTTTTTTTTCCTATTTCGCATTCGAACTAAGCATTCTCGATATATATTCTCACTCGCGACTCACTCTCTCAACACGGCCAATTAGTCCGAGAAGTCAATGTCGAGTCACCACACCGAATCGATTATTCGCCTCGAACTCGCAGGAAGTCGAGACGCATCGTTCGCTTTTAGATAAATCGAAATCTCCAAGTCTATTCTGAAATACGTCGCTCCGAAATAAAAAGCTTAGGTTGGGGACGGATGCCGCTAAGCGGCTAACCGAAGGTTTCGTTTTCGTTACCGGACTTTTCGTCTGAAAATGCTTAATTATGAGTTAGAAAGTAAAGATTCTTTGCATAATTATTATGTCTTCAGATTAAGTAGAGACACAAAATGTCCATACGGATTAGCAGAAGACGCACGTGTAAGCACTGATTCGACAATACTTTTTGTGACAGTCAGCCATGTCTTGCTACAAGTCATATCACCATGTTTCTTAGCACCTGAATGCTCCATGTAGGAGATTACCTCTTTATCCCTCACCCTCTGCGAGAAAGAAAGATTACCCCCTCCACGCGAAAAGCAGGCGTCAATAAACTGACTCATCATCATCATCATCATCAGAGCAACTTTATTTTTCACTTCCCGGTACATTTTGGCCTGAGTAGGACAGCTGATTTGTAGGGAGAAGTGAAAAATAAAGTTGCTTTGATCAAATCGGTTTCATAGTGAAAGTTGCTCAGAATGATGTCCCTAACAAAGTAGTTTCTCATTTTGCGTTAATTCATTTACACCTTGTATATTGGTTCTAACTCTTTGGTATTGGTAACATCTAATTTTGGTAGGATTGCGGTTAACCAACGGTTATTTATTTGGTGAGAGCAGTCCTGAACCTCACTGGAAATAAACGAAACGATAAATAAGCTGTTCTCTATCTGTCTTTTCGTCAACGTGGCCGTAACTCTATTAGGGCTGCTCTAAAACGTGCAATAAATGAAACCACCGAGGAGCACAGGCCTATACACGGATACGAGTCAGATTGAGCCATACTCCACCGCGCTGGCTCAGTGCGGGTTGATGGAGGGCGGAGGGGATTTGCGACTAATACTAGAAGTATGCCAGGATCGTAGCAAGGGGGGGGGTCTTTAATCTCAGCCTACCTACCCCTCTTACGGGAAAAAGGCGTGAGCATTAGGATGTATGTGTCGCAGTTGGTGGGTTAAATCAGACTGACAGAGTGCAATTTTATTTTTCACTTCCCAGTACATTTTGGCCTGAGTGGGTCAGCTGATTTGTATGGAGAAGTGAACTTCACTCCATACAGATCAGAGCGCTAGGCCCGAAATGAGTACTGAGTTAATAAAAATCAAGTTGCTCTGATCAAGTCCGTCCCATAGTGAAAGTTGTTCAGAATGATGTCCCCGATAACCTTTCTTTCTTTCGGCTTGTACGTACACCCCTTTCTGTTACACCCTGTATTTATCGATCTTGTAAGTTTGCTATCTAGTCTGCTGTCTGTTTAACCTTTCCTCTGAGCTCCTTATTGTCTGTGAGTGTCTGGTATTTACGCAGAGTACGGATGTGTAGGGAAACAATTTGGTAGTATTTTATTTTTGTGTCCTTGTTTCTTTGACGTGAGAGTGAGTAAGGTACGTCTATCATCCGGTTTAGAGAATACATTTGTCTTGTTATTCTGTTTGATAGTATGTTACTCCTGACATCCTCATATTTTTATTTGGTTGCACTGTTTTCAAGAGGCAATTATCGGTAGATTCCTCTTCTTGTTTTGGGTCCTCTAAGAAGAACATAGCGGGTCTTAATGACAGCCTTCCACTTCTGTCGAACGTAATTTCATAAGTAACGTAATTTCATTAATTTTAATGAACTGTCTACCAAGTAATTTTAAATTTTTATTCATACATTAAACACACATATACATACCAACCGTATCGGATGCCAATGACTTGTTATAAGTACAAGTGGAACTATCTCATTTTATATATTTAAGACACGACAAACGAGCAAAAAGCAATAACTTCTAATATGCCACGACGAATCTCTGATGTCCTGGACATTGCATCACTGTGAATACACATATTGCAAGATCTATGGGCCCTTTCACTAGCCCTTGCACCATATTGTCTAGTGCTAATGCATTGGATAAGGTCAAATCGGTCCTATAATTTTAATAATCTAGTTCAGTGACTGTAGGACAAGAGTCCCGTATTCATGAACCGGTCTTAGGTCTGTCTCAAGTGCGTGATTATATCCATTTAATATAGCGAAATCGTCAGTGCGACATAACTTTGTGATGAATGCTGTTGGGTTTATCATCATCTGGTTTACTGTCTGAACTGGAAGAATCCAATACGTTGTTGAGAAGTTATTCGTATTATTGCTGGTTGGCGGTCCACACCTACTTTCCTCGCCATGCGAATCAGCTGTTCGCTGTTCCCGCCCATTCTCGTATGTTACATTACGAAGCCTTTCTACTACTAGTCTATTTTCGCCTCTATTCCTCAAGTGATTAGATTAACAATAAACGATTGATGTGCATGTCTTGTCTGCTGGCCCGACTAATCCGACCGAATCGCCCACGCTATTTCTGTACGCACCTGGGTGGCCCCTTAACTCCATCTAAGCTTAATACGTACAGTCAGCTGCATATGGGGCTTGATAGACAGATGTCACTGATGAGCGTGATCTTGTGAGTCGAGAGTCTCTGGAAGAGCGAGGTTTAACAGACTGTTAATCTCACGTGAAACTCATTTCAGCCAATCACGTAGCGCTATCACTTATCACCGATTAATCGCCTGTTAAATTAAGAAACTGGGAGCCAGTAAGTCATATTAGGTTTAGAGTTTTAAACCTCTTCAGTCTCAGAAGCACACCGCTCGAACGACCGAACAATGGCAAACTATTGTTATATAAGATTTGTCGGCGAACCAGTTACGAGTTTTCCTGATCTTTCTTCATTGTAAAATGTTCCTTGTACGATATATGGTCGGGCAAGTCTGCATACCAATTTAGGAGTGGTGCAGTAGTCTTAAGGAAAGTGTCTTGGACATTTTCCATGATGTCCCATTTAATACGCTCACATTTTGGGTCCTCCACGCCTTATGGAGAATGAGCGTTACTTCTGTCGATCTTTCCATTAGCAATCTCAGCGAGTACTAGCCAGATCCTGACCTTACTCTGTGATTCTGTGATACTCCAGATACTGTACTAACAGAAGCCTATTTTAATTAGCTGTAAAATCACACCAAATTCCAACAAGAACGATAAAGCTTGATATATTGCCGTCTGTTGGTGTCCGTAAACAGTAATTTACCATCATTACATCCCTGTTATGTGCTATAAAAAGTACCAATTCACTGTAATGGGTGTTAAGCAATACTTCGGACGTGGTTCTAAAAATAATGCTCTTTGGGGTGCTATTTCGATAGACCCGATAGAGGGTTCGCAAAGTTCCGGCGTTCTAAGGTTTATTCCCTCTTGTTCCTACGGGTTGTTATCGACTAATACAAACTGAGGTAAGAATATTTTTTAAGTCACATATGAAATAAAGGGTTAAATGCCTGTGCTCCTCAGTAGGGACATCAATGGGCTACATACTTTTGACGTGACAACGTCTTATAAATTGGTTTGCCGGGTGACACTTCAAGAAACTGCGTTACGCTCCGCTCACGTTATGCGCTCACAATGAGAGCGAGTGAGAGGCACGCGTCCCTTCCACTCGGGCATGGTTAGCCCGCCTAAGAGCGAGAGAGACAGACATAATCATCCTTCTTCCTACTATACGAATGAATATTCACATTGTTTGAGTTCGTATGAAATAACCAAGATGTCGCTGTGTGTATTGTACGATTTGTTTAGTTTCGTAGGAATAACCTAGATGGAACTGTCTGTAATTTCTAACTCGCGGTAGTGAGATGTTTTCGTTTGAATTTATGTTTTCGGTGCCTTTATACCAACCCTGGTCCGACAATAATTAGACTACCAAAGGTTTATTCCGTGGTTTTATTGTAAGGTGCCAATAAGGGTCGCAATTCAAATACACATTAAAATTATTTTACCACTCAAAGTCGTTGTCACGTAAAACTTTCGCCCGTATACCGACTTTACAGGCAACCAATTTTTTTATTTATTTTTATGTTATAATATAAATCTGCTATCATTAAACATATCTAAACATTTACATACAGGCACATACATTGTATTCTTTACTATAGTTTCATCTAGCTTGCCCTAAACTCGCTTTCACAAGTAGTTAAAAGATAATAACATCGTACTCTATAGAATTGCTGCTGTATTTTCCTCTTTTTCACTAAAGGACAGACAAAATGTAGAGTCTCCAAATACATGGATGTATCTCTACTTCTCTACTATGAGATAAAATGCTTAGAAATAGAGCCTGATGCTACAAATCTTCATTCCATCTTGTTTATTCAGTGTCGAGCTTTCAGTGCCGTAGAAAGAAAAATCATAGACCACATTACTCTATGGTGAAGTGTGAGTGTGCCTAATGATTTTTTATTATTATTCTTATTTCTTTATTCTCAGATACACGATTATTTTTATGGCACGCTGACTTTTGGTGTTTACTTCATCGGGGCAATTCTGGCGCTAGTCATGTCCATGGCCGAAATATAGATTTTGAGATACCGAAATCTCTTTCAAAAACAAGAAAAAGCTATTCTTACGACTAGCCTTTCGACCAACCGAGATATCTAGACCAGTTTTCGATCGAAATAAATATAAATCGAGATCGTTTTCGACGGATTTAGGCGGTATCAAAACCGATATCTTGACTGGAGAGATGATCTCGATAGCGCGAGAATCGGGGGCCATATCTCCTTATCTGCGGTGATAGACTAGCCCCCTGTCACGCAGAATGGGCACAGCTGTTCCTCTGCCACCCCGCATGTAAAATAGCGGGAAGTTATGTTGTTCTTGTTGGAGTAGGCCATAGATAAAGGCAGAAAGGAGGATGCAAACTCTTTGGAATAGACGTAGATTAGACACTCCAACGCGTTCCGAAATCAACCATATCCGCGCACTTGACTCACCGTCAGCCCACAGGGTTTATATTTGGAACACCCTTTGATACCCAGCGGTTCACACTTCATTTGCTCCTGGCTACTGTGTTAATTTATTTATTGCGTAAACGAAGAAAGGGGCAAATAAGATGTACGCGTAAGCGACGAGCTTGTATAAAGAGGCTTATGCCCGATTTCATAACAGTTAGGGGACACTTAGCTCTTTTTCATAGCTGTCTAGCGATTGTTCCGGAGGTCGGACCCTTAAATTTAGGGGGTCCCATAATAGTGGTCTAGTTGACCCTTAAAATTATGTCAAAGCGAAACAACCGCTAGGTGGCCTCCAAAGGAAAATAAAGTGTCCCCTAAAATATAGGGATTGATGGTGAAATCGGGAAGCGAGAAATGTATGACATAATCGTAGCAAGTGGAGGTTTTTAGTCTCTGCCTACCCCTTTTCCGGGAAAACGGCTTGAGCATAATGTTTGTATAGGATAGTCCAAACTAATATGAGCCTCTATCTTATGATGGGAGCTGTTTATGATTAGCCTTCTACTTACAGCTATTTTACAATGAAATAAGGTTAGAGAGTTCCTGTAAGCTTACGGCTGAACACACAGACTATACTACTCAATTAAAGTGCCGCTTAATTTTTAAGTTCTATTAACTTTGAGTTGTCGTTGTCAACGATAACTTGTCGGCTGCATGCTGGCGAGCCGTATTATTCCATAGGTGACGGTCAATGATAGTGTACATATTTGCATAGATAATGCAATGCTCGTATAACACTTTTAGTCCACATCTTGGCCAGATTTATTCTGCAAAGGTGTGTTTAAAATTTTCAATAAATTCAATAAACCCTATGTGACACATTCATCTGCAATTTATATTAAAAAAAATGTATTCATCTGTTCAATAGGGCTCAACAGGTTTATAGGCACCGACCGGCCGCGGCTCTTGAAACTGATCAGTATTTTTGTTACTATGACCTCAATAATGATGTAAGTGACTACCTATACCCTATCCAATATAACAGGCAACTTGACAGCTAACCTAAAACTTCATAAAATCCACTTTTTAAACACTAGGGATGTTACCAAAATAATCAGAAAGAATCGAAATTGCTTATTCAGTTGAACTAAAGGAAGAGTTGTCATCGCCATCACTGCTATCAGCACTTAAAGATATTATAATTTGGATTTTATGAAGTTTTAGGTTAGCTGTCAAGTTGCCTGTTATATTGGATAGGGTATCGTATAATAAATTAAAATAATGCCGTATGTATAGTATACATTCAGCAAAACTCTGCCGCTACGAACCGAGCTGCCAATTCAGGAATTGCATTCAAAACAAACAAAAATAATACGATTCCAGCCTATAAATAACCTTTTTCTCGGGCCAATGAGATCGCTCACGTGTGTTATGGGGAAGAAATATAGGATAGCGTGAGTCTATAACGCGGCCAAATTAATATTAGTTAGTTAGTAGTGGGTTTGTCCGGTCTCGGTTTTAGTCTGCAAAAACATATCGTCGAGAGCGCGCGTTTGTCGACGTCGCGCTTAATTTAAATACGATCTATTTAATCCACGTTCAATGATTTAAAAAATAAACGTCATTCATTGATTTATAGTTTGGCGCCCTTTTTGTTTCCGTCCGTCCGTCAACAAAGTTTTAGTTCGTGTAGTGAATCTTGAGTTATGTTTGAAAAATGCGTGTTCCAATAAATGATAGTAAAGTTAATTCTTCAATAAACTTTTTACGTGTTTAACGCAGTGTCAAAAAGTTAATAATATTACGTGACGAACGAAATATTTCAAGGGGAACTCGATGCTAAATGTAGTCGCGTGGGTGTATGAATATTTGTGAACATTCAGTTAGTAGTGTATGTTTTTTTTAAGCATGGTGGCCATGATTGAAACCCTCGAGAGGCGACGCAATGACTTTTTTAGGACCTTTTTGCCTGTGAGTTCTGATTGATCACTTACAGTACACACACACCCGTATATCTTTATTGGACAATGACCTCAGAATCATAACTGACAAATTAATTGTGTTGTGTGTGTCTCAATTCGCAAATTCTCACATACATTCCTTCCTTGAGCTACCCAGAAAATAATCATAGGAAACGTATATACTTATCCAATTATTTCGGCAGTCCATGATATACAAACCCATTCCAACAAAAATTTTAACATAAAATATGATTCATTGCGTCAAAAAAATTGAAACTTGTCCAAAAATTCGTCCTTGGATAAACGGTGTTGTCAGACAGCGAGGCAAGAGCTCTTATTTATTTCCGTTGAAGTAAAACGAGCAGTTAGAAGAAATATCATGAAAACCAACATTAGAATTCACATGTACGTAACGTCGAACCGAAAACCTAAGGCGAGTACCATCTTCATAAAGGATTGCCATACTTCAGCAGTCATTCATTTTCATTTCAGTTTATGTTTGCCTCATAATTAAATATTTCTTGGACCACTGGAATTGGTACATCTTCTACGCATTGCAAAAATACAATAGTAGATTGTTCAACAAGGGCATAAAACGCACCATTTCACCCGAGACGTATATATCCACCCGAGCCGCAGGCGAGGGTGGATAGTCATGTCGAGGGTAAAATGGGTTTTATGTACGAGTTATACACTCTGCTTTTCACTTCGATTGTGAGAAAATTAAACAGAAATATTGAAAAAAAAGTACATATTATGAAATAATTGCAAATTAAAATTACCGAGAAAAAATAAGGACTTCCCGCCATTAAACTTTTTTTTTGGACGTGCCTCCGCAGCCGGCTCTGGTCGCCGGCAGTGGCACCTAGCATAGGTGTATGTGGCTGTTTACCTGACGACCTTTGTCAGTCTGAGGTTTAGACGAAGATTTTACTTTATGCTCTAGAACATAAAATTTGATTTTATGCTGGCTATACCCGACATAAAGACGAACTTTACGAGCATGAGAAGTGAAAACGTATTTTATAACATCACGCTTTTCCCCTAGATATCAGCAGAGGCACAGTTTTCCCCTAGACATCAGCAGAGGCACAGTTTTCCCCTAGACATCAGCAGAGGCACAGTTTTGCCTTTTTGAATTTTTCATGACAGGGGCCTTTGGCGCAGCACTGCGGATATGAAAGTTTAAATAAATTTAACTGTAACAGCAAACGAGAGTAATGGATGCTTTATATTACAACGGGGCGTGTCCGGGGCGTCCGGGGTTTTGCACAAAAAGTATGCAACTTCTCAACCCCCGTGCCCCGTCCGGGCCCGGAAGGGACACGGAGGGCGGCACGAAGTTTGTAATATAAATCATCCCTAAACCTTCTAATACTCATGTCAAAAATCCAATATTATCTCTTGAAATTATTTAATTCTATAAGGGCATATACATACATATCTTAGAATATAGCATATTTTATTGAATTACGGGTCAGTTTTATGCTCGTAGGTGCTCTAGTTTATCCAAACTAAAGTACGTGCAGACTAATATTTTTGCAGGTGTGACTCAGTCGTTCATAACATGATACTCAAATTACCGGTCAACATGTTATAGTTGGTACAGACAGACACACCTCAAATTATATCACTCTATAAAATTTGACCTTCGCGATGTACGCATACCTCACTGCACTCAGACGAGCTAATATGTTTATATCTATGTTTGGTTGATAAATATTATTTATTATTTTGGCCCCGACTCTCTGCCGACCGCTAGTAACTTCCTACTTACCAGTGTACTCGATCCGAGTTAATCATTTCTTATCTCACACGCGTACAAGTGTCTTGAGGTCGATCCCGATCAAAAGCCAAGGTCTTGCACCTAAACTCAACATATTTTAATATTGAAACATATGTATTTATGACCACCAATATCATATAATATTGGTAAAAACTATTTTATTTAATTCAAAATTGTCTCAATTACAGGCAGTCAACTCACCGCCGGTCGCTCACCGAGACATCACAGGCCCATCGACCTACCGACCCTACAATGACGACTACGCGACCATCCCCACACCCCCCGCACAACGGGTCGAACGACCCGCTGAAGACCACGAACGCACCAAGAAAGACAAGAAATGGTCCTTCGGCAAACTCTTCCGGCGTAAGAAAAAGGAAGATGAAAGCGAATCGTCGGAGAGCGACGAAGGCATCAGCACACGCTCGAGAAAATCAAAGAAAAAGAAACGAGGATTGAGCACAGTTAGCAACTTCGACCATATTGTGATCAGGGACACAAGAAGGGCGCAAAGTGTGGCCAAGCCCAACCATAGAGACTACACCGACGATGGAATACTCTCCGATCCATCAGCCGGTTTTACAAACTACAGGACAAGGCTGCCACAACATCTTTACGCGGAGTCCAAAGAATCACTCTCACTGTCGGCTAAAGATGAATTAACCAGCCGATCAGCGAAAACGTCATTAGAAACACCTATCAGAAAAACCAGGAAAGGGAGACTAAAGGCAAGAGTGGAAGCTTTAAGGAACAGTATGAGAGGAGACTCGAGCAGTGACGAAGGATCTCTGAAGTCATCCAATTCGTCTTCTATGGTCCGGTTCAGAAGTGACGATTCCCTAATGCGTTCACGCGATAGCTCCTTAAATAAGCGATCCAGAACAGCTCGAAACGAACGATACATCAAGCGATTATCTCGAGACGAAGAGAACCAGCTGAATAAAGAAGCCGAGTTGCTCCAACAAGGGTACACGAAGGCCGAAGTAGAAATGTTGACACGAACACCGACGAGCCAAAGCAGCGGCTACGGAACCTGCAAGAGAGATCAGCCAACAATCAAACCGGATCAAACATTCTTGAACGATCCCAACAGGCGCCCCATGAAGTCCGAATCAATATCATCATTCCCATCGACGACTCAAAGCTACCCATCCTCCATCAACTTCAACGCGAAAGTTAACAACGAACACATTAACTATTCCATTCCGTATCCAGGCAATAACACAAATAGAGAATCGCTTTACGCTAACATTAACAGGCAGAAAAGCGAGCCATACAATTCTGGAGATGTCATGTGTGTCAAGTTTCCCCTTGGAAATGTTACCAATGTAAAGAGAGAAGAAAGGGCGCCACCTGTGCCACCACCGCGCGATCTGCATCGGAAAGTCGCCACGCCTATATCGATGTACTATGATAATAATACATTAGCAAATGAGAGAACAGAAGGCCATGCTAAAGCTATCCACAGTGTTCCGAACAACGACTTTGAAAGGGTAATGAGACGAAGCCAAGAGAGATCTGTGGGTCACGGATCTAATGGCCTGAGACGACCAATTTCTAACTCCGAGGATCACATAGCGATGATGAACAATGAGTATTTACAGAACTTCCATCACAAAAGCGAACAACCTCGAAGACCTGCATCTGTCTCCGCGGAGCCTAACCATTATGTGCTGTACGCCAATACACCACCTTGGAGGAAAAAGATAGAAAGACCCAATATTATTAAACCCGAACCAGTGCAGGCTAAAGCAGACTTCCTCTACTATGCCGACCACAGTCCCAGGTCCAGAAGGCCAATTAGCATTACAACTAGTCAAAACGGTCACGAAAACCAGTATTTAAGTGACTCTCAAACCTCCCTAAACTTACGTGAAAGCGTCTATAAAAGACCGCGAAACGCGTCCGAATTCTGGAAGAAGATGGACGATAACGAAAGACAACGAAAGCAGCAGAATATGTTCGCAGACTCAAGGAGTAAGAGTGAATACTCCAGCAATAACCATTTGCACAGAAATTCGCTTTACAACGAGCCAAATAGCCTGGACTGTTCTGATATAAGGAACAAAAATCTATCCAACTCTTTATCCCGCGATACAACCGATGGTTCCAAGATTTGGAAAGCTACAACTGAGTATAAGAGGTCAATAACCATCGAGCCACCCAGTGTCACCTCACCGACATCGAAAACACACGTACGTCACAAATCAGATACCTTCCTTCCAAATAATTATCAAATACCTTCAGACGATGAGAAGACATCGGAACGCCGTAAATCTACGAATCTGGATGATGCTCTCAACGAATTAGAAGCTATTTACAATAGCTTAGGCCTTGGGGACGAAGATTTATTAGACAGAGCTGAACAGCGGGAGCTAATGACACCTAAATTCAACGAACATTTCAATGATTGGAATGGGAACGGTGAAGAATTACAATTAAGTAGCCAACCCACAACTCCTCTCAGACGCGTGCCGAGAAGGTCAACTCTGCCAGACAAATTGCACGATGACATGGCGTTTAGAAGGATGAATTCTAAAGAGAAACCTGCACCAGGTTCTAGGGATTCCCAATCGCAGATAAGCTACATGCTAGCGTCGCCTGTCTATGTACCTTACGCATCAGATGATGATAGACACTCCGACAGGAATGAGCCTGATATCGTCCATGATGACATGATGTACAGAAACATCAAGCAGATGAATAATCGGCTTAAAACTATTGACCCTCAACCACCGTTCGGTATTCCAGTAGGGCCGGTGACACCAGCACCACAGAGTGACTACTTGCATGCCACTCCAGAGAGTAGAGGACGGTCCAGGTTTATCCCCAGAAGGTCTCCTGATATTGTCTCGGATGACCTCGCCTACCGAAGTTTGAGGAAAGACAGCAGACATTCTGCTCTTATTAACGGCGAAGAACTCAATGGACATGTCAATAACAATCACAATTACGGTGAATTCGTTCACACCAAAGACTCCCCATCAAATATAAAGAAGAAGAGAGCAGTCAGATCTCTTTCAGCAAACATATTCACAATGATACAAAAAGAAATCGACGATGCTCTAAACTCGAGCAAGGCGGCAACAATACAAAAGACGCATAGTAACAGTGACGTTACCAGGCGTCTTCGCGAAGCATTCGAAAATAACGACAACGAACAAGAACACTACCCGCGCAACAAGGTAAAACAACGACATAATACTGTCAATCTATTTGTCAATAACATCCACGCACCCAGTCATCATTTCGCAAAAGACGACTCATACATCCATAATGATGATAAGTACCTCGCTAAGCCTCCATATTGTGATAAGTCCAAAAGTTCATCCCCATCAAATCGATCACCGCAAGCCACAAAGCGTTCATCTAGGGACGAATTTCAGCAAGTACTCACAATGCTTGCACAAGAAGCCATGGACACCAGCAACAAGCTAGGGGTTGCCTTAGCGGAGCTTGATAAGAACAGGAACAATACCGACAGAAGATCAGATATTCAAAATAAGTTATCCGACAGTAGACTGAACTTCCTTAACGGTCTGACAAATAAATCAAGTCATGAAACAAACAACGCTCCTCCTGAGATTAAATACGTAAAAGTCCATTCCGAAATAGTCAATGAACCTAAAAAAGAACCTGAAGTAATTAGAACTGACACCGAATCCAAAGGTAAAAAGACCGAAGATAGTCTAATGGCTATATCAGATCAATTGCACAAGGTGGAGGATCAGCTGAAACATAGTTTTGAGAAAGAAATAAACTTTGATGATGAAAGTATGAAGCTATCTAACTACATCGCAAAAACTGAACCGAAACTGAAGGCAGAAGAAGTAGTAGTTCCAGAGAGCAAATTAGTTCCTGATGTGGTTCCTTTATCAGTGCAAAATGATGCAATAAAGATTGAAAGCCTTGACAGTATAGAACGAGCTAACAAAAAATCTGTGGAAAAATCTCATAATTCTACTGAGATTAACGAAGCCAATCTTAAAGAACTGAATGAAATAAACGCCTTTAGAGAGCTCAAAGATGGTATATCCGACTTGATTGCTGGAATATCACAAGTAAATGAAAAATTCTGTTTACCGAAATCGCAAAAACATCGAAACGAATGTCAGTCTCCCAGCCAAATGGCAAGTATTACTGAAGTTAGTGCCAAACTGAATCAAGTTACCCAAGAACCACCAAAGGCTGTGCCACAACACAGAGATTCAGTAAATCTATCAATCTACGAAGATGATCTGGAAGTCAAGAAGGAAGCAACTGATTCCACAGAATACAACTCTTCAGAAGAGCTAGCAACCATTTTCAAAACAGACAATAAAGCTAGACCAATAACAGAAATAGTTAAAGAACCTGGCAGAACCGAGTTGAACTCTCCAAAACTTGTTCAAAATGTGAACCAGCAATTAAGAAGGCTTTCCGTCGACCACACAGACGACAACCCTACTCTAAACCCACTGCCAACTAACATCGTGCCATGGAGAACGAAACGGCAAAACCCATTTGATCCCAATCGAGGTACGTGGCTTATAATCACGCATGGTTTTCGGTTTTCACTTTAACCATTTTGCATCATGCTTTTTCATTTCGTGTGCCCCCAATAACCGAGTTGTTTTTATAGTATGTCGTTGTTGTTTTTAGCAGGCACCAAGGGTTGGCAAAACGACTCGAGCACGCTAATGTTGGCTTGTTCCTACACCCTGATGTTTACCCAGCACCTGGCTGACATGGACTGGCTGACATTGCTAGGCTTGCTGCTGGCAATCATCACTATAATAGCTATGCTACTGATTTAGTCTTAGATCAGTAGAGACAGACGGGGCTTTGAATGCATTTTAAATGTTAACGAGTTCGATATATAGCCAGGCATTTGGCAATTTAACCTGCAAAAGTAGGCGTTTTGAAAATTAGTGAGTTTATAGATTTTTCTGTGCTCTTTCCGAGTATCTGCCTTGTCACGTCGTATCTTTGCCGTTAGCGCCTACACTTCCGACTTGCCGACCGTCGTTGTTTCGTCAGATTTATTTTTGATTTCGAATGATTATAATTATTTATGTTTGTTTGTTTATTTGTTTGTTTGTTTATTTATTTGGGAATTGAGTCCACAGCACGACATACATTATTTTAAATTTTTAACGCAACTTTGCGTTTTAATACAGTCGTGTTTCAATGTTTAATGTAGCAATATACGATTTGAATCTAATATTAAATAAACTTACTTTTGTGACTCGACTTTAAAATGCATTCGCTGCCTTGTAGGTCTGTAGAATAATATTTTAAATCTTTAATTTTGTTTTGATATTATACAGTTAGATATAATCATACATTTAGGGGTATTAAGAAAGTGATTTTGAACAATCGAGATTTATATAAGTAATAATAGAAAATACTCTCTAATTACTTAATTCCCTTACATGATTACACCTTTCAGTGTTTTTTTTTGTTAACGTTTGACTAAAATGGCATGTATTTTTTGTGTTTCCGCCTGTATTATTGTAAAAGAAAACATAATATTTTTAGATAACGTAGCGCAGGTGGTGCAATAGAAAATTGTTATCAGCCAGGGAGCACTTATTCATTGGATACATAGTCTCTGGTATCAGTCAGTCTACCTATTGTTATTATTAATCATTTAAATATTATATATTGTTTTTATTTGATAACTACTTAACTGCTTAAAATCGATTTTTAAATTAATCAATCATTTTATTTATAACGCTTTAATAGTTTACAAACTTACCAAACACCAACTATGTAGGTACTTACTAAAGTAGAGTTGCATATCTATCAAACGTATAAAAAATTACATTACAGTCAATCAGTTTATTTTTGTTGACATCTGTTCTAATTGATTCGATTTGTATCTTTTAATATTGAGGGTCTCTCTCAAGCAGTAGCGATATGCTATTCGTTTCGTCCTGTCATTTTACACGCAAAGTTTACTACCTGTTCAATAGGACTTAACAAGACTGCTTGGGACAGACCCTTATAGTAAAGGATCCGAAGAGGAATCGACCTTCAGTCCTTTACCCATCTGTTACTGCGATGTTTTTTTTTATCAAATTTTGTATGTTAGAAAATACATCGCGAGTGAGTTGCCTAAAAAATTCCTGGCAAGCCTGTGATTAATTAATAAACGGTCAAGTGCGAGTAGGAAGCGCGCACCAAGGGTTCCGATCACAATTGTAGATTGCTACCTCGTAACTGGTGCAATTTGTATAAATTTCAGCTTCATACGTCCACGCGTTCTCAATATACTTACTTAAATAAAAATACATATTTTTTATTTATCATAACCTTGCCAGGAATTTCTTAGGCAACCCACTCGCGATGTATTTTCTAACATACTTACTAAATTAGATAAAAAAAGCAATTTTCATCACAGTAACAGATGGGTGAAGGTCGATTCCTCTTCGGATCTTAGACTATTAGTGTGTTTTACATTTACATGCATGTTTTTTTCCGTAGCAATACCTATTAAATGCATATTTTGTTTGACCCATGTG
Organism: Argyresthia albistria; assembly: GCA_963457715.1. NCBI lineage: Eukaryota > Metazoa > Arthropoda > Insecta > Lepidoptera > Argyresthiidae > Argyresthia > Argyresthia albistria. The sequence continues at coordinate 8,460,071 of OY735265.1, read as the reverse complement.
AAATGACAAAAAAATATCGTGTTTTAGATACAAAACAGTTTATTGTAGGTCGACTTAATGGTGCAAAGGCAAGACGAATGTCAACCTATTATTTTTACCTAAATAAAATTGTGCATGATACATGGTACATCTACCTTACAACTTTCCCCAAGAAACATTGTACAAACTTTTTTGAGTTTCCCATAGTAACTTGCATGCTTGTAACCAGCTTATCGGGTCAATGTACCTGAGTGACAAAATTTTATAATAGGTACAAATAATTTTGTACATTAATCTTTTAGCTGTTTTACAGTTTTAGTTTTAATAAGGCTGGATTTTACCAACAAAAAGTTAGACGGAGAATAACTATCCCGGGAATAACTTGTAACATTTTCATACATACCAGTGACACCTAGATCAGATCACCTCATTTTGAACTGTCATTTGTCATACAAGTTATCCCCGGGATAGTTATTCTCCGTATAACTTTTTGTTGGTTGAATCCAGTCTAAGTCAAGTAGATTTAAGAATCGCGCATATTAGGACGGGCCGCAGCGTGCCGGGTCGCGGCGCACTAACGCACACTGTGTCGGGGCGCATCGGGCCGCATGATTTTGTATGCGGCGACGCGGCTCTGCACGCTGCGGCCCGTCCTAATGTGCGCGATCCTTTGTAAACCATTGTACCAGTGTAAAGAGACACAATCCTATAGATTTTTCTTCTTATTTCTGAAGATCTATGCTAATATGTGTATTGTTTTCTAGGTGAACAATGAATGGCCAAGGTTCTCATCCAGTATGCTGTGATGACCAAAATTACCACTTCTATAATTATATAAGATTTTATCTCTAAGAAATGTTTTCGATAGCTAGCTTGACTATCTTACAAGTTCTCGGCAAGTTTTTTTGGCTCTGAGAGTGCTGTCATGTCTCTCTTTCTCTATCGCCCCACCTTACCCTATGCGAGAAAGAGGTCACAGTTCGCTCAGAGCCAACAATACTTGGTGCGACCTTTACCTGCCCCTACGTTTTAATTATACTGTGTATTATGTAATGTACCTAATGTTGTATATTTTCAATGCGTAATTTACTTAGTAGAGGCTTCCAGTTAATTTTAAAAAGAGCGTTTATTTATAAAAAGAGATGAAATTATAATTTCAAATAAAATGTTTCAGTTTTATGGTGTGTTATATTTTATTTTCCTGAAACATCTAAGTACAAACACTAATCATTGTAGAAGTAGTCTTATATAGAATAAAGGTAGGTATACTTATACAATCAGATGCATAGGCATTAAAAATTCGAAACTGTTTATCTAACTTGAGCAGCAGAGTCAGTGACAGAAATGGTGAAAATGGGTATAAACTTCTGGTTTGAGGATGGCTAGCGACATCTATGGGTTAAGTATTTAACTCTTACGGTTCAGCGCCATTTAGATAAGAAAAATAGGTTAACTGATGATGCAAGTAATTTCAGTAAACTTCACTAGATGGCGGGACATACTATTTGAATTACTAGTGACGGACTCTTCTTTAATATCTTACGTATAAATCGATCGACTTATTCAATTCTGAATGATGATGAGGAAAATAAAGAGACCCCCCATACATACCAAAAAGGGCGCCTTAGCTACTATTTACAATAACTATTATACCAATCAACTAGTTCTGCCATTTCCAGCGGGGAATATTGTCACATTTTAACGTCAATAGGGCTGGACGCAACTGGCGAAACGGCAATATCGATAGATTTCAGAATTTATCGTAAGGGAAAGGAGTATGAAATTAATTGAAACATTTAAGTTTTAAATATTATAGATTTATTATTAAGACTAACTTGATTTAAGTGGCTACTTAAAAAACGCTATTTGACTGACTGATAGATAATGCACAGCCATACTACCACGGTGATCAATCACAAAGCTCATCTCATGCTGTCAGGGAGCACTTATCCAGTGGAGAGCGCATAGGTACATTTTCCTTTGAAACACAACTCACCAATTTACGGGCGGCGGCGGCGGGGGACGAGGTAAGAGAGCTGTGATTGATCAGCCACTGCGAAACTGTCTGGCGGCCCGTCATCGTACATAGGTTGCGTATGCGAACGTTTGTTGAATACAAAAATCGTTTGGCGAGCCGCATTCCCCGCAGGCGCAGTCAATTGGATATATAGTCTCTGCATGCTGTATATTTGTGTCTCGGTACCGTTCAGTCAATAGTATCGAATAAACGTCGATAGTTACAGTAACTAAAGCAAAACTATCAAAACGCGCCGATAGTTCATAGATAGTATCGAATTTATTTTTGCAATACTATCGATAACATCGATACTTTCGAGGGATATCGATGATATCATACTTCAATAGTCACAATAGAATCGAAAGTATCGACAAAATTTAATTGTATCGCCGAATTTTCACTATCGATAGTATTACAGCATGTCGATTTTTTCGATAGACCAACTCTTAAAGCAGGACCTAAACAGTGCAGTTCTGCTTTTTTATACACATTTTAGTATGAAAAAGCAGAACTGCCTGTTTAGGTTCTGCTATAGGAGTACCCACCCTGCAACGAAGCAAATGAATGAATGTTATCAATTCAATCGATCGATTTAATTAAGGAAAATAGTCAATTATTTACCCCACACTGTTGGAATAATAGCTGTCAAAATTCGTTGACGGCTCACGAAAGAGAACGTTGAGTGAATTTATTACGAGCGTGTTTTTATTTCGATTATTTAGAAATTTCAGTGTTTTAGATCTAAAAAGTAGTGAGTGTAAAGGTGTCCAGTTAGTTGCTCCATACAGTTGATTGCATGTGTTAATTTTTGTACGAGTTTATTGTCAACCTACTTCGATCTGCTTACTGGCGTGGACAGAGATTTTTGAAAAGGTATGTAACGGCATTCTTACTCTTATCTATTTTTATTGTATTTACATATCATTCAGGTTGTTAGGTCTTACATTTGACTGGCTAGCTCCCAAGTCTATATCGTGACAAAACTGGCTAATTACCCGCGCCGTTTTCTACCCGTTATTTCTTTAGTATTTATTAGTAGGTAGGCTGTACGCGCAGCAGTAGATATTTCTTCTATAGTACCTATGCAATAAAAGCTGTAAATGTAACAAGCAGATACTGTTTTCTCTATCACACAATAAAGGTGTCAACATCTAACTCTTGAAAACGTTTTCCTAAATAAACATCCAGATATCATATCACATCAATAAACCTTATCTTTCTCAGACAAATAATATAAAAGCCTAGAATGCTGCTACGAAAATACTCAGCCACATAGTTTTGTATGGGTCACTTTTATAATTCAATCAATCACTGCCCATACAACCCAATGTAGCTTAGGCACACTTATCAAATAAACATGTATAATCCTTTTCCTTGGTATATTTCCCATTTTGTTGTAATATAATTAATGATATAGTTGTTGATTTCATAACTGCTTACTGCCTATTTTTAATATTTGATTTTTTGTACCCATTTTCATGATAAGGTCACAGAATAAGAGTCCTTAATTGGCCTATGTTCAATCATATTTTTAAGTTATAATAATGTATATTGTGCTGTGGACTCAGTTCCCAAATAAACAAACAAATTACAATTATATTCAAACATCAGCTAAGATTCAGAAGGGGGACCTCTTGCTTGAATTGCTACAACTCAGGTGTTGCCTGGATGCCACCCTATAGAGATGTAGAATTAAAAATAGAAGTGGCCAATATTTCCATTCCAAGATTTGTTGCACATTGAGCCTTAGGCTCCGGTAAAGACACCCTCCATACATTGCCTGACAGATGACAGCAAGATGTCTGTTAATTTTTATTGTAAGGGACTGAAAGCTTAACTTCCCCTAATTTTAATGTATTTTTTTCTATCCACTATCTCTAAGTACCAAATCATACCAATAGTATTTGGTATGTGTAGACGGCATTTTTTTATATCTCGGTCACTAGCACACCAGTTTGAATCAAATGAGGAAGCTATAAATCTCAACTGTAATTTGGTTTGGACAGCTGACTTCAACTTATGATCTATATTTGTCTTCGGCTAATCTTCGGGCTATTGTTGGGATGGAAGGCCCAAGTAGTCAATAGTAGTGTCAAAACACTTTTCATGCTAATTATACTGTTCCATTTAGTAATAATTTACTTTTAATTGATCAAGGAATCAGATGAAAGAAAGATCTCTTATAAGACATAAGCTCGCCCGTGTACAATAAAGAAATTACGAATTATCAAATTAGGATCTTAAACTTAACTTTGTGTTTTATTTACTGAAAAAATGGGCTACATGCCATCCAATTAATTATGCAAATAGCAAAAGTAATAGCAATATGTATAATCATATCATAATGCATACTTTTCGCAGGACCTGTCACATTCGTTCTCAATCTAATTCAAGGGCACGGACCGTAAACAAGTGCAGGGTCAAACAGGAGGCACGGTTATCAGCCGAGGCTTAGAGCAGATGACCAATGGACAATACTCAACTGTCTGTGAGCTGATCCAGTTATTTCTTGTTTAAGCTGTATAACGAAGTATAAGGAGAATAACTATAACAAAAATTAAAAAACCTCTGCTGGGACAATGTTGAAAATTAATTGAAATTTAATCAATGATCTAAAGTTAACACCTCTCTTTTAGAGAGAGGTAAAAATAAAGTATTTGTTTTTCTATGGCACACACAAATACCCTACTTTTAAATTTTGCTTACGTTTTAACAAAATACTACTTACTTATAATATTTGAACCTACTCAATCAAATCTGTATAACTTTATAAATGGTTTCAAACTTTCCATAAACAATTAGTTGCGTAAGTGGTAGTATTATTATCTTATCAAATAGTTGCATTTTATGGTCACCAGCAGACATTTAGATATAATGACCTTGGGTGCTAATTTTAGACTGTGACATGTCACGAATATTTTTGGAAGTATGTATATTCATGTTATTATCCTCACGTGTATTGTTAGGTTGTAAAAAATACTGTCTTCCCCTCCCGCCAAACACCCTGCAAACAGGACAAAATACATATCAGTTAAAAGTGTCATCTAAGCAGTGATTCAGATAGCATGTTAAGCTGTAGGCCCCGGCTACAATCGCTACTTGGTCCTAGAGACCCCTTTACCAATCTGCACTGAGCCAGCGTGGTGGAGTATGGCTCAATCTTACTCGTATCAAGGCCTGTGGCCCTCGGTGGGGACATTAATGGGCTAACTTTACTTAAGTGTCATCTATCAAGGCTCTCGAAGCTGAGATCGTTATATTGATACAAGCCTCCATCTTTAACTCTATTATTTAGCAAAATGCATGGTTTCTGTAGGAATCACGTAAACACGTGTTCTATACGCTATGGGCCCGGTTTCTCGTACACCTTTTTCCTCAAAATCGCGCGACAGATTGTCAAACTCCGTTTAAATGTAGTTTGGGTTGCTGGAAGATTCAACTGACAGACTGACTGTCAGCAGCCTGTCAAGATGTCCAATTTATTGCCAGTTAGATAGATTTTTTAGGTTTCTGAAAGCATTCTTTTCATCATAAGTCAACAGATTGTTGACAGGCCACTGACTTTCGATTTGTAATTGGATAATATTGAACAATTAGTGGTGTGTTATCCCGATTATCTCGAATTTAACTTCATACTATTCAACTTCCAAGAGTGTTTGTACAAAACCAACTGAGTTCAATGCTGGAAGAAATCTCTGAAAGCAATAAAGTATAAAAGAAATATGGGTTTTACGTGGCGGCATTTTCAACCTCAGATCAATGAAGCTCTTTGTTCCTCCTTCCTCCAAGTTTTCAACAAACTGTCAATGTCAACAACTCAACAGAATTCAATTTTAACGTGAATTTGACGTTTGGCTAAGGATGGAGACAAAGCTTGGACGAACTACGTAGTTCGTCCAAGAGACAAAGCTATGTGCTAGAGAGAAACAGTGACTGAATGGAAATGAGCGAATGAGCTGGGTCCATTCGCTCATTTTCATTCAGTCACTGTTTCCCTCTAGTACATAGCTTTGTCTCTATCCTTAGGCCAAACAATATGAAATCAGTCGTCAACAGTAGATTACCTATTTTCCCAATCATTTGCGTTCTAGAAACTCAAAGCTTGTCAACAGATTGTTAATTGTGACAAACTGCTGACTGATACGTCAAATTAAAATCGTACGAGAAACTGGCCGTTAATCACGGTTCCACAGATAAAAATGTAAATACGTATATATAGAATCATTAATGTAAATATGATGTAAAGTTATTGTCTCGTGTTCTCAGTATTGGTATAGATTTCCGCGTACCACTTGCTTGTCGATCATATCTGCCACCAGATAAGGAGCAAAAACAGATGATAATGTACCACTTGCTTGTCGATCATATCTGCCACCAGATAAGGAGCAAAAACAGATGATAATATTGATAATGCACTGTCTCGATTATCTGAAACAGCGCCACTCAAACTGTGGTGGAATATTTCGTCAAATTTTGGACATAAGTATGCTAAGATTTGGGTATTTGAGAGAATTCGTTGCTGCTTTTTAGGGTTCCGTACCCGAAGGGTGCCAAACGGGACCCTATTACTGAGACTTCGCTGTCTGTCCGTCCGTCCGTCCGTCCATCTGTCTGTCTGTCACCAGGCTGTATCTCATGAACCGTGGTAGCTAGACAGTTGAAATTTTCACAGATGATGTATTTCTGTTGCCGCTATAACAACAAATACTAAAAAACAAAAGAAATTTAATATTAAGGGGGGCTCCCATACAACAAACGTGATTTTTTGCTCATTTTTGCTCGATATTGATAATGGTAGTAGGTAGACGCTTAAAATGTTCACAATATATTGAGTTGATTATTTACTTAAAAAATAAGTAATTAAATTAATATTTAGGGGGGGCTCCCATACAACATGTTTTTTTTGTTGCGGCATTTTATAGATAATGTTACGGAACCCTTCGTGCGCGAGTCCGACTCGCACTTGGCCGGTTATTTTTTGATTTTTACCAATTAACCACTCAAAGGTCCGCTGGTTCATCCATTCCACTTTCCATAGTAATGTTTTTTCATAGGTTTTGAACTTGTATCTCGAAGTGGGTAGATTGAAAATCGCGGGCCGTGGACTTTGGACGGGCATACGAGTAACTAATTAATTTTGAAGACGCCAGAAATTATCACTGATGCAGCCGAAATTTTACTATGCAAATTATGGCGGTTTTTCTGACTTCGACTACATAACACGACAGAAACAAGACCCACCCCTCTCTAGACTATGATCGATCTTAATTGTCAACAAACTAAATACCAAAGGTTGAAATCACCTGTTAAGATATTTGTTTTTGCCACCATAGCCGCTTACTAACTGCTACTTGTAGTCTCGCTCCAGGCGTGGTAAACCGTTGGATCGGTGTCATGCTCACTTGATTATGAAGACCGTTTGTTCGACTCTTTATAAGACCGGAGTCCTAATTAAAACCTGCCTTGCGCAGTTGCGCACGGTACCTCCTCGCGAAAAAGAGTTTAAAAACATACCTACTCTCATGTGACCTATAATTAAATTGAGGAAGTGATTTTCGATTCTGAAATTACTAATGTTTCTACAAGAGATAGCACTTGATTGGTAAAGCGGCCGAAATTCGTTTAAGCTTGATATAAATCTTCAGAATCTACCTAAGGTAGGCAATTAAAATTAATTTACTTGGTAATTGCATTGCATGAAAACTATAAAAACCCAAGGCAAAGGGTAACCAACTGAAACGGATGGATATTGGTTGCTCTAAAGTCTTCACAAAATAAAAGGCCCGTTTTGACAGTTCACGCCCATGAAGTTTTAACCCCTAACGCGTAGGTAATAGAAGCAGTTTTCCTAGGTGAATTCCGCAACATTGGCTTTTATTACCTACGCATTAGGGGCTAAAACTTCATGGGCGTGAACTGTCAAAACGGGCCTATTATTTTGCGAAGACTTTAATTGTTAAACAATTGCTCTTCGCAACAAACAAGGTTAGATTTCAGAACAAAGACTTAAAATTCGGTGCGTACCAACAATAACGAAGTTCAATACACCTGCGAATTCAATAATGAGTGTATTTTTTACTGTCTACAAAAGGCATATAATATACAAAGATCGAGTAAAATGCAAAACCATTCATAAAATCTATCGAAAACGCTGGAAAAGTCACTAGGGTTCTAATACTGAATTGATATAATTCATTATTACCGCATATGTTGTGTTTGTAATAATGTTCTATTACTCAGCAGTTTCATATAAAATATGTTTTTCCTCATGGGGGCCGACCGTTGTTGCCATGTCGAAAATATTACGATGCTCTTTATTTACTTTTGAATATTTAGTTATGTAGTCCATTTGATAGTAATATATATTACTAGGGTATGGCCCAATTTTCCTCATTAACATTAATGGGCAACATATACCTAATATAAAGACTCCGAACTTTTTAACCGACTTCCCAAAGGAGGAGGTTTACAATTCGTCCGGATGTTTTTTTTTATGTATGTGCCCCGATAGACGGATGGACCGATTTGGAAAATTATTTTTTTGTTTGAAAGGGTTTACCTTCCCATTGGTCCCATTGACACCAGGTCAGGATCTGATGATGGGATCCTGGAGAAATCGAGGGAACTCTTCAAATATTATAGGCAGACCTTTAGTGATTTTTGTGTTTTTCATAATAACTCGTGCAAATGCACATGGTAAGCATAATATTGTAATGCGGAACTGCTGATGAAGACCACATATATGGCCACCAGATCTGCTCAATACTAGGTACAAATACAATGCGTGGCTGACGGGCAGGCAACGCATAGCCTAAACCGGTGGACCTAGAGCCATGAAACTTTGTAGCAGGGGTCCCTTAGTAGCGTGGGGTAGCACTGACATGGGATTTGACAAAATTAATTCCCCCCAGGGGGGGATAAGGGGTTACAGTTTGTATTAAACTCAATCTAATCAAATAGGGTTTGTGGAAGTCGGTTTTTTCTAAAGTTTACTTTTTGTTTCAATTATTAAATATCTACTACTTAGAGGCCTGTATTTTGTGGTAGCTATTGTTGTTACCCTTGAATCACAGAAGCAAAAGCATCCCTCGAATTTAAGGAAGAACCTAAATGACAACCTCGACACCTTTCCGTCAAGGTGATCCAAAGTAAAATTAAACCGGTATGTATGGATGACTCAGAGAAAGAAGGCCGTCCGATTCTGATCAGAAACCTTTACTTCCGGCGCCGTTAAGGCTTTACGATAATAATAATAAACGAGGTTACAGATAGCATCTCTGTTGGCAGTTCCGGTTTTCCTATAATATCTTTCGCGGTTTAAATCCACACGTCTTCATCAAAGTTTTCAACTGAGAGGTAAATGTTGAAACCTTCATAGCTGCGAAGGTCCAGCCCGCTGTCACGCAGAATGGAGTATTGAATGATTGGCTAAAAGTGGGCAAAATTGTAGATATCTGTGCCAACCCGTATTAGAAACCCGTGACTGATGATGATATGTTGAAAATATCGAATATAAGTCTTCACAAAATAAAAGGCCCGTTTTGACAGTTCACGCCCATGAAGTTTTAACCCCTAATGCGTAGGTAATAAAAGCCAACTGGTGCGTACAAGCGAAGCGTACAAGTTGCACCTAGGAAAACCGCTTCTATTACCTACGTGTTAGGGGTTAAAACTTCATGGGCGTGAACTGTCAAAACGGGCCTTTTATTTTGTGAAGACTTTAGGCATATTTTTTCCTCTGCCACTCCGTATAGAAAAAGGCGTGACGCTATGTTATGTTTTATTTGATCATCGGTGTATATGGCCAAGTACTCGGTGCGTTTGAATTAGCGGGAGAGAGAGAGAGAGAGCGAGACGAGACCCGACGTGCCAAAACAATGGCCTAGTAAGAATGTTAAGGCGAGGTATGAATAATTACAAACCAAGGTCAACGAAGATTGCGGAAGTGAGAAGCGAATATTACTCGGGAATAGGAACAAGTGGATTGACAATTGTGCGCTCGCACCTAATCTGAATCATCGATCGTAAGGGCCAAATCGGAAAAAAAACATAAAAAATAAGCTTTTTCAGGGAATTATATTTCATATTTCAAATCGCTAGTAACAACAGTACCCCACATATTACAATTAATAGAAAGATCATATTTACTACTACTGCGGTACAATAGGAAAAAAATATTGGAAAAAAGGGTTGACATTGGATTTCTGTTCTATCGAGAAAACCCTAGATTATATAGTCAAATTCTTGAAAGGCCGCGTTCCTCCAAGAGTCAAATTACATATACCAGAAATTGATTACGATTTGCCGAGTATCTGAAATATATATGAAATAAGCACCCCTAATTTATTTCTGAGGCGCCTTAACTCTATTGCTCTCAAGAAGCACAAAATAGTGCTTGACATTGACTACCACGACGTCAATTAATGTCTATTGCAAGGAGATGAGAACTTAATTTCCCCTAATTTTAATGTTTTTTTCCTTTTCGTCCAGGAGAATGACAATCTCTCGACTGAAAGGGTATCCGTGCATAAGATACATCTGTCTGCATTCAAAGCGAATCGAGTGTAAATGCTAACCTGCACATAATGCTATGATTGATTGCATACTTAGACGCTGCAACGATTGCTATTGTATTGTAACGGTCGATGCATTGGTCGATATGTCCGCCGGACCGAAACACTTGTTCACCTCAATCAGTTAGTTAGTTTCATTTTCCGTTTGTCTAGTCTAGTGGACCATACTGTACTACCAGAAGGCTAATTCTCGTATACACCAATTTTGTCGAATCCGACAAGTGGGAGGTACTTCGCCTTCAAACAGGCGAAGGGCCAATCGCGAAGGACCTTCGCCTATTTGAATGCGAACGAATGCGAAAATTCAATGTCTGATGGGTGAGAATCGGTCTCCAGGGGGGAAATTCTCGCCTATTAGAATTGAAAGCAAAATATTGTCATTTTTGTATGAAATATAGTAGACAGTTGGCGTCTACGCATTCGTTTTGCATGGGCGAAAATTGGCCTCAATGGGCCCAATTCTGCAGCAAAATTAGTGACCGCCAAAGTAAGGATTAAATTTCGATACGCATATATCAGTGATCCCACCGATCCGGCACAGGTCCGTATCAGTGAAAAATATTCTTTCATACAATCTCTATGAGAGTTTATTTTTCACTGACACGGACCTGTGCCGTCACGGACACTGACAAGTGTGACGACTCTCATAGAGAATGTATGAAAGAATATTTTTCACTGATACGGACCTGTGCCGGGACTGTGCCGGATCGGTGGGATCACTGATATATGTGAATCGACCATAAGAATCAGTAGGTAGCTGAACTGTGTTATGGTACTTACATCGTGGGTAGGTACCGTAGGGAAGGGATACCTCAGTACCTTTACATGTGCATTTACAGTGGTTTCCCCAACAATTGGTCGCTGATAATAGATCTAGATAATGAGAAACTGCTTTGTTAAGGACATAATTCTGAGCAACTTTCATTATGAAACCGATTTGATCAGAGCAACTTTATTTTTCACTTTGGCCTGAGTGGGTCAGCTGATTTGAATAGAGAAGTGAAAAATAAAGTTGCTCTGATCAAATCCGTTTCACAATGAAAGTTGCTCAGAATGATGTCCCTAAACTTCCTGAAAAAATAGTTTCTCATTTTGCGTTAATTCATTTACACCTGTAGTAAGTTCATGATTTATATTTTTTTATTGTCACAGATGACACTTGAAAACAACAAACATTTGTAAAACAGTGTACGAAGGCGACCTTATCTCTAATAAGAGATCTCTTCCAGCAAACCAAGGCTCAATGAGAGAGCTTGATAGCTAAACAGTTAAGTTTAACCTTGTTATAATTTAGCGTCATGTTATGATTAATGAATGACTCATTAATATAATCAACAGTCTAATAACATCGTTTGTATATAGTATCCCTATGATTCAATCAATACCCTGATTGTTGTAGCAAACTGACGTAAATTACAAGAAATTAACTTTATATACTTTCTTACTCTTTGTGAATTTCCATCAGTTTTGATTAGGAATAGTACGAGTATTTTCGATCGCCTGTACCTAACCTACTCGTATCTAATAGATAAGTATAACAGACACAGCGATTTAAGTTGGGTTAGATTATTTTTGATGAATTATTCATAATGAAAGTAAACTGTCAAGTGCGAGTGCTATCGCGGTTCCGGCATTTTGGGCTGCCCGTGCGTGATGATGACCGTCGACTCGACAAGAAGTGCGAGTAGGACTCGCGCATCAAGGGTTCCGATCACACTTGGAGAGCGTTACACGTGTAATTAGGTTTCCACATAAAAAACTAAAGTAAGATGTAAACTTTTATTTGTATATTCGCTCAGAAATCAGATCCAGCATCCCCAAACGTCCCTGCACTAGGCATACGCTAACTAGAAATACCAAGAAGGCTATCAAATCCCTGATGTAATCAAATCCTTAAGGGCGGGCCCTAGGCAATCAGAACTTAGAATTTCATCCTTAACTTATTTTTAGAGGAAATTAAATAAAACAATATAATAAGGTTAAAGCCAAACTAAGCAAGTGAGGAACGCACTGTGCCATTTTTATAATGATTAGATAAATAACAAGAACACAACTTCAGATGCGGTGCGAATAAAATAAAACATTGTGACAGACAGATTTTCTGGCAACTTCAGGAGACTTTTCTATCGAGCAAAATTAATAAAATAACGTTTATGGGAAAGCGAAGTCACGCTGACACTCGTGATAAACAAGCTAGTGAAAAAACTTACAGCAATAATACTCGTCATTCCGAGCGATTTGTGTTTTGCTAACGGCTGTTTTTGCCTAGGGCGCCGTCTTAAAGATTTTTACCCGCCGACGATGGCTTGACTTGACAGTAACTGCTTTGCTTGATTTACAGCCGCCGGTATCTCTGAAAGAGTCACGAAGACATCTGTAGCCTTCCTTCCATAACCTTCCATTGAAGGAAGTGAGGGATCAAATGAAATATATCGACATGCTTGGATTTATTTTAGTTTCTGTTGGTATGAGCCGTCTTATTTAAAGGATTCCGCGAGGTCTTTGTGTTATTTAATCGTGTGATCATAAAATATGGTTTTATGGTACTCCCATTTTGAAGACTCCGAACTGTTTTCTTAATTCCAACCGATACTTCACACCAGAAACCGCAATACCTAAATGCGGTTTCTCGTTTAAAGTATCGGTTGACCAGTTTGCCTTTTAAGTTAAATCGTATGTTAAATGCATAATCTGTTTTGACCATATGGTATAGGTAGGGTATATTATACTGATCAATGACCTTGAAGTATTCGTGGTGAAAGGCGGTATAGAAAGCCTCTAGCGGACAATAGTTGTCCCTCCTGAGTAATCAACTAATCAGTGTTGATTTCACAGTGAAGCATCGTTTGTTTGATTTCTCTGCATCAAGTGGATAGTGAAAGGGAAGAAATGATGCCTTGGAGGAATGATTTGTCCCTTCGGATTTCCATTGTACGGAGGACCGATTGTATGAACGTAATAAGCACCCTGGTATGTTAGAGAGAGGTATTTATTATTATTACCGCTTGTGAGTCGATTTCACGTCACACGAATGATGAGTGAATTAATCTCATTCGTGTGACATAAAAATTCGTGTAATCGACCCTCGTAGAAGATTCTTAACGCTTGCAACGCTATTTGCAGCGTGCGTAACACCGTTCGTGGGTCGATTTCACGTCACACGAATGGCGTGTCATTCGTGCGAATTTAAACTCATTCGTGTGACACAATATTCGTGAAATCGACCCTTGTATACTCGTGTGATGGTATAATTTCGGAGAATTTGTCAGCGCCTCTGGCAGAGAGAGGTAGGTTACTGACTGATACGCGTCCTTTGTTTATCTAGGTCACAAGAAAGGTTTGAAACCGTGTCTCGTGTGATAGGGCCCGTCAAGATAACGTGGGTAAATGTCTTGAGCATGAAGTGGCAACCCTTTCTAGGTCGGGGACAATGTGCTTCGGAATGTTACACGAGCAAATTCTAAAGAGATGACCTTTTTCTTTTGCAATCTCTTTAAAAGTTTCATCTCTAAATCTGTGAAGTTCATTAACCTTATCTCATAATCGTTAGAGTTTTAGCAGTAACCATTGTCAGTGATTCATCTGCCTGCCCACACTACTGGCATAACCGTATGTTTATGATAATCGATTGGCTTAACGTGATGGGAGGAAGCAGATAGCCCTATCCGTGACTTTCTAAATCCTCAATTCTTAGTGAGATTTGAACTGGATTTTGACGACATTCATCGATATCTTTAGTAGGTATACTTATTGTATTGATTGACGGATTTATCTTTATCTTACTTTATTGACTTAGTGCAACACGATCTTCTGTCCAATCAGATATAAAGTTGTTTTTTTTTTGGGAAAGGTCATACAGATGGATATAATGGATTCCATTTCCCCTCAATCGATAGCAACTCGATTCCCACCGCTCAGCGGATCTGAAGCCTCGCAGAACCGGCTTGCAAGTGACGTGATCGCCCCTGATGGACCCGTCCAGTTACAGTCATCGCGCGCAAGCAGGTGCTCGACTGTTGCGTATATCTGTCACCCTAGTACATTTTCCGTCACTGGTTTAGTGACCGATGTTGTGTGATTTACCTTCCCGTAATTCTGTTAGCCTGGTACTTTGATCTCTTAGATCGAGGATATTAACGATTACTTTTTCTGTGGAAGTGGTAAAATATCTGTCATCAATCAGTTTTGTTTTGTGTTGTTATTGAGGTGGGTTCGCTTTGTTTTGTACTATTGTTTTCTAGTTGTTGACCATCTAAGAATATGACGACATACAAATCATTATCGATATATTTTTGTTCCGAAAACGTTTATTTGGACATTAAAGTTTGATTAAATTTAAATAAAAATATACTGCTATACATAATACATAATGTAATGACTACAAATAAGTGATGGGTAGATGCGGAATCAATTTCGTTACATCACGGCTTCATTAGCATTTGTCACATCGAGAATTGAAATTCGATTCGATTCGTGTCTGATTTTATTTCGGCTCGTTGAAAGAGGCTGTAAAAGAAAAAGTCTGTTTCGCTATGTCATCGATTTGATAACCTTCCGTAAATAAAGAAGTTAATCTGCTAAGTATATCCTCCTCCATTTTCATTGAAAAAATGTTATTCCATAATTTAATATTTCATGTACGCGTGTCTATTACATTTCTTCTCTCTTGAGTTGCTCTTTATTTATTACTTTTCTGTCTGATCTAACGGGAAAAATACGTCGGTTTGACACGTACATTATACACGAGACATAATTCAGGATGTTTAGTCTGTTTTGGAGAAAATGTAATAGCTAGCCTGAATATTGGATGAAGGGTCAAACAAGATAATAATTTCGTGGAAGCTTTTATCTTTGCCATTTTGGCGAAATTGTATTTTTGGGTTTTGTTTTTAATGCTATCTCTGTTATAGCTATCTTATTTATTACATTACTTGAGTGGGTAAGCAAAATTGAAACACGGAAGAATGCTAAAAGTTAGCGTCAACCTAAAAATAAGACCATTATTTTATGTCCTACCCTACCTATTATTATTTGCAAGATTTGTGATTTTTGGGTATTTTCTAACAAAAGTAACCTTGAAAAACACTATGTCATATTACGAAAGTCAATATATTGCATTATTTATAAACAGCTGATAGGACCAGTTGTTTAATGATAGAACGTCCAAGCCCTGGTCCTGCTGGAAGGAGCTCGTGGAAGGACAATCCTAGGGACGTGCGTCCTGCCAGCAGTACGCAATATTTTGTGGACTGTATATGGATATCAGAAGCTGTCCTTCCAGCAGTACTTGACTTTCGAGCGTAATAGAATAAGGCAGGGGTGACAAACATTTTGTATTTTTTGGTATAGGTATCTAGAAATAGACGCGGGCGCTTCTAGAGGTTACGGGGTAGAAAAATAAACAAGAAAATGATTATGTCATGCAGGGATTCCACTCGTGATGTGGTAGGTAAAGCAGTTTCTTCCTGCCCTCGGGGCAATTCTGGCGCTAGCGAGATCATGTCCATGGTCGAAATATCGATTTTGAGATACCGAAATTTCTATCAAAAACAAGAAAAAGCTATTCTTACGAGTAGCCTTTCGACCAACCGAGATATTTTGACCCGTTTTGGATCGAAATAAATATAAGTCGAGATTGTGTTCTACGGATTTAGGCCGTATCAAAACCGATATCTCGACTGGGGAGATGATCTCGATAGCGCGAGAATCGGGGGCCTGTACCCCAACAATAACTAATATCGTAGTCATCACCAAAATGTTTGCGACTCCAGTTTTTCTGGCCATCAATTTCGTCAAAATATGTGGCTTTGACGCGAACGCGGACTCCACGTGTTATACTCGTCGCCATCTCGGCCAGACTAATCGTAGAAACACGATTCAAAAACTCGCTGAATCAGAAAAAGACGCACTATGCATATCAGTTAATTGCGTCCTGCTAGCAGGCTTAGAAAGCCTCATATACCCAAAAACATTGCGTCCTACCGGTAGTACGCAAAGTCCTGCTGGCAGGACTCTGGACGGTCTATCATTAAATACATGCGGGTTGATATAAATAAATATATCATGTTCAGTTCCAAAAGTTAGAGATAGAACTTTATTTTTATTTAAATATGTATGTATATCATCATATAATTGTTGAACTTTATAAATCTCGGAGCTATATTTAAACTTTTCTACGTGCAGTAAATTGATTAACTGGTTAAATTACGCTAAAACACGATATCTGGGCATATCAATTTCTCAAGTCTACTTGTCTGTATTCTCAATAAATCAAATGTCTGGAATAAAATAAAACATTTTGCTTCATTACCAGTCATATTTTTTTTGTTAATTCTCCTGCATTTCTAGAATGGAAAGATATACAACTAAAGGAGGTACGCAAACACGACCGGGGTTCGGTCTAGAACAAAACGTCTTTTTTTGTGCACTCAGTGAAAGAAGCCTAACTTTTTTACCACACAAAAAAATCTTCATAATTACGGATTCTAAATCTATTTTCAGAATATCTGTTCCATGATGGACGCAATTATGAAGTATATGCGCAGGACATCCGACTCCTACTCTACTAGATATTTTTCTAAGAGGGTTTTTAACTTAGACAATACATACCACTGTAACTAAGTGAGTGGGTAATGTTTCCATTTTGTGACTAAAAAGTTCGAAATGTCCGGCTTTTTGCCAGGACTTTTCAAATTCCTAAATGGTAACCCTACGCATGGGTGATTTGTGCACTTTGTGAAAGAGGCCTGATATTTTTACCACAGCTAGTACGTGTGCCTAGGTTCATATTTCGAAAATGAGGAAAGTCGGATTTGACCTGAGAGGCCCGTGAGGGTTAATACAAAAAGTTTTTGTCAGTTTTTCACGTTTCATTCGAAAACGGTCCATATTTGTAAAAAAAATACATGTACCTATGACTAAATCAAAGAAGACAACATTTCGCGTCGATGACAAAAAGAAATACTAAAATTGGTCCAGCAGTTTGACTTTTATGGGGGTCTAAAATACGCCTAAAATATTCAAGGTGGGTTTTCACTATAGAATCAGTATATGCCCCATCTCTTCTAAATCTGGCTTCTTTCACAAAGTGCACATATCACCCATGATGCGGATCTCCCAGTATTTAGATAACTATGGAACATTAGTAAATAATTAATCATCTAATTTTGAATATTCCTACACCGAGTATCAATGAAATGAAATGAAATATATTTATTGTATCTTTTCCTTACTTCCTAATTATAATGGTGGCTGGCCCTAACACTGAAATATTTGAAGGTGTTGGTAAATCAATTAAAGAATTATTAATAATTTTAATAATTGGAAGAAATATAAAGAATAAAATTAAGCTGCTAACTTAATTTTTAGTGGTTTAATTTCATTTCATTTCATAGATGCCATTTTCGAACTCACTTTTGAATTAATTCATGATAATTAACTCACATCAAAATAATTCAAAAGTTAGTTTGCAAATGGAATCCATGGCGACCGCATAAGAGCTGTCGAACTTAATTGTCAAGTAATTTTAAGTGAGTGTGACCTAGAGAATCGGCCACAGTCAAGCTATTTTAAAATAAAGATGACGGCTGATGTTTATCATTCGTGAATCTTGGTTTATTTATTGAGCGCAAAAACCGATTACCGATAAAATAAAAATAGACCTGAGTTATTACCTGGGCATTAAAATTTAAAATAAACTTTTAATCCCAGTAATTGAACAATAATTGCATCCACGTCCGATTCGTAAAAAGGTAATACTATCTCAATGCCGCTTACCAAATAAGCCGATTCCACATTGCAACGTTTTCGCTTCGATTTAGCAGGATTCTTCAAGGCGGGTCTCGGGTACTCTTAACTTTGATGGACGCTCAAAGTTATTTTGTCCCTGTCACAGGTAGAAGATTGCGCCAGCATACAATTTAACTTGCACTTTGTTTGAGCAGCGGTTTGCATTTGCATTGGCGAATAAAATCCGGTTCGCTTTCGTACTTTTATCCACCGAGTATTGGTCGGGTGTTCCAGAAAAGATTATGTTTCTTCTTTGTAACCGTGAGGGCAAACACCCTTGCCGTCATACCTGGACGGTGGTATGCAAGACAGGCTGTGGCGATCGCACAGGCACAGGTAAATGAGAGAAATTTATATGACTCCTTTCAGGAGACCTGCCCCTACACAAGCCTAAAGTTTTTTGTAACTCCCTAATTAGTTCCGCTGATTTTCCTACTTTTACTGGGTAAATAAGTATATGGAGTTACCAATAACACCGTGAATCTGAGACTTGAATGAGGCTTGTGAATCTGAGACTTGAAAGGCCTCACTCGGGGTTAATGTGCCCGTTACTGCATGAAGAAAAATGCGAATACATCATCATTGATTTATTTTGAGGGTTCCTTACCCGAAGGGTGCCAAACGGGACCCTATTACTGAGACTTCGCTGTCCGTCCGTCCGTCCGTCCGTCCGTCGGACGGTCGGTCGGTCGGTCGGTCGGTCGGTCGGTCGGTCGGTTCGTCCGTCCGTCCATCGTCCGTCCGTTGCTGTGGATGTATTTCTGTTGCCGCTATAACAACAAATACTAAAAAACAAAAGAAATTTAATATTAGGGGGGGCTCCTATACAACCAACGTGTTTTTTTTTCTCTCATTTTTGCTCGATATTGATAATGGTAGCAGGTAGACGCTTAAAATGTTCACAATATATTGAGTATATTATTTACTTAAAAAATAAATAATAATATAAATTCAATAAAATAAAATAAATATTTAAGGGGGGCTCCCATACAACAAAAGTTTTTTATAGATAATGGCACGGAACCCTTCGTGCGCGAATATGACTCGCACTTGGCCGGTTATTTCATTACCCGTGGCGGATTGTTTTTACCGCCTTCCTTTCGTTGTGAAGTGCCACATTTTTTATATGATTTTGAACGGAATTCACGATTGATTAATTTATTTCCCCTTTTAGTACACGTGTGTGTACTCATCACGATTTTTTATTATCCTCTTGAAGTTCAATCTGATCGTTCGCGATTCTTATACATTTTCAGTTATCTTTGCTCTTCATAAAGTAAGATCACAACGACACGCTATCGAAAGGCAAGTTTGCATGTTGCAAATATCAGAATCAACACTCTTGTTTTGGTTCAATTGAACTTTCGACCTTCACGGCGCAGCCTAATGCGGAACTTCGTGTTTATGGCAAATATGTAAATAGAGTTGCTTATTCCATTTAAAGTATCCGCACTACGCTCGTGCTTCAAGTCCTGTGACTCACACGTCGTCAGTGGGCGTAGGTTAACAGTCAGAGCGATTCCAAAGGCTTCGCAAACACTAAGTAATTAATAAAATAGGGCTAAATAAAAGATATAGAGCCTATAGCAACCGGACTAGAGGCTAAATATAACATGCTCTTGACAATAAAATAGAGCCCATAGCAACCGGACTAGAGGCTAAATAAAAGATGCTCTTGTTGTTCCAGTTACTAGTACTCTGTGGAATTCTGCAGGCCTCTAAACATCTAAAAGCTCTAGACTAGAATTCCACAGAGTACTAGTAACCGGCAGAGTAATGTACATTCAGCATCTAGTCCGTTTGCTATGGGCTCTATTTTATTGTCAAGAGTATGTTATATTTAGCCTCTAGTCCGGTTGCTATAGGCTCTACATTATTGACAAGAGCATTTTTTATTTAGCCTCTAGTCCGGTTGCTATAGGCTCTACATTATTGACAAGAGCATTTTTTATTTAGCCTCTAGTCCGGTTGCTTTAGGCTCTACATTATTGAAAGGGCATTTTTTATTTAGCCTCTAGTCCGGTTGCTATAGGCTCTATTTTATTAACAAGAGCCTTTTTATTTAGCCTCTAGTCCGGTTGCTACAGGCTCTATTTTATTGACAAGAGCATTTTTTATTTAGCCTCTAGTCCGTTTGCTATGGGCTCTATTTTATTGTCAAGAGCACGTTATATTTAGCCTCTAGTCCGGTTGCTATAGGCTCTACATTATTGACAAGAGCATTTTTTATTTAGCCTCTAGTCCGGTTGCTATAGGCTCTACATTATTGACAAGAGCATTTTATATTTAGCCTCTAGTCCGGTTGCTATAGGCTCTACATTATTGACAAGAGCATTTTTTATTTAGCCTCTAGTCCGGTTGCTATAGGCTCTATTTTATTGACAAGAGCATTTTTATTTAGCCTCTAGTCCGGTTGCTACAGGCTCTATTTTATTGACAAGAGCATTTTTTATTTAGCCTCTAGTCCGGTTGCTATAGGCTCTATTTTAGAGACAAGAGCATTTTTTATTTAGCCTCTAGTCCGGTTGCTATAGGCTCTATTTTATTGACAAGAGCATTTTTTATTTAGCCTCTAGTCCGGTTGGTATAGGCTCTATTTTATTAACAAGAGCATTTTTTATTTAGCCTCTAGTCCGGTTGCTATAGGCTCTATTTTATTATAGTATTGTATTATTGTTTTTATGTTATGTTGTTATTGTGTTTTAGTTTTAAATATGATATTCAAATATGATTTAATAATCGTGAATGAATAAAAATAAATGAAATGAAAATGAAATTGACAAGTTTTTTTTTGTCTTCACTAACAAATAGTCATTATATTGCTAAAGCCTGACCAGAAAATACATCAAGTTGCCATCATATTAGACAAAGATGCAGGATGCAATTATGCTAATAACAATTCAATTTAATTTCTTATATAATTCAAATCTAGGTTACTTTCGCCAATGTCACGTGTTTTGTAGATTTTACTGTATTTGGACATTCGAGATCCTGGAAATGTTCGTGTTGATTTAT
This sequence comes from Argyresthia albistria, assembly GCA_963457715.1. Lineage (NCBI taxonomy): Eukaryota > Metazoa > Arthropoda > Insecta > Lepidoptera > Argyresthiidae > Argyresthia > Argyresthia albistria. The sequence continues at coordinate 8,438,699 of OY735265.1, read as the reverse complement.
TGCTGGTTAGCACAAGTTCTAAGTATTACCTTCGGACAAGGGCAACTGCCTCCCCCGCAACTAAGAATCGATTCGATTTCACATCTTAAATCGAAAAGTCACGCGACTTTACCACTCCTTAGGGAAAAACACGTGATGCTATGTTTTTCTCAATCATTTCGCAGTTTGCCAATATGTCTATCGGTTTTCAGCAGCTTCGCAACACGGTTCTGCGCATGAGTTGAGAACGTGTGCCGTCTCGTAATAGTAAAACCGAACGTGTGAATTAGAGTGTGAGAGACATCGCTCCGCCAAATGGGAGACAAGTGTTGTTGTTAGGAAAATTACAACTGTCCATAGATGTTTGATCTGTAATTAATGAGTTAATGTATAAATCAAACATGTGTGGAAAAAAACAATGTATATTTGTATGTATCGGTACTATATCTTACGTAGTAAACATAATTTTGCATCGCAGTGTTATCTACAAAGAAAACAAACAACTAGTTCATTAGCAACTTTTGCTCTCAAAGTCTGACTTTTACCCGTCAGTATTATAAACGCAGGGCCAACATTTGCTCAATAATTTAGCGATTTGAAAGTTTGTTTAGAAGTGCTAACATATATATTATAATATAACATCGATGTAGCCGAGTCTCGTTACATAATGTGAAGTGTTCAATATCTGTCTCATACTAGCATAGGACGAAACCACCTGCTAGCGAAATGCAACGATAGCATTAAATCTCAGACTAATAATCCTCCAAGCATTAAATGGATAGTGGTGGATCGATAGAATAGACTCCTGTCATAGATAGAAGAATTCTCAAAACGTCAAAACCTTACTCTTTGAAATGCATCTGCTCTATGGTACGCTTTTTCACACGTTCTATTTTCAAACTCGCGAGAAGAGATAAGCTCGCCTTTGTACATGTTTTTCTACCATAAGTTTTCTGTATACACTGTGTGTGTCATGTGATACAATAAAGAAATTACAAACTCATTGGCGGGGTTCCGTACCCGAAGTGTGCCAAACGGATCCCTATTATTTCGCCTCCGCTGTCCGTCCGTCCGTTTGTCCGAGTGTGTATTTTATATTTCATCTATTTTGGCGAGCAGTAAAATAACGTGTTGTCTCACCACATGGATCAGTTGATAACTGGCTGACCACGAGCGCAACGTTGTCTCTGCCACCGCGTATGAGAAAAAACGTGACGCTATTACAAGATTAATTCCGTAGCATAGCTGCAACAGTTTTCCAGATGTTACTTGCGACTCTTGCAAGGTAAGCTTAGATCCCCGTCTTGTTGTATAACTTATTCACGGTGCACTCGAGAAACCTTCTAACTTATGCCAGCATACGTTTCCTTATTTTGCCTCGTTATACTGAGTGGGGTCGAGTGTAACGAGATGCACAACTTAGAGTTTGACGAGCACTCAAAGTCATAATGTCACTGAGACATGATAATTAACCGGCACTTTGTTTGAGCAGCAGAGTATGCATCGCTGTGTCCCATCTAGCCAGGATTTTTATTCTGATCCTACAAGCTCACGAGAGTGTACGATAGTCTATGTCCAAGTAAAATTACAGGTTGCGAAAAGTTCTTAGGCATACGTGTGTGTCGCATGGAAGGGGTAGAGCAAAATAGAGACATGAACAAAAAATGCCTTCCTGGTTTTTAATCACTAAGGCCGGGTTCTCAAGAGACGGAATAACCTTATTTGACACTTCATGTCCTACGTGTAAAAGTGTAAAATGACTCCGATAAACAGGGAAATAAAAGCTATCTAAGAAACGGGAATAGCAGTGCAAATATAGCCTCGTAAAGTATGTTAAAGTTAAGTCTCCAACTTGTCACGATTTCACAAATTACGATCTCAATCAATATGCCAACTACCAAAGTTCACCAAAAGAGCTTACAGTAATTGTATCCTAGTAGCTAATGGTATCTACTTGGGGCAAGTTAGCTAGCTTAATTGAATTATAGACAATGTCAATGCGAATACACTTTGTATGAAAACTGGTCCCTTCTAAGTGCAGGCGCAAGGTCGTGACTACCTGGTTGTAGTGCAGGTGTATTGCGGCAGAAACCACTACAGCCTGCACGCCATTTTAGGAGAAATGATAAATATTAAAATCGCAATAAGCTAAGCAAAACTCACGCTCTGAAAAGAAAATTATCTGTGAGAACTTGTTAAACTCTTTAAAAAAAGTTCAGCCAATCACGTGCTGCTATTTTTGAGTTAATCTTCGATTAATCTCTTCTCACATTTGATTGCTCTGACAGAAACTGGGGGTAATTTTGTAACTCTATTTAAATCATGGAGTTGTCAAGTTATATCGTGTTTGTGTTAACTCGATGTCTAGCTAGTCGACCTACGAAGTCTACCTACTCAAATTCGGATGTAACTCCTCCACCTTGCGATTTAGATATTTACAAACCGCTCTTAAATCTGAAAGCTATCTTAACCATGTGAAAATGATAGATTTCATATGGCGAAACTTCATTGTTACATAACTGAAACAACTCACAGAGCTAAGAGGCGATTTATTAAGAACCTTAGAAATCCCATTAAATATTTCGACCAACTATCCCCGAAAAGATTAATCCCAACAAAACATGCATATGCATATACAAAAACGCCAGTCTCGTAACCTGCGCAGTTTATTCTACCGTAAAAAGTTGTGAGATCTAATTTTAAACCAAGTCGGTTAATTTAACCAGTATCTGTGTATGGTAGAATCTTTCCAACAACTTTATTATCGTATACTGTTAAGTACCTACCTAATTAGTTAACTAATAACATTTATAGTGATCGGATCAATATAAGACATCTTTATTTCTTCAATAATAATTAGAATGACTTGGCAATCGCACGTAGAAAAGTTGTCGACTATAGGACCGTGTGTGCAACGTAATGTACCTATTGCTCTCGCTGCGAAATAATTCGTTGTTTTCTTATTAGTTAAGTTTATCTTTATTTAGAGATATGTTGTGTTGAGTAATAATATTCATTTGTGCTCTGGGTGCTATAGAGTGGTCAGTTGAGCGCGATTGCCAAGTTATTCTAATTATTATTGAAGAAATAAAGATGTCTTATATTGATCCGATCACTATAAATGTTATTAGTTAACTAATTAGGTAGGTACTTAACAGTATACGATAATAAAGTTGTTGGAAAGATTCTACCATACACAGATACTGGTTAAATTAACCGACTTGGTTTAAAATTAGATCTCACAACTTTTTACGGTAGAATAAACTGCGCAGGTTACGAGACTGGCGTTTTTGTATATGCATATGCATGTTTTGTTGGGATCTCATTTCTTTTTGTAAGTAACTTTCCTTTTTTTCTTTTCGGGTACTATTTCTTGTGCGTTAGCTACCGACTTTCTCAAAGCCCACTCCCTATCTCTATGGGCTCTTCTCTGTGGCTTTGATGTTACGATTTGTGACAAGTCTGGGCGGTGAATTATATAAATATAAATCATACCTGAAACCAAACCATACCGCGCCATTAACCATACCATTCAGGAAATGCACACCTAGCGACATCTAATGGGGAATAGCGATATTAGACAATATTGTAACCGCTTTATTAGGGTTCCGTACCCGAAGGGTGCCAAACGGGACCCTATTACTGAGACTTCGCTGTCCGTCTGTCCGTCTGTCACCAGGCTGTATCTCATGAACCGTGGTTGCTAGACAGTTGAAATTTTCACAGATGATGTATTTCTGTTGCCGCTATAACAACAAATACTAAAAATCAAAAGAAATTTAATATTAAGGGGGGCTCCCATACAACAAACGTGATTTTTTTGCTCATTTTTGCTCGATATTGATAATGGTAGCAGGTAGACGCTAAAAGTGTTCACAATATATTGAGTATATTATTTATTTAAAAAATAAATAATTAAATTAAAATTAAATTAATATTTAGGGGGGCTCCCATACATTTTTTTTGCGGTTTTTTATAGATAATGGCACGGAACCCTTCGTGCGCGAGTCCGACTCGCACTTGGCCGGTTATTCAAATCATAGCTGGAACCAAACCATACCGCGATTCAAGATACACATAGCGACTAGCGACATCTAATGGGGAATAGCGATGAATCGAAGTAGTCGTGTACTGAGCTTATTGATAATTAATATATTATGAAATTGGGGCTAAAATTGCGCTATGTTTGAGTTTTCCTTGGCTTTGCAGGCTAAACTCTAACCATGCTCAAAATTTTAAGCTTGTGGGTTCGCTAGAAGTAACCTTTAGAGTTTTCATGATCGTGAATCAGTGAGTCAGTGAGTGTCAAAATTGAGGAACTTTGAATTGCTGTACCTTCAACTCTACTGGTTCAAATTTATTGAAATTTTGAGAATATGTCTTATGACATGGTGCCTTTTAGCCGCCGGGAATTCAGGTTTCTATCTTTATCCACAACGGAGTAACAGGTAGGTCAAATATGCTCTGAATGGCTTCCTGTAAAGGATGTTACTGCTGCGCCCGTATGTTTTGCTTTTTGCTCGACTTGGCTTGGGGGCGCTTCCGCGCCCCCAGATAGACAAAACAATCTTGCCGTCATGCCTTGTTCATATTACGCCTTGGCCAAATTAACCACGGTCTCTCTTCCCGTCCCGGAGTCCTACATTAGCATCCGGAGTCCCGTTTCGCCAGGTCTCTGACGTCATTCGCTACATATCAGATAGTTTGCGCGTCGGTATTTATTTGTGTTGTGACCGCGGCACGCGACACCGTTTCCCAGAACGTCCGTCCGTACCCGAAATATTAGATTTTCAAAAGATCCGGTTTCCTAAATAACCGAAATAAGGCAGGTTGCTTGATTTTTAAAGGAGACATTGTTTTTGTCTAAGGTTGTCACTGACCAAAATTAAGGAAGAATTTACTTTTTTGTCTATCTATTTAGCCTGCTGCGTCTCATCATCATCATCAGCCTTTCAGGGAACCCACTGTTGAGTATAGGCCTCCTGCTGCGTCTATTGCTGAGTAAATACAGCTTAGTACTAGTTAGATACCATATGTATTTTTTTATAGTCTGTGCCCACCAATCTAGAGTTATTATCCGACAATTGGGCGGGTGGTCTGGTGAACTTTTCTTTAAGTCCTAAAGACACCTTTTCGCCACCAAAAACGGCATAATGGAAGTAGAGCCATAACGATCTTGCTCGAAATACGTTTCGGCGGCACGCTCGATTGACTTCAGAAATAGACCACCTTACTGAATCTCCGTCCAATTATGTTATTAACCGCGGCAATTCGAATAGCCTTTTTTGTTGGCCAATGAAACGGTAAACCGTAGCGGGCGAGTACTATAATGAATTCGCCGGTCAATTATAGAATACTTGCATCAGAGGTAAAGTGTTCTGATGCCGACAATGAGGGGAATGCTGTCTTAATTCTTAGCTGGCAGATTGTGTAATGTAGGAGCTCGGGCTGTTAATTACTGTGGACCGAGTATTGCAGACTTAAATATTTCGCTAGGAGGAAACTTAACCTCTTCTCTGTAGGTAATGTTTTTGACTCGACCACCCAAACCCGGTAGGCCATTAAGGCATTCGGACACTTTAATAATGTCAGCGCTGATTCGATTAAGCTTTCCACTTAATTTCCGGTAAATACGAGAGCATTTTAGCCAGTTTCACTGAATTGTTGAGAGGCGAAACGCTATCTTTAAATACCCACAAATATCGTTATCATTTTATCAGCTTTTTGAGTAGGTCAGGCATCGTGAACCAGTTTAAGACGTCAGACAAAGTTTTAAAAATATTGTGATTTCCTTAAACAACACCTGATTATAGTAGCACAAATTAGTTGACACGCAGACACCGAGTTTCTTGTGATTTCCGACGACTCTTTGCACATACAGAAACAATAGAACAAAAGGATGATGCCTCACTCACGATATGCAGTGTTGCTAAATTAAATATACAAAACAGTATTGTTTGCTATTCTTAGATTCCTCTTCAAAATAGTTACAGGAATTTTCGTCACCGTTCCATATATGTCGATTCTCACGGAGCGTAATGTGAAAGAAGATTGATTGTATTTTGCCTGAGAAAATTCTATCGAGCTTATGTTTGTAAGGCTCTTTCCATTATTTCATGATTAAACGCGCACTGTTACTGTGACAATGGGTCATATGTATTAGTCTATCTGATTTATGTACAAGTTAATAGCCGACCGACAGTACAGTAAAGCGATATCTTCTCTTCACCGGTATTGACTCATTTCCGCGATATTTCTGACTCCATGGCTGAGATAAACATAAACATAAAACAGGCACATACATAAAAATAGCAAAAGTGAGCGATGCATGATATGAGAGTGTTTCGATTTTAGACCATGTGGCTTAGGGAATATGATAGTTTCAGTTAAACTTAAAGGGTCACCACTAAGCACCAGCTGCTACATACTATGTATGTTATGCACTATCTTTTTGATAAATATTGTGATTTCGCAGGAAACACTATACCCTAATTACTAAAAAAACGAAGTAAACTGACAACATCTAACGTCATTTCTTGAAATAATGTTGCCATGTTCAATTTGATAGTGATGTTTTCATTCATTCTAAATAGAATGAAAATGAATAGAGTAATTGTTTACAATTAGAATTTGTAATAAATATTTGTCACAATTTAATATGACATTGAAACCATTACGCCTTTTCCCATTTGAGGTGGCAGAAGCAAAATGAGCCCACTTTTTGTGAGTTATTCTATTGCAAATGCTTAATTTTTCTTACTTCTTATTCACAAATAAAGCAGTAGGCCGCGTCATTTCAGTTTGAACAAGCTATATGCACTAGCACTTCTAGCTCTCTTATCATTTCTATCTTATTCTATATTGAGACATTAGAATGAACTAAATCATTCTTGAACCCACCACTATTTTATTTTCTACCAAAAAGCGGTAACATCGGAACTGTCATTTTACTTCGATAGTATAATCAATCAGGGAAGTTATTCGTGTCATTAGTTCAACTCATATTACAATAATCGGTTAAGTGCGGGTCGGTATCGCACACGAAGGGTACCGTACCATCGTACAACAAATCAAAAGCACTCAAAACAATAAAAAAATAAACAAAAAGAAAATTTAAAAAGTTTATGCCTTCACGAGATTTGAACCGACGACCTCCGGATTGAGAGTCTACATCATACCGCACCGGCTAACCACAACCATGTGGGTTGACGCGAAATATGCCGTCATATTTAAATGTGTAGTATACGTGTCTATGACATGGTTGCTATGACAATAAATAAACAGTTTCAGTCAAGATCTCCATTTTGAAATGCGTAAGTGTATCTAAACACGTCTCTTGTATCGGGGCCCCCTTTAATTTGCAATATCTCTCGTATTTCAGTATTTGTGGTTGGTGCGGCAACAGATATACACATTCTGTGAAAATTTCAGCTTTCTAGCTATTACGGTTCGTGCAGACGGACCCGGTGACAGACAGGACGGACGGACGGACGGACGGACGGACGGACAGACGGACAGCGAAGTCTCAGTAATAGGGTCCCGTTTGGCACCCTTCGGGTACGGTACCCTAAAAAGTAATAATACGAAATCCTCACTTTTCATTTCTCCCATTTATCTCTTTACTTATGCCAGGCGCTGCCTCTGTATCTGTACGCCTATGGCATAATTGATTTATATACCGCCGAAAATAAAATATATATCGCCGTTTGACTCATCCTCTCCATTCTCCATTCCAGGATATCTGCATCCAGCCTTACCCGACCCATCACTGTCTGCATGCCGCCATGCTAGATCTGGTCGTGGCTCGGGACTGCCGCGGATCAGGGGTGGGTGGCTGGCGATCGTGACGTCACAGCGTCATGAGTCAGCCCGACGAGGCCCGAGCGGCCAGGATCCTCAAGTATAAGGAGGAGAGAAGGAAGCAGCTCTCGGCGAAGACCGCCACGCTGTTTTCTGCTAATGTCACTGAGAGGTTAGTACACTTGTTCCTTTTTTTAACCCCCGCCCAACGAAGGAGAACAGGGGTGTTATAAGTTTAACGTGTGAGCCACTCTGTGTGTCTGCCTGTCTCTCAGCACGTGGAGCGTAAACGGGTGAACCGATTTGAATGTCGTTTTTTATTCGAAAGTAGCTTTCTTAGAGCTAGTTGTTATGGTACTATCGAGCTGGTCTGATGATGGAGTTTGAAGGTGGGAGGGGAACCCTATGACGCTTACTAGTAAACCCATCGAGTTTGGGCTCATTAGACTCGTAGTGACAAGACCTATGAGAATATGGTACTATCGAGCTGATGTCCATGGCCAATATTTTTAACTCCCTCCAGATATCCCCTGTTTCTTTCGGTTTTGTGAGAAACTAGTTATCTCGTTTTATCCACGTTTATTTTACGTCTTTGTCATCATTCACCAAGGAACCCATTTGATAACCACACACCTCTCCCATTCCAGGCGACCGAGAAAGATCGATCGGACCCAATTAGTGGACACTACCAGCCATCTCAAATCGTCATCGGAGCTGAACCTCAACACTGCCTCCACCTCAGTGCCTATTAGAACCACTAGGACCTCCCGCCTCCGAGCAGCAGCAGCCGTCCAAGAAGCAACCAACTCAACCAAGAAACCTAACAGAAGCTCATCAGTAACCTCCCTAGCAGAAGACAAGAAGATTAGAACCGCACGCGTCATCGAAAGAGATAAGAGCAGACAGAGAAGTAGAGAGGAGAAAGAAAATGTTAAAGCAACTACCACAAGCGTTGTTCAAAAAGACTTTGGTGCTATTAAAACGAAACCCAAACATTCCATTAGCAAATTAGAGAAAGACAAGAGTAAAATTGTCACTAGTCCTAAAAAGGTTGTTCCTGTTGAAAAAGACAAAGGGATTGACAAGATTGAAGAGAGAGCTACGCTAAGGATAAATGGTGAAGAGATATTAGACGAACTCCTAGCTGATTATGAAACAGAGAAGATTGATGATTTATTTAATAGCCTAGTTGTTGATAATCAGGGCGACGTCCAGCTCAATACAAACGACGTCCTAAAAGAAAACTTAGTAGATGATAGCATAAATTCCGGGCTCAATACAGCTAGTCAGCAAATAGTCACAGTAGTTCAGGATCACGCAGCCGCGTCAGTGGATGAAGATGTCAGTGCAGTGCAAGTGAACGAAGGGTTGTTAGCAGTGGCGTGTGTTCGTAGAGTGGAAAAATTCAGTGAGCTGCTTAGTAATCTGTGTTCGCCGTGCGAAACTGATGTGTTGTTTGAGGACATTTTGGTAGACCATGAGCTGGAAGCGCCTGGTGACACGGTAAGTTTTTGAATTATTTGATAGTTTGGTAAGGCATGTAAGAGCGCCATAGCAATTGGTTTAATGAATATCAAACTTCAAAAACAAAGCATACAAAATTCTTACAAATGTCAGTAGCAGTATATAACAGTACTCTCCACAACATACAATACACTCATTGACAATAACTTAACAACATATGCAGGCACATACATTGCTTCTGGTCCCACACTAGGAAACCCTACCACCTAGTATAGTAGTGTAGGAACCAAAAACAGCGTCGTCACACAAAGATCCATCCGAGACTCGGGGATTTGTGTGTCCTGCCCAGCCAGCACTCGAATCCGAAACCTCTCGCGTGGAAGGCAGAGCCCGGAACCGCAACGCAACCAACTTCATCAACGTCATCACTGACGCTGATTCATCGCGTTATTTACTTTGTCACTAATCTCATCACAACACTAAACACGTCATGTGAACATGTGCTATGCAGGGCGGACGCAGCGGTAAATGCGATGAGGCAGATAAGCATGTTAGTAAGAACAGGCAGCCATACAAAGAGTGACGTAGGCTAGTAGGAAAGTTAAAATTAAACAGGTACTTTGAAGTTGAACAGTGCTCCGTGGTCTAGTGGGTTTCACCTTGCTTCTCACGCAGTAGATGCAGGTTCGAATCCCGGTGCTGAGCATGCACCAATGAGATGATTAGTTTGTCTTAAGTACATTATCAGACACTCCGTGTTTCGGATGTCACGTTAAGCTGTAGCTCCCGGCTACTATCACTACTTCGTAGTATGTAGTAGTCGTAAAACCCCTCCACCAACCCGCACTGAGCCAGCGTGGTGGAGTATGGCTCAATTTTACTCGGATCCGGGTAAAGGCCTGTGCCCCTCGGTGGGGACATTAATGGGCTACATTTACTCTTACTTTGAAGTGGAGTAACTTGGGTGTAGTACTAGTGATATTATTTTTATTAGCGAGCTTTGGGCTAGCCCCCAAAGGGAGTTTTAAATATCTGTATCTACGTTGGCGCAACAGTGCCTCTGCAGGCCCATATGGGAAAACCTGACACTATGTTTGGAGAATAGTTAATTTTTAGGGTTCCGTACCCGAAGGGTGCCAAACGGGACCCTATTACTAAGCCTCCGCTGTCTGTCTGTCTGTCACCAGGCTCTATCTCATGAATTGTGGTAGCTAGACAGTTGAAATTTTCAAAGATGATGTATTTCTGTTGCCTCTATAACAACAAATACTAAAAAACAAAAGAAATTTAATATTAAGGGGGGCTCCCATACAACTAACGTGTTTTTCTTTTTGCGGTTTTATTTTGTACGGAACCCTTCGTGCGCGAGTCCGACTCGCACTTGGCCGGTTTTTACTTTTATTGGACTCCAATGTGTTTAGTATTTTAGGCATTTTGCGTGTAGCTAACTGATTTCTGATTTTGAACTTTAAGCATGGCGGTGGATTTGTTCATAATAAAAATAAATATGCCTCTTAAATCTAAATAATGGCTTAGAATAAACTCTCTCTTCGCACGGAATACTAAATCTTTATACAATAGCACCCAAAGAAAAAGAAAACGAAGCGAAGTCTTTATTAAAATATCTATGACGAATTACTTCATTGCAAATTAGGCATCCAATAATCTGCTTTGAATTAATTTGCATATCTACTGCGGCCCTAAATAAACAGGATGTACTTGACCAGATGGACCTTAAGGATATGCCTTATTTGGTTGCGATGTGATCATGCGACTGCTGAACCTTCACCTTTGGACTAAGTTACTGCATTCGCGGTTTAGTAGTATACTTTAGCGGAAAAAGGTGTTTTTGATTAAACCAGTACCATATTTATACCAATAAAGATACAATTTACTTAAGCACTATTAAATAAGTACACATATTTAAATACAAAATGACATGTAAAATAATAATTTATGAATAAATAAATACAATACAATACAAAGCTGTAATTTGGCAGGTAGTTTAAAAATCTAGTGCGTAAGTTCAGTATTTTTTCGCAAAGTTCTGCCTTTACGATTAGCAAAAATGGGGGCTGAAGTTACTTAGGGAAGGGGGGAAGGGGAAGGGGGACTTACAACATACTAAAATATGGTACTGGTTTCATCAAAATCACCTTTTGGGCCATAAATGACCCCAAGGGAAGGGACTAGTTGGAAGTTCTAATGAGTGATGGATGTAGTACCGAGAGTGTCGAGTATTTAAGTTCCTACATAAAAAAAAACTTAATGGTGTCGTCCATGTAAACCAAATTACATAATTTATTTCTGTCTTTGGGTGACTTGGTGGTATTTACGGTCATTGTCATAAGATGAATTAATCCTGTCCATCGTAGGTTTGCTGGAAGAGATCTCTTATTAGAGATAAGCTCGCCTTTGTACATGTTTTTTCCATTATTAAGTGTCTGTAAGCAAAACTGAAGTGGAACTGGGCAGGCCATGTGTGCCGAATGCACCCAGACAGGTGGGCGAGGATAGCTACTGAATGGGTGCCTATAGACGGACACCGGCGGCGTAGAGGAAGGCCCAGAAGGAGATGGCGGGACGACCTGGACACGTTCGAACCAGAGCTAGCTCTGACTAGAGATGTGTGGGCTCGAAATGGGGAGGCCTTTGCCCAGCAGTGGGACACATTATTGGCTACGTAAAAAAAAAAAAGTGTCTGTAATCTGTTTCTGTGCAATAAAGTATAAAGTATGAATTCTGGCTGAGGGAGGATCGTCTATTTGTATTGTGTTATTTGTGTAGACTTGAAAGTCAAAAGAGAGATTTCGTAGGGTTGTTTTCGTGTTTATAGACAACATTTGCATCCCCAGCGGGGGGAATAAATAGGACTTGAAGTTGTTTTCTGCTGTCATTTCCCTAGAGTAGAGTAGTATGTATAGTCATAGAGTAAAGTAGAGTCCAGTAAAAGCTGCGGATATAGTTCCTTAAGTCCGCAAGAAATACTTGGATCCCACCGCCCTCCACGGTACCCGCGGGAAGTGTTAACAAGCATCAAATTAAAACTACTATAAAATTTCCTGGTTCTCGGAAATGAACCTGTCCAGATAGTGAAGGCAATGTAAATTCGTGACATTGGCGATATTAAACCTAGTTATTAAAACGCCATTAATCAAGAAATGCAGTAAAACTCGTGAGTGTCCGTTAACATCGAGCTCGGAGAGGATTAATCATACAGAAATTATGGTAGCCGGAATCAGAAGATTAACAAGATTAATCCAATTAATTCAATCTCAAAGGAAATAACTTCTTTAGCAACATTAACTTCAATTTCCACGGGAATTAGTCCCGGTTCGGGATCTGATGGATTTGTTGTTCCTTTTGCATACTTAATGTACAGTCGACTACAAAGATATCTTTACCATTGAGTTTCCATAAATATCCTTACATTTAACACAGCATTTTGGAGCATTGATTGGAAAGATGGAACTGTCACTTACATTGTAACAAGTATTTATCATACTGTGTGTAAACTTATTAAATGTAAAGATATTTATGGAACACTCAATTGTAAATATATCTTTGACGTCGACTGTACAGTGCTAAAAGGTTTTGTTTGAAAATTCTTGCCTCTGGTAAGTTATCTTTATTGTGTCATTTATACCGTCACGTCCTTTCCCATATCAAGTTGCAGAGTTCTTTAGCGCCCATGTCTCCAATAATATATTATACCTACTTAGTGAGGTATTTGGTTTCAAGCGTCCGTGGCCTAGCGGTATTCGCACATCGGAAACGATCGCGCGGTTAGCAACATCTGGATGTGACGGGCACTGGGTGGGTGCTCTTTTCTATGTGGAATTTGTTTCAGCTGCTTCCGTGTTTGTTAGGGACATCATTCTGAGACATCAACTTTATTTTTCACTTCCTAGTACATTTTGGCCTGAGTGGGTCAGCCTGATTTGTATGGAGAAGTGAAAAATAAAGTTGCTCTGATTAAATCGGTTTCGTAATGAAAGTTGCTCAGAATGATGTTCCTATCAAAGTAGTTTCTCATTTTGCGTTAATTCATTTACACCTTGTTTAAGTAATTGGTACGACTAATACCAGTGTCAGAGGCCTTAATAGGGCAGCTTGAAACTTCTGACTGTCGTGTCGGGTTGGCCACTAGCCAGATCCCTTCTTCAACCCGCACTGAGCCAGCGTGGTGGAGTATGGCTCAATCTTACTCTTATATGGGTAAGGGCCCGTGCCCCTTGGTGGGGACACGGGGCTACATTTATTTACCAATGATTGGGTTTTCAAAGAAGCGCACTAAGTATTTTAATTGATTTTCATAATGCCCTGAAATATACACTGCCGAACGCAAACATGATTCAATTAAAAAGCGATCATGTCATCAAATATTCAGGGTTGAGTTTCCAACGGCGGCGTGCAACTAGGTCATTGCCTGCATCGGATAAGGTGGTGTCGCGAAATTACATGCAAATTATTAGACTGTTTCTGCTCCATTTACAGTCGAAAAGCTCTCTGGATAAAATATGTTAAACCATCCCGCTCTCGTAAGCAGACTCTCCATACAATAACTTACAGATGACATTAACACTTCATTGAAAGGGGAAGAAAACTCAATTTCCCCTAATTTTTAACCGACTTCCCAAAGGAGGAGGTTTACAATTCGTCGGGATGTTTTTTTTTTATGTATTTGCCCCGATTGCGCCTAGACGGATGGACCGATTTGGAGAATATTTTTTAGTTTGAAAGGGTTTACCTTCCCATTGGTACCATGGACCACCAGGTCAGGAACTGATGATGGGATCCTGGAGAAATCGAGGGAACTCTTCAAATATTTATAGGCAGACCTATAGTGAGCATAATATTGTGATGCGGAACTGCTGATGAAGACCACACATGGCCACCAGAACTGCTCAATACTAGGTACAAATACAATGCGTGGCTGACGGGCAGTCAAGGCATAGCCTAAACTGGTGGACCTAGAGCCTTGAAACTTTGTACAGAGGTTCCTTAGTAGCGTAGGGTAGCACTGAGACAAAATTAATTCCCCAAGGTGGGGGGGGGGGGGAATAGGGGTTACAGTTTCTGTAAAACTCAAAAATCACTTGTCATTGGTTTCTAACCAAATAGGGTTTGTGGAAGTCGGTTTACTTTTTGTTTCAATTATAATGTCAAATATTTTTCAGCCAGGAGAGGGACAGAAGGGAAAGGAAGACTATAATGTACTTTATCTACTCTCATATCATAAAGTTCGTTCTGAGATGATGTTGATGATGATTGTAATATTTTGTAATACTGAGAATTGCGATAGATTGTGTAGGAGGGGCAGGCAGGATGATAGGTACTCCAGCTTTCAATGATTTTTGCGCTTGCGATGACAGGTGGAAGCTCTGCGACAGGTTCCTTGCATTAGGTTGCGTAGAATTTATGAACTGTCAAAACGGAACTTTTGTTCCTGAGTTCTATGAAATAACCACAGAGTGACGTCATGTAAAAGTGCCATCAAATGCTGCCTTTATTTGCACAAAATACAAATATATATAATTCTGAGAATGTCAAGCCATTTTGTACATAATGCTTTAACTTATGTCTTGTTCCTAGATTTATTGGATTACCTTGGACGTAAGCCTATTGGCGCCTCCCTGTAAACGTCACTGAAATTCCAAAAGACCGTTTTGGAAGACTACAAATGCTCGACCAACGTCCACAAAATACCACGATATTTTGTTCTGTTTTGTCATAGGTTTTGAACGTTATCTGTATGTGGGTAGGTTGAAAATCACAGGCCGTGCACATTGAACGGACAGTGTTCTTAACTTGCCACCCAATCATAATATTGATGCATTGTTTACTTTTAATTTTAACCCAGACAACCTCCCGCGGTCTGCCTTCACCGGCGGCATCGCTTTCAACCTCTTTTCTCAAAACTCGCCTCCAACCTTCTGCCGCGATCGCCAATTTTGGCGCGAATCGGCATAATCGATTGTACAGAGTATTGTTCGTGCAAGGAGCTCGACATGCCGGCGGCCTCGTGCCAACTGATCTGGGACGTATTTGGCTATGATCCCCGGCGCCATTGAGTGCATGTTGATGCAATAAATTGGCTGCAGTTTGCAGCCTTTTTACGGTTTCAATGATCTTGTGCGATTGATTCGTCGACAGCACCTCGATTCTACTATTTGTTTTTGGATACACTTCCCTAACGTATTCCTGTCTCACTACCCAAAATTATTATTGGTTAACGAAGATTCAAAATCGTATTGCATTTCAAGAATAGCCTATTCACTAGGTTGGTATCAATAGCAACAATAGCAGAATATAGTTTTCAATCTACGAGTGTCTTAACTCGCCGTCTCATTGTCTAATCGTTTACAATCTTAGTTAATCCATCAAAATGTGTGCTTACTGGCAGTTACTGAAACTATCTCTCTAACTATCTTGCCTATTAACGATGGCGCCACCGCATCGCAAATATCTCAACGGCTAAATGACTCTGAAAATATGCTGGCAAACATTTTAATCAATCCATCCAAGACGTCCTAATTCAGTGTAACAGTTAGTAAGTGCACGTTTTGGCATCTCACTCCAGTTTTGCTTGAAGAGAAGGATGGCAATTTAAGTGGACAGATAAGGCTAAGCGGCCACGGTCGATAAGCCGGCCTGCTTAATTGGGTCATGCTGCGCGACTAGGGTCTTATGTTTGGTACTTCTTTTCGTGTTGATGTCAAGTCCAACTACGAGTCAGATGGATACAGCAGCTTTGAGAATGTTGTTGCTACTTCGACTTCTCTTTCCTTGAATATAATAAAGTTCTTCGATCACGCAAGTGGTAGGGGGTCTGCTGGGCAGTATATGTGCGGCACTCTTTACTAACACGATTTATACTTTATTGCACAAAGAACAGAATACTGACACTTAATAATGGAAAAAAACATGTACAAAGGCGAGCGTGTCTCTAATAAGAGATCTCTTCTAGCAAACCTAGGATGGACAGGATTAATTAACAAAAGATAGACCTACATATGTGCACAACGATTTATTAATATCTGGGGCACGGCAAAGCTCTCGTCAAATTGAGCATAGGCACAACCGTATCATCGTTTTCTTTAAGACATTCAGTGAATGCTGACGGTTAAAAGAAGGAGACGATGATGGGTGTTGATGATGATGATGATGACTATTCAGGGAATTTTGAACCACCCTGGAAGTTGGTTGTGGATAAAGCTAGAAGCTGAATGTTCAGTGCCCAAGAGATACCGTGTACATGATAAGGCCTCATCAGTGGGTTCCCTGCCAGACCGATGATAAAGTGGAAAATTTGTCCAGTAGCCGCATACCCTAACAGTTATTGCACTCGTGATTAGTCTCGATGTCGTGTGTTGAATGCGTCGGCGCATCGCTGCGACTTCGCTCTTATTAGACGATAAATCCGAGATCGCTCAAAAAACACGATTAAAAACCACTTTATATTTCAATCAGCTCGTTTATTGGTAATGAGTTTTCGTATAATGTAACATTGCTTTAGTTTGACGAAGTATTAGAAACTTGATAAACAGTTGCAATGAATCAATTTACGACAAATAGTATTTGTTCCGTATTCAGTTAAAATAAAATCTAGCAAACACTTGAATTATGAGATACAATTAGTCAAAGAACTTTCTAATGCAGATTTTAACGCCACATAAATCTGCATCCTACCTACAGATCTCAGTATTTGATGTATTAGTCACAATCCCCAGCAACATGATCGTGATGGATGGGCGCAATATCGCAAGTCGATCAAGTGAAAGACACCAAGCACTGTGCGCAAGCGCAGGCCGACTAGTTGCACGAAAGAGACGCGCGTCGATGTACGCGCGACGCGGATTACGAACATCCGTACTTTTGTGGTGAAAAATATGGTTTTCCGTTGGTTTTGCTGCTGATATCGAAGATAGGAGAGAAGAAGCTTAGCGATACTGTTTTGGATAATTTTAGGATCATGTTTTTTTGTCGTGTGACTTCGAGTGCGGGCTTTGTTTTATATGCTCGTTTTCTCCCGGTTGATTGAGTTGTCGTGCGTTTCTGTGTTTCTGGGAATAGTTTTTCTTTTCTACCGATCAGTATCTTTTCGCTTCCACGAAATTATTTAACGGTTATCAGGTGACTGAAAATCGGGAATTTAATTGAAAGGTCTGATCCCTTTGATCCCTACCGGATCAACAGTTCCGGTGATGGTGATACTTAAAGCCCTCGCCAATGTGACCTCTAGCTACACGCAAGGAAATCGTGAGCCGTGGGAATTAGAATTTCTAATTTAGAAACAGCGACGTAACTAACATTAATTCATCCAAGAAATGTTTTTATTCCTCCGCCGGGATTCCTCCGGGTTAGGTGAAATCTCCACCGCTATGCCACAGAGGTAGTCAATTCCAACTATAGGAGCCCCTGCCACACCACCTAGACTTACACTGTTGTGTGCTAAATTACTCGCGTGCTGGTTTCCGGAACCGACAAAATGTGCCAATATCGCAAACCGCTAGTGTCATGGTTTTTGTACTATTCGTCTTCGTTACTGTCATTGTTATGCGTGAGAATAGAGTCAGTGTGCTGGTAAGTGCACCGAGGGATGCACGCTATGACAATATTCCCAGAAATACTGGGAAGTTTAGGAGGTTCTTCGCCCTCCTTCTTCCAAATGTGGAGTGTTACAATTTGACGTGTATTGAGCATACTTATTATATCAGCATTAAGACAGGAACCAATATTCTTTGGGCATATTATTTGCTTTTCCTTGTCCTGAATTGGAGTCTCTAATATTTAGAAATAAATGGTTAAATAATTGATATTATGAATTACCTACTTAAACTCTTAAATGGATAAATATCACATAAGGATCACGCAAACTGCAGTCTCCTGCAGATAACAAAACAACCATTAACGAAAACGGTAACTCCATATTGAACGAAGCCTAGGTCAAGGTGTTCACGGTAGTTCAATAATGGTAAAACAATAAGCTTTATTACCAGCTCATTGTGATCTCAGCCGACAATAGGTGTCAGAGTCTTTTGACTCATTGACGCTATTCAATCAGCAGTCAATAGACTTAGCTATTGAATTAGAGCTCTTTCATGGCGCACCGTTTGTGGATATAATTGTTTGAACGGATTGTCATAAGTTTTATAGTTGGTAATTTTTACAACTCTCGGTTTAGCAACGTAAGAAATAGAGAAACCTTGTTGGTTGATAAATGAGTTAGTTTTTGCGGTGGTGTGGATTTCTAAACCATATCGGAATATTTCTCTGTTGCTGCAAGTTTCTGTAGTTAATGTTTTCTTTTTATTCGTAGGTAATGTTATTATTAACGTGTACTCTTAATTATTTGCTATGTTGCTGTGAAGTAACTTGTGCAAATCAAGGCACTATTACTCTATTTATCTCCGCGTCACAAATCCTCAAAGTTGTAATCCCCATTTCTGTCGCGTTTAATAATCCTCACAGAAGTGAAAGTACCAGAGCAACTGTTCACTGTTCAACTGTCCATAATATTCACAGCCTCTGCAATCTCATCGTCAAGTCAAAACATCTGGCGCTTGGCTTCCTCGGTGTGAACTGTTTTGTTCCAATTTTGATCTGCTGCTCAAACGATGCCGCTTAAATGTTAGTTGCTATCGTTTTGAGAGACAGTGACAGCAAGACTTTAAGGGTCCATTAAAATTTGAGTTGTCGGTTGAGTATCCGGGCCTCTGTCTGTTGGCTATTACGTAATAGATAAATGATTCATATAATTCCTAATTCGGCTTTCGTCCGTTTGGCTTACGCATCTATTTGAGATCATCAATAAGTTTTGGAGGGGTTTCTTTTGAATTATTATGTATTGTTATGTTCTTGTACGTTTCGGATTTTCTGTGCCTGTTCAACGTATGGAAATAGTTGTGACAATATGTTTGCCTTGTAAAATACGTAGATATTTCACTGTTCATTTAAAATTTTCGAGAAAAACTCAGCAAACATTTTGTAAAGAGGTACATTACTTGTTTTTACATTCATTCATACACCTTTTTGAGCCTAAACAGTAAACAGGGAAGGTAAATATTATACAGGCAACGGACAAGTCGTAAAAAAAAGTGTATTAATGTTAAGATTTATTTTATGTGTATCAGTGAAAGCGGTCGCGTGTCGCAAGTTAAGTTTTCGTGCCAAAATGAGAACATTCTTCGTTTTAGTACATGTCGTTTAGAAAGGTCCGGGAAATATGGTAACATATTACGTAGATTAGGGATATCAGAAGTTATACCTGAGTTTATGTAGGTTCCTAATTTGGGCAATACGGTACTTGTGTGCAAATATAACACAGGGCCAATCTGTGCCTGTGTCACGTCGTATGCGAAAACGCTTCACGGTATGTTTGTGTGTAAGTACAGAGTAAACAAACGGTGTCTCGCTCTGTTCGTGTGAATATTATCTTCATTGGTTCATTCAATCAGTATTCAATTATTCGCGTTTTACTTCAAATTTGAATTGACCTATACAATCGATCACTAAGTAGTAATCATTATACGACACTGGGTATAGAAGTTAGACATACATGCACGCCACAAGGATATTATTATCATATACATCACCTAAAACAAGTCATGACAACTCAAGGCACTAGTAGGTGTAAAATTTTAAAACCAGCTTGAATCAGGCCTACGATCTCCCATGACCGGTTCCAAACAATCAATGGATTGTAAATCTTTGCTAGAAGGCTGAGGTACGATTGGCAGCAAAGATATTCCCCACAAGATATTCCAGTTGTGCTCAATATTTTGCTAGGATTTGCATAGCGTAGGACGTCTAAGTACAACACGCACGGGTCATGGGATCTGTGCACCTGGATTCTTGGCGTCCTTACGCCGCTGTCAAGTTAATGCGTGGTAGCGAGGTGCACAAATAAACGAGGTAGAGCTGTATGGAGCTAGGGCGACTGCGGACATTCTATCTGGGTCTGAAGGACGTGGTCTTTGTTTATTGAATCGTGAACTCGAATCGGTTTACCAGGTTTGCATTCTACAAGACTAGTTGGGAGATTCCAAAATTTAGGGTCCAAGTTGGAATCTTCACCCTTCAACGGGACCTTATTACATAGCCTCAGATGTCCGTGTTTTCTTTGTACTTTTTCTATAACGATGGTGCGGAACCCTTTGTGTCAGAGTCCGACTCGCACTTGACGGATTATTATTAAATTCATTTATACATTCAACTTCAATTTGATATGTACGTTGTCGATTTTGCTCCGAATGAAGTTAATGCATAATTATTATGCAACCCTCATAATGTTTTCGCAATCGGTTCAGCCGTACTAATTACAATATAAAAAAGTTCAGGCGCTATTGGCACGGCAATTTGCCTATCTAAATAACTGCTATATACCCTTACATGCCCTCGCTTTGAACTAAATTCTATAGTGTAAATACAAAGGTCTATAGACGCACTACAAAAGCGATATTGGGGTATTTTCAATTATTGTTTGGCTTTTCCGAGTAGTTGTTTGGCTTGTTGCTTTGTTGAATGGATTGATTTATTGGAATAGTTCTCACTCGTTTGGAAAATTCTCTGTTGTGGTTATTGTTCAGAATGTATATTATTATGTTTTTAACACTCTGTTGGTGACCACTATATGCAGTGTCTTTCACACGTCTCTACAGATTCGTTTTGGAGTCACACAGTCGAATACCCGTGTTCTATCTATCATCAATGTTTCATCTGGTCTTAGTAGATTTACAGCTTTATGTATGAATGTATGATCCACCTTTCCAACAGTGTTATAGATGTTCACCGGATTTTACATGCTTGTAATAAGGCCAGAACACAACAGATCGCATAGAAACGCTCTGAAGCTTATGTGACGCATAGATTTCATGAGTGACTGTGTACCCGAACATTTAATATGAGGATATACTTCAAGGACTATAAAATTAAAGTGGTAAGTCATTATTGTGGTGATAATAAAGGTTTAAAGGAAAACCAGATTATCCTATTGATCATAGAGTTTCACTAAGTACGATTCTGCGTTTAGTAGCGTTGTTAGGAGGGGTGGCATTTCAAGCTATGCTACCTAGCCAGGGAGCACTTATCCAGTGAAAAGCGCACAGATACATTTTCCTTTGAAACACAACTCACCAATTTACGGGCGGCGGCGGGGGACGAGGTAAGAGAGCTGTGATTGGTCAGCCGCTGCGAAACTGTCTGGCGGCCCGTCATCGTACATAGGTTGTCTATGCGAACGTTTGTTGAATACAACAAACGTTTGGCGAGCCGCATTCCCCCGCAGGCGCAGTCAATTGGATATATAGTCTCTGTGACTAGCTATAGCTACCTACCCTACCCACTAAAGTCGTGCGCCACATAAGTAGACTTCGCGAAAATATCCATACAGCCCTTTCTTGCATGATTCTAGTTCTAATACATATGATATTGTAACAGAAAGTGGGATAACGGCAAAGTTAGATTAACTTATAGTTTACATATACAAAGACATCCTGTTGACTTGATGATATCGTCGGACAATTATACACAAACGAAATTATCTCATACATAATCACGTAAAATGTCCACCTACCTAACCTAAATTTCATTACAGTAATGGAATAATAAGTTAGGTATTACGTAAAGTCGTGTAAAACATTAATGTACTATTCGAATCGAAAGTAACAAGAATGTGTTAAACCAACTCACGCGAATTGTCCAATAAAAGAGCTGCACGTCATCGGTTAGTTATTAATTAGTAAATATTTATAATTAATACTTAATTTGTAATTACGCTTCGATAGCTTGTTATTTGGAGTTGTATCGAAATTAAATTTAAGCGAATGGTGTGGTCAAATAGGAGAGCTTGATGCGGTGAGGATGCGATTTATGCGGACCAAATGTTTTGGTGAAATGTGGTTTTCTATTTGGTAGAAAATGTTTTGAATAATAAACAACGATTTCATTAATTAATTAAATTTTTCAATTATTAATTATATTCATTCCATTAAAAATACCACCCTAAGTTCATCAGGGTGTCATATTATACCCCCGGGCATTTTATACACCTCCATACATTGGGAGTACTCTCAAATACTCATAGATTTGCTTCTGCGAGTCTGCAAGGTGTCTGGCACGCCAAGATATCCAGATTATCCTACTTATATTCCAGCAGACTTTTGCATGATCAGCATATAAGAATCTGAAACGATTTCTTGAGCGGTTTAGATCGTGACATGAGTGCGGGGAGCAAAAGAGATAATACGATAAAAGCAGAATTGGCATCAGGGACTACCAACAATTCGTTGCAACTTTCCCCATGTATTTAGTCTAAAGCAAGGTTTTCTAGAATAATGAATTATTAGGTAGCTACATGACAGTTTTTTGTAAGTTTTACAAGTGGTTTCCAGGATCTCAACAGAAGATCTAGAGGTAGAACTCAGGAAAAGGCATAACGGCGCACCCAGAGTGAGTGGCTTGCGCGCTTGCGCGGTGGCGACGGGTGCGAAATATCGCTCATACGAAACCGACGCTTGCGTCCATTATTGCAGCGACTAAAGCTAGCCATACAAGCTACGGTCTACCGGAGAGACTACCTGTGCAGGTTCGCCTGCGCAGCGCAGGTCAACCGACGTGTGTGGGAACGTTCCGGTGTACCGGTGCGGTCTTCAGTTTTTTTTGCGATGGCATCGATTGAATACGAGAAAGACACTATAGAAAACAACTGACGCGAATTTCAATTTCAATTTACACATGCACAGTATTGCACAGGTACACCGTACGTAGAAATGATTTTCGATCTTGCGCCGGTCGCCTGCGAGGTTTAAAAAACTGCACAGGCCTATTCCCACACACGTTCCGGTCTACCTGCTCAGGCATACCTGCACAGATAGACATCTCCGGTAGACCGTAGCGTGTATGGCTGGCTTAATAAGGTGGGTGTGGCTACCGTGCCCGCCTCAACACTAGTCACTCTGGACGGAGCCAAATGGCATAATCAATAATCAGGAGGCCTTTACTCCACAGTGGGTACCCCGACAGGCTGATGATGAGATGAGTGCCTGACAACAGCATCTTTGTTCCAGCGGCTGGCGAGCCCCGCGTGCGCGCCGCCGCCCTGTCGCCGCGCGCAGCCCGCCCTGCGCAGCGCGATCAGCACGCCGAAACGCGCGCATGCACACCCGACCGGCGCAGGCGACGATGGTGAGTACTGGCAGCCTGTGCCAATGTCATGTTTGATAAGAAATAATCACTAGTTAGGTGGCCGCGAACAGGGAAAAGATCAGCGGGCAGACCACACCGGCTCGATGGTCAGATGATATTGTCAAGGTGGCTGGTAGACAGTGGACCAGAATGGAGGGGACAGATGCGAGTGGCGTGCTTTGGGAGAGACTTAAGCCCAACAGTGGGATGATACGGGCTGATATGATGATGATGAATACATGGGTCTACTCCTACTCAGCAATCCGCCTATCTCATCCCTATTTGGTTTGCTGGAAGAGATCTCTTATTAGAAGCTCGCCTTTGTACACGTTTTCTTTGTTTTTTGTTGTCCTATGTAACTGTTTGTGTGCAATAAAGAAATTATGAAATTATGAATCAGTATTTATTGTAAAACGCACATTTTCGCACTTTTCTACCGCAGCGGCAGACGTAACAGCCATTGGTGCAGTGTGAGATATTATTAACTTTATTTTTACATGATTATGTCCAACCACCATTAATCGATTTGCTAATTTAACGTTACCACGAAGCAGGTAAAATGCTTTCACATGAAATGAGGAAACACGAAATCACATGTCACAGCAACACGGCTGTAGTGTCCTGGAGGGAGAGAGCTATTTGGAAGCTGGAAGCTTGAATCTTAGAAAACTCCTCATTTTACAAATGCTAAAATCGAAATGGTTACATGTAGAGAAACGATACTGCTGCCAGTCAGTTTTATAAAATATTCGCACATTTGCCAACTGTTCATAATTAAAAGATACTCCATGCAAGTCACTCACGTGTGCGTCTAAGTTAACCCTTTATAATGCTCTGTCCCCTATATCCCCACCACATTTTCAACCTTATAACTTCGTAATAAAGTCGAGAAATAATGAAAAATTCTTCATGCTTATGCCGTATACAGGGATAAACGCTCAATACTAATTAGCACGTTTATATCCGTCCCACCCTTAACCCTTTTATCTATCTTTAGCAGTACGTCCGGTCATGACCATACTCACGTTTCAGCGTTACACAACTCGTACTCAGCCACCTGTGTTGACGATTGGTCATTTATTTTATTTATTGCCATTTGGCAGTGATAGTGTGCCTTGAGCCACGTGAACGATTCGTGCTTTAAAGTGATAACTATAAACCAGAGACTATATATATATTTTTTTTTATGAGCCTGTAATATCCCACTGCTGGGCAAAGGCCTCTCTCCCCCTCTTCCACTCCATTCGATCCTGAGCGGTCTCCTTCCACTCTTCATCAGAGCAGAGAAACAATCAGAGTCGCGTTCTGTGTCTCTGTTCTCTGTTTCACTGAGCAGTGAAACAATTAGAGAGCTGACTTTGACAATTACCACAGAGTATAGGATATTCTAAAAATCTGTTCACTTTCAGAGTCCTCTGTTGGATTTTTAGGGAAACTGTCCTAGAAACATCTAATTGACTGCGCCTGCGGGGGAATGCGGCTCGCAAAACCTATGTACGATGACGGGCCGCCAGACAGTTTTGCAGCGGTTGACCAATCACAGCTCTCTTACCTCGTCCCCCGCCGCCCGTAAATTGGTGAGTTGTGTTTCAAAGGAAAATGTATCTATGCGCTTTCCACTGGATAAGTGCTCCCTGCTATAAACATACACATGTCATGTCATGCCCACGCCTGTTTCCCGGAGAAAGGGTAGGCAGAGACTTTAGACGTCCAGTTGCTACAATCCTGGCATTTACTTTACCTTTCCTTGTCGTATTATTCTGAAAAATCTCATAAAACGTAAAATACTGAACATTTAAGATTCCCTGCCTCGTTTGAACGAGAAAAGAGAATGTACAAATATTAATATTAAACATCCCAGAGTCCCAGATGTAAAAGCAATCACGCATAACATAACTAGAATCACTGGGAAAACATCAGACATTTAAAATCAGATATTTTTGCATTGTCGAGGGTCTTGGTCTGAGTAACAATAGACATTGTAATTTTTCTGAAGATAATTCTTTATTACAATCTGAGGCGCATATTTTGTTATAATCTGACTGGCAAATAAGAAAATTGTTTTTATATTAATTGAAAAAAAAAACATTATTACTGCGCCATTTCAACAAAAATGATAGTTTTACTATAACGTTGAGAGTTACTAAAGATTACCTTTTAATATAAGATACATTTGTGGCGCATACGACTTCTGGCGCAGCGGTTGAGCATCTGCCTTCCATGCGAGAGGTCCCGGGTTCGAATCCCGGCTGGAGACAAAAAAAACCCTAGATCCCCCAGGACACAGGGTATCCTAGAGTGGGGCCAGAAGCAATTTACGATATTTACAATCCTTCTGGGGTGGCGTGGCCAGTAAGCCACCTTAGCTGGGAACTAAAATATTATTATCTAGCTAGACTCCGCAGCGCGTGAAATAGGACAAGGCTACAAGGGGACTTTGCTGTTCTTTATACTTAGTACTATCGTTTTCATATTACCTACTCGGGCAGCCTGATACCCTGGTACTTGAATTTATCGACGCAATTCTCATTTAGTTTAACGAGGGCAATGGAAAAGGAGCTCGCGAAAGATAAATATTTGAGATGTTTGTGCTTATGTTTGTGTACAAAACAATCTTGTTAGCATGTTTTCTTTGTAAGAATATCTTTTCGCGACTCGTCTGCGATCCTGCCTTTTAAGGGTACCGTACCCGAAGGGTGCCAAACGGGACCCTATTACTGAGACTTCGCTGTCCGTCTGTCCGTCCGTCCGTCCGTCCGTCCCGTCAGACCCGTCCGTCCCGTCAGACCCGTCCTGTCTGTCACCGGGTCCGTCTGCACGAACCGTAATAGCTAGAAAGCTGAAATTTTCACAGAATGTGTATATCTGTTGCCGCACCAACCACAAATACTGAAATACGAGAGATATTGCAAATTATAGGGGGCCCCGATACAAGAGACGTGTTTAGATACACTTACGCATTTCAAAATGGAGATCTTGACTGAAACTGTTTATTTATTGTCATAGCAACCATGTCATAGACACATTTAAATATGATAGCATATTTCGCGTCAACCCACATGGTTGTGGTTAGCCGGTGCGGTATGATGTAGACTCTCAATCCGGAGGTCGTCGGTTCAAATCTCGTGAAGGCATAAACTTTTTAAATTTTCTTTTTGTTTATTTTTTTATTCTTTTGAGTGCTTTTGATTTGTTGTACGATGGTACGGTACCCTTCGTGTGCGATACCGACCCGCACTTAACCGATTATTTCCATTTCCTTAAATTCGATACCAAGTAACCAATTACTCTCCTAGAGCTAATGGTCGATTGTAATTTTAAAATATATGCTTACCTAACCTACCTTAATTAATTCATTCATTGTGACCATTTGTCTATGATTGTGACCAATGAAATTATAAAAATTTTCGCCCAAGCAAATAGAAGAGTGAAACCTATTAGTTAAATAGTAAGTATAACGTCAATTTGCTTAGGTTTTGGTATGGATTTGAGTTACAGAATAAGCCCCACTACTCGTAAGACGAGTCGTCTTTTTGCATTAACTTTGTCACCTCAGTATAAAGTATGGAGTTGCTCGCGATCGAAGTATGGATGGTTCGAAACAAACATGCCACTATTTCAATAAAGTCTACACTCTTTACAGAATGGCTAGAAAATGGTTTCGTTGTAATTGCATTGTTGCAGAGCGTTGATTATACCCTCGGTTCGAATGTGCTGAAGCTCTTCTTGTTAGCAGTTATGTACCTCTGGAGGTTTGCAGTTTTGTGTAGATTAGCTCCAGCAAGGTCCCGACCTTCGGCAAAGCGAGTCAAACGTGGAGACATTTTGTAATATTGCTATCCAAGATATACGCCATACGCGTCACGATCATCAGTACACTTATTCTGTATTTCAATGAATCAATCAATGTGTGAAATCAATCACAATACTTATCAAATTACCATATCTGTAGCTCTGCTATGTGATTAGTCGATTTGTTAATTGTCGAGGAAACTGAATTATGCCCGTCGAATTAACCAAAATAGACTTTACAAAACTAACCTTAGCCCATTCTCCTTTAAACTTTAAACAGGACATTAAACAAACAGCACTGTATGAATACACTAGTATTGTACCGCAGGTTACCTGAGAATAATAAGCAGTTTCAGCAGTACCTGAAAGTTTGAAACAGCTCACAACTAGGTCAAGGTGGAACGGATACAAGGAATTTAGGTTTTATGTTGAGCTCGAAAAGACTTTTGGATTAGGCACAGCCTTTCTTCAGAAATTAGCAGCGTGGATATAATCGTCTTCGGAGAAATCATACCATTGGCTGTTTAAAAAATAGTGTTTTAATTTCGTAATGTATAGTTATCAATTTGACTGAACATGACTTTGGGATCTTGAGCCCATGCAGATCTGACGGTAAGAGTTTATGAGTTGTATATAGTTTAGAGGGTTGTATAAATGATATTAGTATAACCAATATGGATCACTACGAAATAGCCTCTTTACGACGATCCTTTCATGCCCGCTTGAAGATCTAGGAATAGACTTATGAAAATTTAAAACTGCTCTAAACCGCTCTTGTCGAGATGTATAGAGGACTAACAGAGTAAAACTTTTTCAACGATTTAAATAAATAATAAGTACCTATATTGTATTTGATCCAATAAAAAGAAATTGTAAATAAAAATATTGTAACAAACAGAATTTGTGATAAGTACGGGAGACTTTCCTACCGACCATAAATTATCAAATTACATTTCTACTTTAGGGAATGGAAGCTGACACTCATGATAATTACAAGCCAGTATAATGAACAACTGTTTCAATAAGTACTCCTACTTTGCGTAATTTGAGATTTACTAAAAACTATTTTGGCTTCATTCGCCGTTTTAAAACTCCCACCGCAAAAGCTTATATTTATTCTATGTAGATTTTATAACCTATGGCTTGACTCGATTGCATCAACGAAAAAAGCGAAACGCTCCCGAAATGTTATAAAATGCAAATTGAAGTCATTACGCCAAGTGAAATTCATGGACGTGATTAAAAATGTTAAAGAATAAAAAGCAGCGTTTATCGGTGAGATAAACTATCTGAAGTCAACACACCCACGCCATCTGGGTAAAATGTAGAATGTATTTAACGTCAAAGTACTTTTAGCGTTGTCCTATGTACGTTTAACGTGACTAAGAGCGAATTTTACCAACGAAGAGTAACTTTTTACTCGAGAGTATCTTCTACTTTTTCATAGAATGACCCCGTTTTGAACTGTCATTGTCATAGAAATTATCCCCGGGATAGTTATTAACAGGCAACTTGACAGATGTCAGGGGATATTGCTCATAAAAATCGATGAATCAAAAGAATCGATACACCCTATAAACATTTGTGAATCGGAAATAATTTTACAAGATTTGCAAAGAGACATTAGAATAGACAATATAGTTGAAAATGAACTAATTATAGTACGGATAGCAGTGATGACGATGACAACTCTTCTGTTGGTTCAACTGAATAAACAATTTCGATTCTTTCTGATTGTTTTGGTAACATCCCTAGTGTTTAAAAAGTGAATTTTATGAAGTTTTAGGTTAGCCGTCAAGTTGCTTCTAAGCATGGATAGAGTATAGTAGCCAACCCGACACTGTCAGAAGTTATGAAGCTGCCCTGACACAGCATTACGACTACTACCACTAAGTAGCGATAGTAGCAGGGACCTACAGTTTGACGTGATATCCGAACTAACCACGGAAGGTGGTTGGTTGCTAAGTAGGTATATGAAGTATTTAGCCAACGAATTCGTACAAAGAGTAATCTCGTATCGTATTTGCATTTCTTTTGTACACTCACAACAGGCAAGGAACAGGAGGAATCATCAACTCAGTCACAACGGGAATAAGTAAACTGGGTCGGAGTGGTCTTACAGTACAAATACGAATAAACAATGACTGAACAATAAAATAAAGACTCCAATTCCTTAGTTGAATATTTATTAGGGGGGAATGAAATTATGTTTATCAGGATTTTTAGCTTCACTGATGGTTTGTTTTGTTATTCGACAAAAAAAATGTTACCAGGCGTCTTCTGTACTCGTTTAACATTAAAATCCTGCTCGTATAAATCTTACTAAATATAAATCTTACTAAATATGTGGGTAGGTACTTAGGATTTTTAATTGTAGTTACTGCGATCTCCGCACTAGGCTAACCTGTATCGCGGAGACCGTCACAAATCGAGTGCCATGAACATATCGATCGATCGTAAGCGGAAACGTGTTTGATTTATTATGGGGATATATGTGGGATATGAGATGAGATAATTGTATTGTTATGTACTTAAACAACCTTAAATACATAAAATAAAGATAAAATTGTAAAATCGGTACATAAGTTGACAAAATATTAAAAATGTAATATAAACTATATATAAATTAATTTTAAAAGCACATCTGAAGTTTCTTTATTTATCTAATTATTCGTATTTACTTGCTTGGATTAAACATGGTGGTTCATTTTAAAATATTTTCAAATGCAATTACTACAATTGACAAAACAAGTTACTAACTGGCTATAATAGACCCTAATAAGGTCACCATCAATAAATAATAAGCTATCACGAGTGACTAAAAGCAAAAAGAAGCTTTACTCATAGACCGAGGCCAACCAAGTTCATATGCCTCCATATATAGATAGCTAGCTAGTTAAACTTCCTAGGCGGGTATACAGATTAGTTATTTAGAGCTGGCACGTTCACATATTTATCAGTATCTTTAAAAATCTAAATAGCCGGAGTGAAATAATAACTCTACAAATTTTCAAAAATACACGTATTATTCGGTCTCATTTCCTTAGTTTGACCAGTTCGACCTATAGGTTATCTTCCAACCTTCCATTCTAATTCCTAATTTTCCTAAGGCTAGTCTTCAGCCTTCAGATAAGGATTTGATGCCAACGTAGATCTTGATTCATCTGTCTGGTTAGAATAGTTAAATTTTAGTTAAGCGATGGACGTTGTTACAGATATATTATGGTAGCAAAGGCGGTTAGTGATATTTATAAGGACCTGTATGGAGTTTTCATTTGATCATATCTTTTTAGTCATAGCGTAGCTGTATTTTTTGCTACCATAGTGAAGTGAATATTCGATGACATAGGTCTTGTAGTAGACATTTGGACAAAACTTCAAACAAAATCGCCCAGTCTCCACAGTTATGCATGATTCATTGGGTTATTATATTTATTAGCCCAAGTATCCATAGAAAAAACATGGAAGAATTATCATGTTAGACTTAATTAACAATTATTGTACTACGTATGAAATGGGAGTGAGACGATAGTCGCTATGGCAACAATAAACCTAACCCACCGATAATGGGCATTGATCAGGGAGGCATCGATTGTCGTAAAGTGAAAACCATTTAGAGGAATAGGGATACTGATTACTATAAGGGGTTTAAATAAATAAAATTAAAACGGATTATTAATATTTATCGCAAAAACTGTTAATTTCATTTTCTTTCAAATACGTCATCGTTGGCTCTAATGCGGTAGTTCCATTGCCTACAAATATTAAAAAAAATACATTTGTCAACAACAACAACTGTCAAAAGTGTCAAACAGAGAAATAACCGCTGAAAATAACCTTCGCATCGCAACAAATAAACATCCGAATAATACTAAAATAATCATGGGATCTAGAGAGTGCTTCGTTCCAAACTGCAAAAACAATTCGAAAAATAGCCCCAACTAAACTGTTTGTACGCATTCGAGAAGATTTGCGTCAAAAATGGTGTCGTCAAGCTAAGGCGGAATATTTCAAGGTGTACCCGGGCTCTGATAATTTTGTGCGAGGGGGTGCTACGACATGGACGCTGAGGGCGACCATGCGCGCCATGGTTAACTTACATTAGGATCTTTGCTCCCCTTATTTCAGCCAAGTTATGATGGCTACTTGTTGCCACATACTCTATAATCATAATATTTTCCACCTTCGGTAGATTTCGCGAGTCAGCTTTCACAAAGTTATCACTCATTGCCAGTTAGTTTGAATAAGTAAGATTACGAACGAGACGCTCGCTGGCTTGGTATTTAAATGAAAAGATCAATAAACTCAATTCAATTCTTGGTTATTGGCAATTTTAGAAATTAAAATGTTATAACTCGTTACCGACATCGGATAACAACGACTTATTATTTAAATATTAACTCTTGTTGACATTTGTCAAACGTCAACGTATTTTTACTTTTTAAAAGCATGATTGAATGCAAAGGAACTTACCTAATTATGCCAGTGGTGACGTCATACTTACAAAATTCAGAAATTTTAAATAATTAATAAAAAAATAATGACATCAAAAAATTAAAAAATATTCAAATTAGTTTCTTATATTTGTCTATATTTTCGATTTATAGAATAAAAAAAATGGGTGTTACGATGCCCATTTAGCATGTGTACCGACAAATACATATTCGCCGATTGATTACACACTGTTTACATTCACAATGCGGTCATGCGCAAAAATACCCTAACCCCAAGTCCGTTGACATTCAAACTATGACGCCCGTAATTGATTGACGCGTCTAAAAATAAGCTCATAGAAAAAAGTCTTTCTTCTACTCCTTGGGAGGTAGGGTATGTTATTTCAATATTGTTTTACTGGTGTACCCTACGGTCTTTCGACAGTCGATATTGATCCATGCGACAGTGGGGTAAGGTCCATTGGACCGATCGATGTCGCGGGGCTAGAAGTCGCCACATGCTGTGCGCACACGCATCAGTCGACGGGATGATTTCGGCGCGCGCGCTCCTTGAAGTCATGTTATCTAGTTCAGGTGAAGTGCGCGGGAAAATCGAAATGTCACCTAGTGTGGTATAGTTACGCGAATTGTGTATCCTAATTTTAGTGTACTGCTTGTCGGGAACACCAAGAATCCTAGTGTGAGGAATGTAACACGCGAGATATATCTTAATTTTATTGTATTGAGATATGAAATGATGTGCGTGCAACTATTGTTAGATCTCTGTGTTGACCTTTAGTAAGGCGTTTACTTTATTCGCAAAGCCATCATAAATATATCTTTATTGTTAACGTCTGAACTGAACAGCTTTTATGCCTCATTTCAAACTATAGACTGTCTTAACTAAAATCTAGTTTATTACATTTCATACTATGTCATGCCAGTGCAACGCAACAATGCGAGTTTTGTTCCATTAATCCTTCTGAAATGATTGATGTTGAATGAATGGTGTTGCAAAAATACAAAATAGAACTAGGAATGCCGCACATACCAAATACAAACCAACTTGATTATTTCATAAAGATAAAACTGTAAAAAACTTTTTTCTTTTCTTCTAGTTTAGATTAGAAACGCACACGCATGCCAAGGCAAGTGACACAGCATCTCAACAATCTTATTACTAGCACCGATGACAACTCAAAGTGGACTTAGTGTATTTGTGATAAGAGCTATCTAACCAAAGGTCAAACACATGCAATTCTACATTGTGAACTTTGAATGATGTGCTAGTGGAACGTCAAGATGTCTCAATTTCTCATACTTGATGGCGCTCAGCGACGCTCCTGTATCTACAAGCCAATTATATCGCTGATTATGGGTATCTAACTCGACATTATTATAATTATTATACGCACATATACTTTCATGAGCCTCGAAAAAACGTTGAGTTATTCATGTGTTCATTTTGTACCGATTGTTCTGGCGCGTGTCCTCCCGACGTGCCTTGGTACTGGTATTCGGCATGATTTACCTGATGACCCCGATTTGAATAATTAGGGTAGTACCTACCTCTTCCGCTTCTGTTAAAATACCTGGGATTATGACCCTGGCTGCGTCCTCGATTAGTAGTAGGGTGTCCACGCGACTGCTGATCCGCTGGACCCCTACGATTACTGTAGTAACCGTCTCTTCCGCGGGAATACCCCCTTCTCTGTCCACGCTGAAAATGCTGGTAAACCTGTCTTTTACCATGCTCATACTGCATAACGTGACCAACGGTCGATCCCGAGGACATCTCCTCGTCCTTGGCTGCACGAATTGCATCCTTTAACGTTGTATAATTCCTAGCTGAAATTATAGTACTGAGGTGACCATTTCGCAATCCGTCTGAAAATCTCTTTATGGCTTGCTTTTCATTAATTGGCTTCAGAATTTCATACTTTGCCGTATCTCCTTCGGCTTGCGAAACAGTCAGGTCAACGAACAGATTTTCAATCTCCTTACCATAGTCTTCAATATTTTTCTGGTTCTGGGTCGCACGGGATAATCTCTGCTGTAGAGCTGTAGATGATTTTTGTACGAGTAAATGTTTTTTCATGTCCAAAATTAATCCTGAAACAGAGTCATAGTTACTCGACAGCCTAAGTTTCGCGCTTTCCGAAAGCCGCGTTTTAAGGACGAAATTTATCAACGTCAGCTTACCATCATTTTGTAACATTGAAGAATACATATCAATTGCCGATATTAACTGTTTAACTGACTTTTCGCTGTTGTCAATGATTGGCAACAAAGCTACAGCGGTTTTTAAATCGAATTTCTCAGCCATTTTTGTATCTTCGCTTAAAATCTTTGAACAAAATTCCTGAATTTGTGTATATGTTGTATTAATTCTTATACATATTTCCTTTATTTGTATTAAATCGGAACCCTTAATTTCCTCACTGTCTATTTGTTCGTCTATTGTATTCGAACATTTTATATATTCTGCATAATGCTGTGAAGCTTCATTAAAACCTTTATCCAGAGCTTCTGGAGTTCTTTTACTCTTATTTAGTTTTACTAGCCTTTCTCTTAATGATTTTAATTTATCTAAAATATCACTAAGCTTATCTGTCATTCTATCACGTCACAAAAATAATAAATGTATTTACTTCACAAGTAAATTAGAATTTCACTTTATATACCTTATCTAAAAATAGTATACCCTAAAGTACCTCAAGTCCATGCTAACACTCATCTCTCCTTATTGGTAACGGAATGTCTCAAGCTTCCATATTCGTCGACGCGTATCGTGTTCGCACAGTCTCGATGCACCAAATAACGATTTTATTTTGCTCACTGTTTTAACTCACATACGCAGTTCACTTATTTATCACGAAATACGCACTGCCTATTTAACGCACTTCTTATCTTCCGTTCTGCATTAGACCTGCTCTGAACCATTTTCCCTTCGATCCTTATGGTAGACCGAACGCCGTAGGTAGCCGCTGTTAAGTTCTCTTCTAATCATCTGTTTGTGGCAACCCTTGTACAGTTTAAGTACAAAAAAACATCCGGCCAGCAGCAACACAAACACCATAGCACCAAGAATCATGTTTGTGGTGCTCAGATGCATTTTTATTTCTTCTATGGATGCGTTGTTCGATCCTCCAGCTGCATTCTGGGCGATTATAATTTCTTCTTTTGACTGTGTTTTTCCCATGATGATGTTTTTGTGTTTATTTATTGATCACGGTGTATTTGAATGAACTCTCGCACTACCGAATAGAAGCCTGATACGAAGATCCCGGTGCAAACGATAACTATAAAGGCCAAACCTAGCACACAGGCCCAGTCCTTCATTTTTAATGTCTATTATACTTTAAAGTTTTACATTTCACTATTTTATAGTTTTAACGCCAACACTTGCAACTGCGACGCAATGCAAAAGTGCGGCGCCTGGCGAGGTCGCCATGTAAGGACTTGACACTTCTCAATCAAACAACGCTTAGTTTTAGACTGATCTATATTTGTAGTCATACGTAATATCATAGGTATCCATAATAGGGATGAGGGCGTCACCACACTACAGTACCTGCAAATTCTGATAGTGCTTATAAAGTGGGTTAGATAATGTTTAAAGGTAAAGTGGACAGTAAGCTTGTGGTGTTTGTGAAGTACCTATAAAGTTATGTTTTGTGGTTGAACTATGGAATTGCAGTTTATTGAAGACGGACCTATTTTCTTTTCCTGGATCATCTTCCTTCTTCTTATCTGTCGGTGTTATTATCAACTTGGCGCGTTTAATTCTGGTAAGTGGAAAATAAACTTACCTTTTGTAAGTCTCATGATGGACTTTGTGAGCTTTGTTTTTATTATTCTTGGTGTGGTTGAATAAGGAATATAATGAATACGTAATTCTCCACTTTCTTATCTCAACTGTGTCCTTGACCTATTAGCTCTAGTCTAGGGTATGCCCAATTGCCCACGCTTGATTAATATGTATGAACTAACATAGTTCCATCGTAAATATTAAGCGAAAAACACCTTTTGTGTCTATACTCTAGAGCTCGACTAGCCCTCAGTAAATGTGTCTGCCCTATACATATGGCCATGACTTAGAGGTAAATAATGCTACTTTACTGTGTTTCCTTGACCCGAAAAAAGTAGAAACTTATCGATGAACTTTGACACCATGACATTCGACATGTCGGCGGCCGATCGTAGAATTGGGCACATCATCATCATCATCATCATCAGTCATCCACAACATGGTCCTTCGAGCCGGATATGAACCAGCGACCTATTAATTTCGTGTTCGTTTGACATGTGTAACAAAAACCATCACGTAGTGCTGAATAAAAATGCTTTTAAAAATACATCTTTTCGTTAACCCGCCGCCACATCATGATGTGCCCAGTAATTGCTTGGACATATCATGAAATGGCGGGGCACATCATGATGTGCCCGAATCTACGATCGGCCACCGACTGACATAAATCACGTGTGTGGGGTGGCAATCGAGGTTTTGATTAAGAAGCGAGAGGTTCCGGTTTCGATTCCTGCCCGGAACGAGAAAAATCGTTACTTTCAGCCTCCTTATTCGCTAACGCAGTGATGATCACTATTGATCACTAAATGATGATCCGTAAAAATTAAGATATCAAAATAAGTCGGATAATATTAGCCGACTTATTGTGATATCCTTTGGTTACACGGTAATTGAACGACACCAATAGCTTCTTAATTTTTACGGATCATCATTGAGTGATCATCACTGAGTTGGCAAATAAGGGGGCAGGTCTTAGATGTCCCCACGCGACACGCGTTATCCCGGCCCTGTCTCGTGCAGGCCCGCCGCCCGACACAGGACGGAAGCAATGTTACATATAAAACTTTATATTATGTCAAAATATAATGTTTCCGACACATTGCCCAAATAGCAAATACCCGGAAAATAATTCGGGACGCT
This sequence comes from Argyresthia albistria, assembly GCA_963457715.1. Lineage (NCBI taxonomy): Eukaryota > Metazoa > Arthropoda > Insecta > Lepidoptera > Argyresthiidae > Argyresthia > Argyresthia albistria. The sequence goes on along the minus strand of OY735265.1, from coordinate 8,402,093 downwards.
ACGTGCATTAAATGTTCGTATCGCTCCAACTAACTCGTTCAACTGACATCTGGGTCACGGCGATTAAACCCGCCGTTTGTTGTGTTTCATTATTTCAACCCGAATTCGTGTAACCTGCTGCTTGGATCGCGTTATTGATAGGATGATTGTATTCGAATCGAAACAAATCGTTTACAAAGTAAACATGTTTTTATTGACGTAAAGCTTCGGGGACGTTACGATTTGGGGTGAATAGAATTGTGACATTTTAGTTAATATAGTGGGAGCCTTTAAGGGGCCCGTACACGTTCAAGCATGCTTGAAAACCACGTGTGTCGTCAAGCATGCTTGATCGTGTACGGCCATGCTTGATGCGCTTTTCAAGCGAAATACGTGCTTGATAATGCTTGAAGAAAATTTTGCTTGACAACGTGTTGGCAAGCATGTCTGAACGTCTTCGGGGGCGCTTGATCGTTATTGCAGTTACTTGAAGTTTGACCAACATGCTTGACAACTTGCTTGATCGTTATCGCGGTTGCTTGATGAAAACGTGAAGTTTGACCAACATGCTTGTCAAGCATGCTTGAACGTGTACGGGGCCCTTTATAGTGTGCACGTAACAAGTAAGGTTGAAGGTCTGTATCGCCAAAAAAATGTCTCTCACCCTCCTTATAAGTATATTACTTTTTGCAGTAGACAAAAATATTGAGCACGTGTTTTTATGTTGTAGTTACCGTTTTATTGCGTTAGTTGCTTAAATAAGGCCCCATATTATTTACCTGAACCTTAGATGGCACGTCAATGGGCATTTACTATTATTATCCATACGACGAGAATACAGAAAAGATATTTAAATGTCCATATATGACGAATCTCTGTAATATTCTCTCTTATGTAACTTCTTAGCAAATATAGGTTATTGAATAAAAGTTGTCAAAGTCGAGATGGTAATGGAAAAACTATGAAGTTGAAGCTCTGTTTGAATTCGAATGTACTGTTTCTGCGAATACCCTCGACGTGTGTGTTAGAAGATGTGTTTAGAAGCGAACAGTGTTATCTATCTTATCATTATCACATAACTTTTTCCCACACATATGATATTCTCCGTCTCAGTTAGGACGAAGTATTTAGATAAACGAGGTTACAAATGTGCGTCTACCACTCAGTAGTATGGGTAAAGGCGTAACGCTGTCGTACTTATGTTTTTTTTGGTCATATCTTTTGATATTGATATCGATGACTATAAAACCAGCAATATTACATAAGTAGGCGCGAACTTGCCGCAAACAAAAAGTGCTTCGGACTTGGTTGTACGGTCAACATCAGTTATACGAGGTGTAAATGAATTAACGCGAAATGAGAAACTACTTTGCTATAGACATCATTCTGAGCAACTTTCATTGTGAAACCGATTTGATCAGAGCAACTTTATTTTTCACTTCTCCATACAGATCAGCTGACCCACTCAGGCCAAAATGTACTGGGAAGTGAAAAATAAAGTTGCTCTGATCAAATCGGTTTCATAATGAAAGTAGCTCAGAATGATGTCCCTAACAAAGTATTTTCTCATTTTGCGTTAATTCATTTACACCTTGTATATATGACCAAAAAAGTTACCTACTTAAATAGATTAACTGTCTACAACTCTACACCATCCTAACAAAACAAAAACATTAGATTTCTACATAGTGAAATTCACAAAATGATGTTTCATAATTTTGTTTTGACCCTCTGTTGGTATTTTGGTTGTTTATGATGTGAAGATCTATTTGATTGCGTGCTCACATATACTTATCCGGTGCTTGACTGTACCATGCAACAAGAAAAGTTTTACTCACAAAAGCAGCGAAGCCTACTTCCAAACTTCGTTAGAAAATACCTCTAAAGTTCTTTTATGCAGATCGAAAATGCCAGAAGGTTTGGTGCAGGAAAATGTGAAAAATTGGTCATCGGTCATTGTCAATCTTTTCAAATGTATGAAAAATGCTGCTGCGCTCTAGTAAAATGACAGAACGTTGCTTTTAGTGTCGATAAAACCGTAGATAGATACGAATGCACGTCATCAAAGTCGAGGTACCAATAAACACAGGTTTCAGCGGAGTCCGTGGAATTCTAAAGGCGTCAAGTCAAAACTGTCCAACTTACGATCTAAACAAAACTGATTTGACTTGATCTCCAACAGATCGAAATCCAGATGTTTTGATTGTAGTAAGTAAGTTTGACGCTTGATGTTTTGTGAATCTAAATGCTAATTGAATTATAGCGTTTTTGACAAGAAATATGTAATGTGTGATTTTGATAAAACAAAGTATCTTTTTTAACCCCTTCTCTCTCAGAAGCACACCGCTCGAACGACCGAACAGTGGCGAACTATTGTTATATAAGATTTGTCGGCGAACCAGTTAAACAAAAATGGCCTACAAGCTGTTTTATATTCTTAAATAATAAAATTATTGCTACTAGATTTTTGCTATCATTATGATGCATTTTGCGATTGCACTACCTCAGCGGCTAACCGCATCATTGCATGCAACACATTCCACTCTGAAGCAATTCTGTGAAAGCTTACTTCGTTTTTCTACTCCGTCGTCGTTCTCGGGTTTTTATCGTTCCCTTTTGCCCCCGCATCGCTATAGCGGCACTTATCTCCCCTGCCTCAGAGACTTGTATGTCTGTCCGTGTTGTTTTTCACCTATCTTTATTTAACTTGATTTAGTCTACGCCACTGACGCGTCTACTTATGTAGAATCAAACTCGTCTTAGTACATATTGTATCTTCCATTTTGACAGGTTTGAAAGATAAAGATCATAATTGTTGTCGAAACCAGTGGGGCATGGGGTTCTGAGGGTAGGGCCTTTCAGGGACATCGGGCGTCGTTTGAGGGTCCGAGGTTTTGACAACCACTCTGGGGCTTTCCTGGCGTAAAGGATTTCGCTCGCCGTGCAGAGCGGTAACGCAGCCAGCATTATGGGCACCTTTGGCCGGGCGATTCTGGGGGCGGTTTGTTTGTATAATTGATTATTTAGTTACATTACATTTCACTAATTTATTAAGTTAAGATTATTATAGATAGGTGGGTGGGTCAGTAGGTCGATGTGGGCTGAGGATGATGATGATGATTAAGATTATTATAGAATAAAGAATATTTTACTCATAATTCTTATATTCGATTTAGGGCCGATCTATCCATCCTCAGATTACGTTTCTGTGTCTGTTTATCTGACGAATAAACAGTCAAATAAAGTTATCTGACTGTTTATCTGGGTTTTGAAAGTGTTACTTAATATGCTTAAGGCTGCATTTTACTAACAAAAAAAATATGCGAATATAACTATCCCGGGGATAATTTGTATGACAATGACAGTTCAAAATGAGATCATTCTATGAAAAAGTAGAAGATACTCTCGAGTAAAAAGTTACTCTTCGTTGGTAAAATTCGCTCTAAATCGGCGACTGAAAAAGGTACCGCGATGAAGCTTTACCTTTAGAAAATTCGGAGTTCCAAAACAGGGAGATGGTGCATTCATAAATAGGCGATGTCAGGGTTGTGTTGGTACCTTGATGCCCAACATGCTTCTTCTAGCACTGCATATCCTGTCCAGTCAGACTTACCACTTCTACTTGAATTTTGGTTCTTCAGCTCTCTCAAATAAGATCTGTCAGGCTCAAAGTGAAAAGCCGCGACTGGTTAGGAAGCCAACGTTGGACGTTGTTTCAATAATGCAGCACACCGACCGGGATGCATCGGGAACTACCGGAGTAAAGCAGCCAAATGGGTCCTCTAAAAATACAAGTACAGCAGGAAAGAAAAACGGACCGGTGGCTGATCGAATTGAAGTTTATTTTCTCTTCAACCTGGCGATGCAGCTTTACGACTTTTGGCGCGCAGCTGCGAAGTAAACTGCACAGGGACAAAGAGTCGCTACCTACATCCATAAATTTTATAGCGGAGCTGCAAACGCCGGGAAATGCTGAAATACACGTGAATGATAAAGAAAAGCCCGATACACGTACACGCTTACGGGTCAAATTCTGCGAAGCACTCACCGGTTATAAAACGTTGGTGTTGACTTTAATTTACATGCTAATTTCCTACGAGTCACTTAAACATTGTTTAATGTTTAACAAGGTCTCGCGTTATAATATTTTCGCAACAAATAATTATGCCCAAAGTTACGGTAAAGCAAATAGGCGTCAGCCGAGCAACTTTTGTAATAACAAGACTTCAGTACGCGAGTGTACTAAAAATTCATGCACTTAGAACGAACCATTGGACTCTTTACTTTGCTCTTGGGCTGCGGGAGATCAACTTTTGATAAAATTGCATTATTCTAATGCCTCTTCAACGGAATGCGCAATTTTCCGAGAAAATGGTGGTTCACTAATGAATCCATTTAGTTAAGTATTCCCCTTTAAGAGATATACTCGGGGTATACAATTTCCAATCATAATAATTATCTTTTGGCAAATTGTTGTCTGCGCGTTGAACCCAAATTAACGTTACGTCGCCGCTCGTCTTTCGATTTTCGATTTCTTTCTTTCTCAAAAGTATTTTATTGGAATTCCTTTAGGTATCTATTGAAGTAATTTATATTCAGCATTCGATAAGACCTACCATTCGAAATCAACTTTTGCAACAAACTGGAAACTACCATTTATTTACAAAGTTGTAATCGACAATCCCGCGGAATGCACCATTGCGATTCTGGACTCAATGCAGAACAATCCCTGTTGCTATATGGATAGTGTTTACGATCGGTTGTTGACTCAAGCACATTCGTCATAGCAGGGCTTGCGAGCATCCGCGGATGACGTCATCCTTTGGCACGACGACCTTCGAAGGTCGTTGACCTAAAAACTACCGTAGCCCTATGCCTGCACCGTAAATCGGTCATTGTTATTTGATATTAAGGTATCATTTGTTATTTATCATTATCAGAGATGGGCTTGCCCCTTCATTGCTACTAATATCGAACATTATTATAACTGGCTAAACAACATAGCTCGTAGGCGCTACTGTTCCTCTGCCACGCTGCATGGGAAAATCTATACTTTATCATTTGTGTCCCAAATGCTCTGCCCCCTTATTCGCTAACTTAGTGATGATCACTCAATGATGATCCGTAAAAATTAAGCAGTAAGACCGGCCACATACAGTCGGAATTTCGGTACGGAATTATTCCGAACGCAGTAAATTCATAAAATCTATGGGTCTACCACATCATACGGAAGTTTTCCGTTCGGAATTTTCCCGGATTTGTATGGGATTGAATCCCGTTGGAATTCCGAATCGGAAGAATTCCGACTGTATGTGGCCGGCCTTATTGGTGTCGGTCGTTCAATTATCGTGTAACCAAAGGATATCAAAATAAATCGGCTAATTTAGCCGACTTATTTTGATCATAATTCATTTGGTCATTATGTTGAACATTGAAGGCGTTTTCCATTACTTTTATTCTGTAATTTGCCCTCTTGCGTGTTGCACAGCTCATGAGGGTATTAGTGAGAGAACACTCGCTAGGTCACGCACGATGCTGATTCCGTGAATTAGTTGGCATACTCATACTGCCGCTGCCGTACTCAATTCATAGAAAACTACGTTTGAGTTTATCGTTTCAGTTAGTTATGCTAATGAAGGCTCCATGTTCACTGTTACTTTTTGATCACCATCGTACGTATTGTAGGTTTACATCTGAGGTTTACATGTAGTGCAGAGGACAATACAGCATTATGGTAGCAGCAAGCTGGTTTGACGATGAAACTTGGAAAGTGGGAGAGAAAAAGGCGAGACAGGTGAAATCACCAGAATCTATATTAAAAAAGAATTCTGAGCAATTTCTTCAATAATGGATGTACCATGATTTCAATAGGTAATATAATTTGGACTCAATACTAAATGAAATCATCAAAGCAAGTAATAAGAGAGAGTATTGTCTTGAGATTGAAGTTTGAGTCTGCTAAGGCCCACTGCGGGGGGTATTTCGAATGCGAGTCAACACAATTTTCTGAAATTCAGTGTCTGAATAACTTTGACAACGTTCCGTCGCGTTGAGTCCACTTTTAGACCATGTCTACAGGTCTACTTGGTCCATTTCTTGGGTCATTCACTTCTTAAAATGTCCACTTCTCAAAACTTCCCCTTAGCGAAACGCCGATTTTACGAAAGGTCCACTTTCATTAGGTGACTTTGTATTTTGAAACTTATCTTCTTATAGTTTTAACCTTTTATATTTTAACATTCTTTATAATTTTGAAAAGCTGTCGCGAAAGGTTGGTAACTAATTAATTTCACTTTCTGATTCTAGTGTAAATTGAGTAAAATGAAGCTAAAGACCTCTATTTGTCAGCCCTACATCTCGACGCGATATTTTTTAAAAAGTCTGGTTTCGCTGATTTTGAAGTTTTACTTCAAGTAAGCCTTAAGCCTATAATTAAAATTTAACAATTGAGCGCAAATTTAAGAGCTTAGACGACTTCTCCTGAAAACCTATGTGGAATGAGAGAGCAAAGTTGTTTTCTATGTCGTATAGATGTCGCTGTAAACGGCTCCACCATTTTTTCCCTTTGGCGTTAGGTCTGGTACTTACACTCCAAATAGTAGATTGTTTACCAAATGAGTAAAGATAAATTTTTAGGGCGAGTGTTTTTCGAATCCAGAGCGACCGAGGGATTGTAGAGATCATAAGTAGAATCCTGAGGAAGCGAGGGTTTCAAAGTACATCACTCGAGCCAAAAATAGTTTTACTCCTGAGGTGGACACTCTACTTATCAACCCTCTATAAGAAAAGGAGTAATCAATAAAATTACATACTTGCATGTTTAGAATTAGAATTGAATATTTATTTACACAATTGTGATATGTCCTCCACATAGTTAAAGCTAGTTTAGTATCGGCTAAGTCTTGAAAATAGGTTCAGAATGTATTTTCAGAAAACCACTTTGTTCCTCTTGAATTTTTCCACAGGGTTACAGTTTTTACATTTATTCCTCCTGATTTTATTGGTAACAGATCTTATTTGAGTTTGTTGTTAAATCACCTAGAGTTAGACACTCACTTTTACTTTGAAACTGAGTAGTGACAGCATTTTTAGGGTTCCGATTCTTAAAAGGAAAAAAAAGAACCCTTATAGGATCACTTTGTTGTCCGTCTGTCTGTCTGTAAGTAAGTTTGTGATCTCTTAAAGTTGTGAAAAAATTAAATTTATAGGTCAACGCAATCAAAAGATACCGCATATGTCTCAATTTTTCTGAAATTGCTTGATATTCTGCAATTCTGAGTAAAAATCTGAAAACTGCAAATCTCTGTCTTTCTAAAAAAATATTTCATTTGGTTTACATGGATGGATGACGTCACACTTTAGTTATTTATGTGGAAACCTCATTAAACGTGTTACGCTCTCTCGAAGTGTGATCGGAACCCTTGGTGCGCGAGTCCTACTCGCACTTTGCCGGTCATTTTATGTGGAAACCTAATTACACGTGTTACGCTCTCCAAGTGTGATCGGAACCCTTGGTGCGCGAGTCCTACTCGCACTTGGCCGGTTTTTTTCTATGCAAGAGCATCTGTCTGTACTGAAACCTGAAATTCATGGACCTAGTCCTTGTGGATTCCAGCATGGTAGAGGAGTTATCTAAATAAATTAGTTTATCTAAGCACGCTTCATTATGAGTCTGGATTTTAAATGAATCCAAGCATTGCTTTACTATGAAGCTTTGATGTTAGTTAGTTAGTTAAACATCTACATTAGAAGAAACAAAAATTAAAGTAAGAAAATACCTCATTAGCTTAAATTATGACGAAACTGAAAATATTTTAAAATGAACCACCATGTCTAATCCAAGCAAGTAAATACGAATAATTAGATAAATAAAGAAACTTCAGATGTGCTTTTAAAATTAATTTATATATAGTTTATATTACGGTGATGGTGACGGTCTCCGCGATACAGGTTAGCCTAGTGCGGAGATCGCAGTAACTACAATTAAAAATCCTAAGTACCTACCCACATATTTAGTAAGATTTATAATTATTGTACTCTGTTTGGGAAATAAACGTATTTGTATTTGTATTTGTATTTGTAAGATTACGAAGCAAAATTAGAAATTGATGAAGCGCTTGAAGTATACTTACATGAGATGCACTTTTTTTGCCAGGCTTTGACATTTATCGTAATATTTGGTCCAAAATGCGTCGTACTAATGGGCACAGATTTATAAAGGTAATGGGCTCTACTCACGATGCAACCTGACATGCAATCTGTTGCTGTAACTCATAAGCCCTCCACTCACGATGCAATCTGTCTCGCGATTTGTTGCTGCAACTTGTATTTCTCTCTCTGTCTATCTTCTTGTTCTGTCCTTCTCTAGCGGTTGCAAGGCAACCTGCCTTCTATGAGTTGCACCGACAGTTGCAATAGGAGGCAGGTTGCCTTGCAACCGATAGAGAAGGGCTGGCCAGGAAGATAGACGGAGAAAGAAACACAAGTTGCAGCAAAAAATCGCGAGACACATTGCATCGTGAGATTTCAGTCCAATTTCATCCAAGAAACTGCATAGAACGTCCTCAGAATCTCTTGTTAGCACATCCAAGCCCTAAACCTACCTGACGAAGTTATTCCAAGTATTCCACCGCACTTCAGTCGAGCCCCAGCCGCGGTGGAGGACAGACGTCCTATTGTCATAAAAACACGATCGCGCCCTATAAACTCTGTAAAAGGCGCTCGTATTTTTAGTACGCGGAAGTTTGCCTTTTTCAGTTGCTCGAATTTGGATCGGACGGTTATATGAGCTCGTGGTGAGTTCACCGTGCGGCCTGATTTTTGGATAGTGTTAACAGTTTATAGGAGGTGAGTTGAGTAATGTAATGAGATGTGTTTGTATGAGCCAGAGTGTGTTAAACAGTGATCAGCCTCTTGAGTGGAGTGAAGAGTTTGTGAAGCGTGTTTGAGTGGTTTGTTTATGACTTCGGTAGTCTGTTTTGTCAATACAGTCCTGAGCGGTTTCATGTTGACTTCTGAAATGTTAATGTGAGATTATACAGGGTGTAACAGAAGGGTGTAGCCATATTTTGGGGGTTGTTAGGGACATCATTCTGAGCAATTTTCACTATGAAACTGATTTGAGCAGAGCAACTTTAATTTTCACTTCTCTATACAAATCAGCTGACCGCCCGGACCAAAACGTATGGAGCAATGAAAAATAAAGTTGCTCTGATCAAATCGGTTTTATAGTGAAAGTTGCTCAGAATGGTCTCCCTAACGACCCCCTAAAATATGACTACACCCTTCTGTTATACCCTGTATTGATAATTTTATGGAATTTTACGAGGGCAAAATTTATCGGTCATATTAAGCGTACCTATACTATCTAGAAAATGTGTTCCATATATTTCCATTTTCATAAAGTATATTTGACATTCGACGCCCTTGTATGTATTACTGTAGACTTTATATTTAATATTCACTTTAATTAAAGCCAAACTAAACCTGATACAATAGAGAATGTATTTTGATGTTAAGTTTCTGTAAACAGGTACTTAGGTAGGCAAGCGTGACAAATCGACAAAATCATTAATTAAAAAAATAATTTGTACAATGAACGTTATTACGAACCCTTAGTTTCGAGGACTGTACTAATAAAGAACAACGATGGGTACATTGTTTGTAATAAAAGAACATTTGCGTAGGTAACTGCCATTGAATAAAGTCAATGCGCTGAAAAGAGCCAACGTTGGAAATAAACACATAAAAGTTTTATTTGTATAGCTTGATGATGTTGTATGCACCAACTTGTTATTGTATGCTCATGATAATTATTCGGTTTCCAATTAAGACTTTACCTTAAAATGTAATATTACTGTAACTGACTGCAATTTGCATTGAATGGTTGATGCTCAAGTTTTACTTACGGTTTTCGTGTAGCGTTTAGATTTTGCAGTAATTGGAATTTGTATATTTTTTGCATAATATACAGCAGACATGCAGAGACCATCAGTTTAGTTTATCTATCTTTATATTTGATAAATAATGTACAAAAGCGAGCTTATCTCTAAAAAGAGATAAAAACCAGTAAACCATGGAAGGTAAATCGTGGAAATTGATATTTATTTCTAACAATAGCATGATCATTCTAGCAATCTAGAAAGTAGTCAATTCAAGTTATGTTTTGAAATGTTTATAAGCACCGCAGAATGGTAATACATTTTGAAGGTACAGGGCGTGAGGAGGATGGTGAAATTGCAGTGCCCTTACGGGGTCCATTGTCGGGACCTCCTTACTTTAAGAACTCTACAACCACAATGTAGTAATAAATAATTTGGAATTTGGTGCGACAATTTTTTTTGGGGATTCGAGGGGTTTGTATTGAAGACATATCTGCTTGAAATTCTGTCCTGAGTTTCGTAGTGGTTGAGATATGATGTTTTAAAGCGCTTTGGAAGGTCCACAATAGTCCACATAATTTAATTATTTATATTTATCATAATACTTGAACAAATCCTTTATTCTTGTATTCCTAGATAATCAACCTTACTAAATAACATAACAGTTCTAACAACTGGTACATACACATAAAATAGTTATCGACTTCGATAGTTTACAAATCGTTAAGTTTTTAGATTTTTATTTCTCAAAAGAACAACAATAGTTCACTTACAGAGAAACATTTATACATTAAAATAATGTTAGTAAATATGTTACACACTGAACTTATGTGAGCTATTATTTTTTCTCGTGACAATGTTTTGCGGTAGTTTGTTGATATGGGCTCCCTCAAACAAGATACTAGTTTTTCCGTAGTTTGTTCGCGATAAATTATTTATGAAATGGGAATCTTATTTCTGTATCTAGGTTTTGTTTTGTACGAACTAAAGAAAAGTTACCAAGAGTTACCTAAAAACTTTTTTAATTTACAAAGACGGTCGATTTAAATGTTCCAACATTCATTTATTCAAACCACATACGTACTCTAAAACCTATATTAATAATGTGCATCAATTAGTAAGGTCTGTTTGACCTGAGGTCAAATGTAATGTCCTACCATGACACTCGGGTCACAGCAATCAGGCTGAGCCCTTTACTTTTAAATTTGGAATGCCTGATAATTTACTTTTTAAATTCCTTCCACAAAGGCTGTGTGTAATGCCACGGTTGCTACCCATCGAAAAGCCTATTACAACGGATCGTAATTATATAATGTTGGTATAAGGACATAAGCTGAACAAACTTACAATGGAGAACAATAGACGTGGGAGCGAGAGGGACACAGATCAGCCCCTGTCCCTCTCGATTAACATGGATTTTTAGCTGTTATAATTTTTCATATGGAGTGTTGAATAACTGGCTAAAAGTGGGCACAATTTGTGGCTCTGCCACCCCGTATTGTAAAAGGCGTGACGCTTGTGTGTGAGGGTGTGTAGGTGGCTGTATATGTATGCGTGTGTTATTATCATTTTTATTTCCAGATACCACTACACCAATATTTGACCGTATGTTTGTTCGCACTTACATCAATATTTTAATGAAAACACAATTTCTTTTGTCAGGCATATTGATTTTACGTTCCGGAAACTTAATCATACTCGTACATATTGAAATTGAGATGCAAAACGTTATTCCGTAGATTACTGCGAAGTAGGAAGAAGACTCCATTTCTCTATTGGACGTGACCCAATAACAAAAAGTCTTCCAGTTTCTTTCTTTTTACCCAACAAGAATAACTTCTGCTCGGAGCCCGGAGCGTAGTGCAATCGTGTGATTTATGTCAGAATGAAATTCTTGAATGCATTTCTGTAAACTCAAAGGGAGTCGGTGGATTTGGGTTTTTTATTTTTTATAATTAGTGTAATTTATGAATGATTCATCTAAGTATCCTAACTCCTGCGCCTGAAGTAAATTCGAACATTACGAGCATGAGAAGTGATAATTGAAACAAAAAGTAAACTTTAGAAAAAACCGACTTCCACAAACCCTATTTGATAACTGTAACCCCTTATCCCCCCCCCCCCTTGGGGAATTAATTTTGTCAAATCCCATATCAGTGCTACCCCACGCGACTAAGGAACCCCTGTACAAAGTTTCATGGCTCTAGGTCCACCGGTTTAGGCTATGCGTTGCCTGCCCGTCAGCCACGCATTGTATTTGTACCTAGTATTGAGCAGATCTGGTGGCCATATGTGGTCTTCATCAGCAGTTCCGCATCACAATATTATGCTTACCATGTGCATTTGCACGAGTTATTATGAAAAACACAAAAATCACTTTAAGTCTGCCTATAATATTTGAAGAGTTCCCTCGATTTCTCCAGGATCCCATCATCAGATCCTGACCTGGTGTCAATGGGACCAATGGGAAAGTAAACCCTTTCAAACAAAAAAATAATTTTCCATATCGGTCCATCCGTTTAGGCGCTATCGGGGCACATACTTTAAAAAAAAAAAAAAACAAACATCCGGACGAATTGTAAACCTCCTCCTTTGGGAAGTCGGTTAAAAATGGATTATATTTCCAGTGGCACATAATAAGTTGTCGAAAATCATGACTGCATTGTCTGTTAATGTTCTGAGTCGTCTTGTCTGCTACCGAAGTTTAATATAGTCTTCCAAAGATCTTTTGGCTGATGAGTGACGTTTACAGGGGGCGCCAGCTCTACGCAACTTAATGCAACGAACCTGTCATCAACACAGACCTTTCACTCCTCATTGGTCATCAAGCGATAGTTCCACCTGTCACCGCGCGCCAAAACATCGTTGGGAAGCTGTAAATAAGAAGGAAATTGGCCAACTTAGGACATTGAAGTGCCAAATTGTCTACTCGCCAATATTTGGCTTGCGATTAATTATATAAAACCCACAATTAAAAAATGAGTTGTTTGGGTGCATGGAAGTTGGCAATTTAGTTTTATTTACAAACAAACATAGCGTCACGCCTTTTTCCCATACGGGGTGGCAGTGGCACAACTGTGCCCACTTTTAGCCAGTGATTCAATATCCATTTTGCGTGATAGGGTAAAAAATATTATTTAATTAGTAAACAGATCCGAAATTTGTATGTTTTAATCAGTTGATTAAAACATAAAAATTTCGGATTTGGATACTAATAAAACTATGACAAGATTTGGTAGTTACCAAATCTTGTCATAGTTTTAATTAGTATCCAAATGGTTTATACTTAATAAAGACTAAAATGTTTTACACACTCTTAACTATTTATAAGAAAATAACAATTACTAATTAAGTTTTTTTTATCGCCCCACGAAGAAAAGTGGCTTTTATTTTCTTATTACTTTGACTCGTCTCCAACAAACTAACAACTCATTATTTCGTTGCAGTATGTTGAAAATTCTTTTTGTAATTCTTATCCAACTTGTATTGTTTTGGAGGACCTTAGACAGACACGTCCATACTATTTTATTACTCGACCTAAGTTTTTGTATTAGTACAAAAACATTAACAAGTATTTTATGTTCAAGCAAGAAGATTTAGAAGCTTGAATTGGTATTTTTATCTGGTCGAGAATCTTCTTTTTGCATGCCCTGAAGGAAATTTTCCCCTACACGTCGCGTCTGCCAGGCGCTCTCTCGCGCTATCGAGATTATCTCCCCAGTCGAGATATCGGTTTTGATACGGCCTAAATCCGTAGAAAACGTTCTCGATTTATATTTATTTCTATCGAAAACGGGTCGAGATATCTCGGTTGGTCGAAAGGCTAGTCGGAAGAATAACTTTTTCTTGTTTCTGATAGAGATTTCGGTATCTCAAAATCGATATTTCGACCATGGACATGATCTCGCTAGCGCCAGAATTGCCCCGCAGGGTCGTTTGTATACCATGTATATTTTTTCATTCATAGTATATCATTAAAAATGTTCCTTGGCCCAAAATTTTACCGATCGAGGTCCAGATATATTGTGGCGCGCGGTCACAAGTGGAACTAACGCTCGATGACTAATGAGGAACGAAAGATCTGTGTTGATGACAGGTTTGTTGCATTAAGTTGCCTCCCTCGCCCTCTTGTAAGCGTCAGCGCCAAAAAATCGTTGGAAGACATTGAAATTAGGATTAATGGACTCTTCAAGTTTTACTTTTTTCTTTCAACCTTCCTCTCTGGTTATGACATTTTGTTGACCCTTGGCATGCTACATACTTCCCGCCTACCTTCGTTAGAAAGCTCGAAAGCTCATGATCCATTTAAGTTGTTGTTATTAAAGCGCTTGAATAAGGTTGTTTTTAACTTTCTTACTTAATTTGGTTGAAACAAACAAACAACATTTACATACAGGCACATACATTGCACTCAGTCGTCTCACGTGAGAGCTACCGTGCGCACGCGTCGCGATGACCGATAACGTAAATACAATGGATTCGTCCAATGTTCTCAAGTGCAAAAGCTGTAACATTGTCATATGTGAAGTTCTTGCTTTCATACAAAATAAACTAGACGTCATGGATGTGGAAAGCTTAGTTCGTGTGTGTAAAACCGCTTTTTCGGAAGCGGACCTGAAAACGGCCAAGAATCTTTTGTTTGACTCGGTCGCGACAAACAAGAGAAAAATAACTCGGAAGCGGGACGGCAAGTCTGGGCGAGATCTCGAGGACATAATTAATTTGATGACAGACGCGGATGCGAATCATGTGGACATTCCGATCTTTGTTGCCAAAGACCTGCAGAAGTTGCCACCGGTCACTTTCGATCATGTGGATGTGACAAGGTTGCTAAAGGACATTGTGATCTTGCAAAGTGAATTACGTGCGGTTAAAGAAACCTATGTTACTGAGGAGCAGTTGATGAAGGTGCAAAACGATCTGGAAAACCTAAAAATGGCATCTATAGCGAATAATTTCGATGGAAATACTTTTGTGAATGTGAACCGCAGACGAGGCGCATACATTTCGGATAGCTACAACAACAATCTTGACAGTGGCCCGATGGGTTTTGTCGAAACAACGCTTCCTTTTTCAAATTCAAATTCAAAACCAACGTTGTTGACGCTGAGCAACGTAGGTAACGGAGGCGGCGGCGGCGGTGATTCGTCAGGATGTCAATTGTCTCTCTCTGCCGCCACTAAATCTCAATCGGCTGTCTCATTCGCGTGCGCGCAAGCGCAAGGTGCAAGCCAACTTGTCAGCGCGACTCAACCGATTAGCGCGGTGACGGTGATAAACAAAGATGATAGTGTTTGTGTTTCCGTGGATGCAAATATTGCAAATGCTCCTCCTTTATGTTCGGCTCAGCTGGAACCGATAGGTGCCGAGCAATGCAATGCTTTACCATCTCTAAGTAAGAGCCAACCAACACTAGCTGAAGTAGTAAAGATGACAAAATGCAATGAAAATAAAAATGAAGGCGAGTGGACTCGAGTTGAACGTCGTAACAAAAACCACAAGCGTTATTCCGGAATGATAGGAAAGGCACCTGTGGATCCCAACTCCAAGTTTAGAGCTGCAGTGGTTTTCAAAATTGGGTCTTACATAATAAGCCGGAATCTGGTCATATATATGATCTAATGAAAAATTCCAGAAAGATTTTTAAATCAAAGCTTAAGTGGTGTCAAAAGAATTCGGAACAAATAAAAATGGATATTCTTGCCTCCAGCCATAATGCAAAAGATTTTTCAAAATTCTGGAAAGAAACAAATAAATTAAATCCTAAGCCTGGTCATCCAGTGACTGTTAATGGTTTGTCTGACCACCATGAAATAGCAAACTTGTTTAAAAATAATTTCCGTGTTGTTTCTGATCTTTCCAGTAACACTGACACGTCCAGTGACACTCCAGTGTCCGGCACCCGGACTAGCGCTGATACTGGTGACAAACCCTTGCGTTTTACATACAATCAAGTAATGTTAACTATTAGAGATATGAAGCGGGGTAAGTCACCAGGACATGATGGTCTGAGTGTCGAGCACCTGAAGTGCGCTGGTGTACACCTACCTAGGGTGCTTAAAATGTTTTTTAACTTTTGTGTGGGACACTCTTACCTGCCTGAAAATTTAATGAAAACTATAGTAGTACCAATTATTAAAAATAGAACGGGAGACGCTTCTGACAAGGATAATTACAGACCAATATCCTTGGCAACTGCTGTGGCTAAGGTGCTGGATGGTTTGCTTGATTGTCAACTTGATAAACATCTTCACATACATGATGCCCAGTTCGGGTTTAGGCCCGGACTGTCCACTGAAAGTGCAATTCTGGCTCTCAAGCAGACCGTCCGGTACTATACTGACAGGAAAACACACATCTATGCATGTTTTCTTGACTTGTCAAAGGCTTTTGATCTTGTATCTTATGATATACTATGGAATAAGCTAACTCACACAGGACTACCGACTGAGTTGGTTTCCATTTTTAAATTTTGGTATCAAAATCAAACTAATGCAGTAAAATGGGTGAGTTCGCTTAGCAATTCATATAGCCTTGAGTGCGGGGTCAGGCAGGGCGGACTTACATCTCCCAAGTTATTCAATCTTTACATCAATCAGCTGATCGGGGAGCTCAGCAACACCGGTATTGGATGCTCAATCGATGGCACAATCGTTAATAACATATCTTATGCTGATGATATGGTGTTGCTGAGTCCCTCGGTCAAGGCCCTCAGAAAACTTTTACATGTCTGTGAGTCCTACGCTGTTACACACGGGCTCAGGTATAATGTGAAGAAAAGTGAGTTGATGGTGTTTCATTCAGGGACTAAACCGCCTGATAAGGATCCGGTTGTGTCATTGTGTGGAGCACCTCTCAAGCGGGTTCCACATTTCAAGTACCTGGGTCACGTGGTCACGGAGGGGCTCGTAGATGACATTGATATTGAAAGAGAGCGCAGGGCGATGGCGGTCCGATGTAATATGCTGGCCCGCAGGTTTGCGAAGTGTACAAGGGCTGTCAAATTGACACTTTTCAGAGCATTTTGTCAGTCCTTCTACACTAGTGGCTTGTGGGTCTGCTATACGCGGAGGGCCTACAGCGCCCTGCGCGTCCAATATAATAATGCGCTGAGAATACTGTTGGGGCTGCCGCGATATTGCAGCGCCTCGGCTATGTTTGCCGAAGCTAGGATTGACGATTTCTTTGCAATAATGAGAAAGAGGATTGCCTCGTTAAGAAACCGCTTTTTCGGCAGCTCCAACACTATCCTCAGAACTCTGGCTGGGAAGGTGGACAGCCCTATGTTGAAGTACTGGATGGATGTGCACCTTCGCAGTAACAAACCATAAATTATAATTATATTTTAGGACGATGTTTTGTGTGTGTGAGAGGGTGTGTGTGACTGTGTGAGCAGGGTGTGAGTGTGGGTGTTATTTATTATTCATGGATGATGTATTTAGTTTAATTTTAAACTTTTTTATAATGATAAAATAATATCTACCTATGGATGTATATGTGTCAAAATGTATGCTATCTGAAATAAATATTTTGAATTGAAAAAAAAGTTAGTTCCACCTGTCACCGCGCGCCAAAACATCGTTGGGAAGCTGTAAATAAGAAGGAAATTGGCCAACTTAGGACATTGAAGTGCCAAATTGTCTACTCGCCAATATTTGGCTTGCGATTAATTATATAAAACCCACAATTAAAAAATGAGTTGTTTGGGTGCATGGAAGTTGGCAATTTGGTTTTATTTACAAACAAACATAGCGTCACGCCTTTTTTCCATACGGGGTGGCAGTGGCACAACTGTGCCCACTTTTAGCCAGTGATTCAATATCCATTTTGCGTGATAGGGGGCATTTTATTTAGTTCCCAAATTATTATTTAATTAGTAAACAGATCCGAAATTTTTATGTTTTAATCAGTTGAACTTGATGACAAGTTACCAAATCTTGTCATAGTTTTATTTAGTATCCAAATGGTTTATACTTAATAAAGACTAAAATGTTTTACACACTCTTAACTATTTATAAGAAAATAACAATTACTAATTAAGTTTTTTTTATCGCCCCACGGAGAAAAGTGGCTTTTATTTTCTTATTAGTTTGACTCGTCTCCAACAAACTAACAACTCATTATTTCGTTGCAGTATGTTGAAAATTCTTTTTGTAATTCTTATCCAACTTGTATTGTTTTGGAGGACCTTAGACAGACACGTCCATATCATTTTATTACTCGATCTAAGTTTTTGTATTAGTACAAAAACATTAACAAGTATTTTATGTTCAAGCAAGAAGATTTAGAAGCTTGAATTGGTATTTTTATCTTTTTTAAGGTCGAGAATCTTCTTTTTGCATGCCCTGAAGGAAATTTTCCCCTACACGTCGCGTCTGCCAGGCGCTCTCTCGCGCTATCGAGATTATCTCCCCAGTCGAGATATCGGTTTTGATACGGCCTAAATCCGTAGAAAACGTTCTCGATTTATATTTATTTCTATCGAAAACGGGTCGAGTAATCTCGGTTGGTCGAAAGGCTAGTCGTAAGAATAACTTTTTCTTGTTTCTGATAGAGATTTCGGTATCTCAAAATCGATATTGCGACCATGGACATGATCTCGCTAGCGCCAGAATTGCCCCGCAGGGTCGTTTGTATACCATGTATATTTTTTCATTCATAGTATATCATTAAAAATGTTCCTTGGCCCAAAATTTTACCGATCGAGGTCCAGATATATTGTGGCGCGCCGGGCGCGCGGTCACAGTGGAACTAACGCTCGATGACCAATGAGGAACGAAAGATCTGTGTTGATGACAGGTTTGTTGCATTAAGTTGCCTCCCTCGCCCTCTTGTAAGCGTCAGCGCCAAAAAATCGTTGGAAGACATTGAAATTAGGATTAATGGATTCTTCAAGTTTTACTTTTTAACCGACTTCCCAAAGGAGGAGGTTTACAATTCGTCCGGATATTTGTTTTTTATTTTTTATGTATGTTCCCCGATAGCGCCTAGACGGATGGACCGATTTGGAAAATTATTTTTTTGTTTGTAAGGGTTTACCTTCCCATTGGTCCCATTGACACCAGGTCAGGATCTGATGATGGGATCCTGGAGAAATCGAGGGAACTCTTCAAATATTATAGGCAGACCTATAGTGATTTTTGTGTTTTTCATAATAACTCGTGCAAATGCACATGGTAAGCATAATATTGTGATGCGGAACTGCTCATGAAGACCACATATGGCCACCAGATCTGCTCAATACTAGGTATAAATACAATGCGTGGCTGACAGGCAGGCAACGCATAGCCTAAGCCGGTGGACCTAGAGCCATGAAACTTTGTACAGAGGTTCCTTAGTAGCGTGGGGTAGCACTGTGATGGGATTTGACAAAATTAATTCCCCAAGGGGGGGGGGGGGGGTTACAGTGTGTATTAAACTCAATCTAATCAAATAGGGTTTGTGGAAGTCGGTTTTTTCTAAAGTTTACTTTTTGTTTCAATTATTTCTTTCAACCTTCCTCTCTGGTTACGACATTTTGTTGACCCTTGGCATGACACATATTTCCCGCCTACCTTCGTTAGAAAGCTCGAAAGCTCATGATCCATTTACGTTGTTGTTATTAAAGCGCTTGAATAAGGTTGTTTTTAACTTTCTTACTTAATTTGGTTGAAACAAACAAACAACATTTACATACAGGCACATACATTGCTTCTGGCCCTACTCTAGGATACCCTGTGTCGTGGGAACTAGAAACAGCGACATCACAAACAAGCAAACATCCAAGACCTGGGGTTTTTTGTCCCCAGCCGGGATTCGAACCCGGTACCTCTCGCATGGTAGGCAGATGCGCAACCGCTGCGCCACACCACAGAGGTCGTCAGAGGTTTATCTTTACTCAATATTATAATTTTCATCGTTGTTTTGTTTTGTCATTTTATTACGCCCCAAAGCACATTTGTTTCTTCCGTAAAAATACGTTTGCTGAAACTTGTATATTACTTGTCTTGTTCAATAATGATTTGTCATCAATTTCCACGAAAAGCTCGCAGGGGGTAGGGGGTGGGAGGGAGGGAAACTCGCTGGAAAATATTGTCATCTATTTCTTGCAACCGGGGGAAATGCTTCGTGACTATGACTGTGTGGCTCACGGTCCCCGTGGAACTGAAAACCCAATTAATTTTACGAGTATTGGATTGGATGGCTCGTACTTTGCCATGGTTATTATTTATTCATTGACACTCGTAAATTTGAGGAGAGAGAAGTAAATCACTTCACACACCACATATGTACATCGGCACCCAATTAATTATGTGGTATTGAAGACCTGGCTGAAAGTATGCAAATTTTGTCTATGCCACCACCCATCCCCTATTCGACATGGCGTGATGCTAGGTTTAGATAATTGTGTTTGGACAGTGCCTATGATACGCTCGCTCGTTGGCTCTGCGATCGTTTATTCCCAGTTTCATACAGTCTACCGATATAGAAAAGGCCGATTTCACGTATCGATTTTGTGCTAGGTATATTGTATTCCTCTCTTCGTTTCCTTTGTTCATACCTTGCTTGTTTATCACACCAGTTTTGATCGATCGTCCATCAGTTCATTGGAAAATATGCTCATGATTGGTTTCGATGGCGGTGTGGCAGATACGCAGATGAATATTGATATTTAATCGACGTATAGTTAGAAGTTTACCTAATATTTTACACAATATTTCTAAGTCAATTGACAACGTTTCAAAAAAAAATAGCAGCTGGTTTTATTATCTCATACGAAAATAGATGGGAAACGATGGGACCCGTATTGTTTATTTTAGTGTTTATTCTTATATAATTCAAGATTTTTAGAGTTACTCATTCTAATCAGGATTATAAAACGTTGAACTTTTGCCCGTCATTGCATCAATAAAAAATTAAAATGTCATTATTCTGTCATAATATCACCCCCTGTTCCGAGTCACGCCAAAATCGATTACAGCGTCTACGAAGCCGTTCCGTCCGAGTCAGTTTTGGGCTTTTGGCGATACAAAACGATGGCATCTTAGACGATGTATTCGATTATAGCGCTGACGGCGATGTCGCGGAACGCACTGACACTTCGTGACAAGTTGACAACCAGCAGTGACAAAATTTAGATGACAGATGATGACTGACGGTTGCTTTTTTATTTATATATAGCCTGTGGAACACCTGCCATAAATCCTGACATTGATAATTTGGACAACATTTCAGTTTTTATTATTTAACTCTTAAATTACTGATCTAAAAATTCTGAAAAAAATATCTAAGAGCTCAGAACACTTAAATCTTGAAATGGTTTTCTAATTTTAGTACCTTATCAAAATGAAAGGTTGTCAATTGCGGCCTGGAATCTTACCGTTTCTTCGCAAAGCAGATAAATGAAATCTCAACGATACTCGTGATTGTCGACGGCCTCGTGTCGTGCGGTTCTCAACTCGTTGACGACCGAAGTTTCCTCTTGTCGAACCAAGTGAATGCAACTGTCAGAGAAACTCGCTTACCACTTTTGATATCTATTACTGAGAGGAAAGTTCACGAGTTGCCTTCCAGTTGCGACCGGCAACTTCCTAGTTTCTTGCCGAGGATCTTAAAGATAAAGATCATTTATTTCATTTATTTCTTTGAGTCATTTAGTGAATATCTCTAGATCTTGGCTGTGCGTTTAGACAAAAGCAACATGTTTATTATCCCTTTTGTCAGTGGAAATGGCGGAATCGGCTATCGACAAATGAAAAGTAATTAGTATAATTAACAGATGAGCAGTTATTTGAAATAAAATAACTGGCTAAAGTACCCGACCCACCCCGAAGTGTGATGATATGTTATTTGTTGTTTATAAAATCTACTAGGAATAAATTTGACCCGTGTTGACGCCATGATGGCCCGAATGAAAAATAGTCTTAGATAATTGGCACGTGCGTTAATTAATAAAGAGAAGGTCCCAAAAATGGGCCGGTCGCTAACACTACCGACGGGGTTATGACCCGGCTGTGACCGGCTGGTGTCGTGACCCTATGTCATTGGTGTTGCCGGTGCTAGGGACACGCGTACCTCAGTATCGTCTAGGGGTTGGGCCCAGAAGTAGCTAACACACCACCTGTACAGTTTGGCGCGTGAGTGACATTTACAGGGGGGCGCCACATCTACGCAACTTAACGCAACGTACCTGTCATCAACACAGACCTTTCATTCCTCATTGGTAATAATTTCATAAAGCGTTAGCTTCACCTGTCACCGCGTCAAGGTGTCTTCAAAGAACATAATTTAAATGCAATTTTTGACAACAATCTTTTGAATTAGGCTGAGTCGAGGGTAAATCGGGTGGAGGAAATGATCAAGCAAAGGGTTTATTGTGACGCTATAAGTTAGACCTGATAGCACTACAGGTTGATACCTACATGATTGTAGCCAAATAGTGTCCGAAACCAGGGCCATAGACCTTCACAAAAGACCGATCAAGATCGAGTCATCAAGACTGCGAGTGCGGTTTTGTAAGTGCGCACGTGGTTACAGTGCCTTGCCACAACTTGATAAGATATAAACATAACCATTTATACACAAACACGCTGACTCTGGCCCCATACTTAGTTACCCTGTGTCGTGGGAACCAGAAGAAAGCCACAAATAATAATATTCCAATATACAAACGCGTTTTTTTTCCTTAATCCTCTCCTCGGCCGGGTTTGAACCCAGGGCAGTTGTGGGGCAAAAGCTAGACTATATTATTATAATGCGTGGCAACCTGTCAGCATAGTGTCATTGACGCCGTTTAGTTGGTCCACAAGTCACTGAGCTAGACGAGACAGGCGGGACTCGGGACCGATACGGGGATAACTAGTTTAGATGCGAAAAAGTTGATTGCAAAAGTCATTCGCTTAGGTTCGTCGACATCGAGTTAGAGATTTAGCTATTTATTGACCGAGCGAGCGAAGCGTCTCCGTTTCAGGATTGGCCAAAAATGCTTTCGGATGTTTGTTTGTTTTCCTGTTCTCCTCTACAGGGCGCATTTCTCAACCGATTCGCGTGAAATTTTGTGAGTAGGTTGAACAATTAAATAGATTTTTTTGTCGAGCCAGTTTTTGGACTTTTTTGAAAATGGCGGAGTTATGGGGTTTTAAAATGATAGGAGATTAGATCGCAAAATTTAGTTTACAAAGTTATTGGTGCGGCTACTTTCATACTGCATGTACGTAACCAGGTACATTCATAAATTTGTATGTGTTATTGAAAGAAAATTATTTGGGTTACCGACATACTCGCGAGATCCACAGCTCACAGATCCACTAGTAAGATAGAATTGTATTGTTGTTGTTGTTGTTTAAATAAATAAATAAATAAATTACAATAATTTCGGAGGAGTAAAGGCATATTGTTAGACACAGACACACATCCACATAAGTAGGGCTAAGATGGTTTAAATTTCAAGTTAAGTTCTTAGCTGTAATACGTTTTGCATACATAGGAACTTCGATTGTTGCAACCGTCAACTTAAAGCGTTCTTAGCAGCAACTAAAAGGCTCAGTCAGTCACACAAAAAGTAATTCTAAAATTTCTACGTATGCAGGGAACTTACCAGTCGCTCACCGTGGCGGTCAAAGTATAGCGGAAATGTAACTACTAACAACAATATTGAGGGCAGCCTATATAGTGATTTATGGTTCCCAAAACTTCCGCGGTTTCGAGCTTTTTTTTTACTCCAAGCGAGTGGGTTTTTCTCCCATCGGGGCATTATATTTAGGTCGCAAGCTGTCACTATTATTTGCTTTTGGTACAGCTGCCTTTTCAATTTGTCACGTAGATAGAAGCCGCAAAAAAAAAAACAGAGTAAGATAACACAACTTTTCCTGCAGGGCATATCTGCGGCTCAGTAATTCAACATCATCCATCTTAGATATCGAGCAATTCCGGCCGTTTTAGCCTAAGCGATAGTTAACTTGAATTGCGATTATTAACGTAAGTCCTTTGGCATTTACGATCTAAATTGCATTTCATACATACAGTGTGTAACAGAAAGGTGTATTCATATTTTAGGGGGTTGTCAGAGACATCATTCTGAGCAACTTTCACTATGAAACCGATTTGATCAGAGCAACTTTAATTTTCACTTCTCTATAAAAATCAGCTGACCGCCCGCCCGGACCAAAACGTATGGAGCAATGAAAAATAAAGTTGCTCTGACTGATCAAATTGGTTTCATAGTGAAAGTTGCTCAGAATGGTCTCCCTAACAACCCTCTAAAATATGACTACACCCTTCTGTTACACCCTGTAGAAAGTATGCAGATAAATACATTTGGCCATTGCAACCACTCCGCTGCCATTAACCTTACAGGTACAGGCGACACTCTAGAGGGGATATTATAACGATTGGCTAATTAACTCACGTTCGAAATAATTGTTTTTAAATGTAGCGGCCATTACGAGTGAGAAATGCTCACATGCTGCTAATGAAAGAGACTTTTCTTCGAATAAAGTAGTGTCTTTTATAGACTCCTTGTTTAGTTCCCCAGACCTCTTTAAGTTTTCTTTCGCTCTTTCTCTTTTGAAAAATCATCGGAAATAGAGAATACAGAATTTATGTGTTTACCTTCTTCGTGAAATGGTTTTATAATATTTCGATGCAAAATATGTATATGCCACATGGCAAAAGAAGAAGATATCTGACTAGAATTCACATATCTTCTATAAACATGTGGGGTAGTAGATGCATAGTAACCGTAGAGGGAGTATAGTATAGAGATGACACATCGTCAGAAAAAAAAGAAAAGAAAGAGATGACACAATACGATTCATTAATGTCTAAGCGAGAAACGATAACGATCACCTGTCCCTTACCCGCGTATGCGTTTTTACCGAGCCACAGAATTGTCAAATGCTTGTTTTGACCTTGTTTTGACAGATGTGTGGCAGAAAACTCTCTGATTTTGAACCTTATGCTTATGGAGAACCAACTCTATCTCCATCTCAAAGGTGTACGCAGGCACTCCGTCTATTCCTTTCTCTGTCTACGATAGTAACTATAACTGTTCTTAAGAAGATTATATGTTGAACGAAGATGTTTGTTTTACATATTCAAATAAACAGCAATATACGATGAAATTTAATCGATGATCAGGAGTAGAAATATCTAGCTAACCTCTCACGCAATGTACCTCACTGTTTAATTCATAAACAGTTAAAACATAATTAAGACTAATATGTTACCACTTAGATACATGGTCACCCTACCAACGACTTCTACGTCACTCATAAATTGTCATTGCCCTTAAATTATAAAAGAGGTTGTAAGCTTTACAGTTGGATGACAAGGAATTTAGAATAAACTTGATTTGAAAATAAAAGTTATCATAAAAAAAATAAGTTTGTTTTCATGTAATTACTACTTCAACGTGACCGCCATCAATTACTGAGTTAGAACAATTGGTACCGTCTGATCGATCACCGATTAAATTTCATCGTGAATATTTAGATATTGTTGCAGTGTCACCGTATGTCAATTTAAAAGCTTTTCTCAGCATACTAAATTAAAAAGTATTTTTGTCTTGTCAGCTGTATCCGTTAACATTAATCCTACCAAAGTGTGAAATGCACTGAAATAAAATACGTTTTTACGATCCCGACAGTTTACAGCGATCTTCCTGTTTACTTGCAGTAATATCCATGTTATGCTTTCTTTGAAGATACCTGCTGCCGCTATGTTGTCTTTCGATGGGAATATTGCGAATATTTTCTCCACCTGTCATTTAAGATCCGGCGAACAGTTTCTATCCAGCGGCCTGGCCTGGTTAACTATTAACCCGACAGCTGTGTTTGGGTTGACGCTCTCCGCCATTTCAGGCCGTTTTCATTCGTTTTTGACTGTCCTCCTCTCTTGCTCGTGTCCGAGTTTATGCCTAAAGACTAGGGAATAATTGAATGTAGATCGCGTTTGTGGGAGTTTATTATGCTCGAAATGGGTGGGTTTATTGTTATCCACGACTATCTGGTTTATTTATTTATTCTAACTAAACACAAAAATGGACTAAAATCTCATAGGATCAACTACATAGCCTTCGTTAAGAGATCAATTTATATAATTTTGGGTTCATAAGATTTCGAACGGTCGGGCTTTAATAAAGTTAGGTCTTCTCGCTTTTGAAATAATATTTTTTATGTCTCGGATATCGTATTTTATGAAATAACTACCATAATTTATGAAATTATATCCTCGCTATGACACAATGATTAGGAAGATAGTTGAATTTGGCCATTCGCCAACACAGCAAATACTTTCTACTGTTTACTTTGTTTAAACATTTCATCTAAGAAACGTTTTATTACTATTATTTGTTATTGCCCGATGATTTTAGCATTTCTTTGTATATTTTTTTCAATAAGAAAATAACTAATATACGTTCACCCGTCTTGGGTGGGCACTGGGCACCCGTTCCCTAGCTACCACAGGCATGCTCGCTCGCATACATACAGCACATGCTTCAAATACTCTGTTTTTCATATATTAACTATCAAAGATAATAACGGTGATGCAAAATGGAATATTGAATAAAGCCCGATACACACGTAACGATATATCGTAGCGATTTCAGACTGTGCAGTTAAATCGAAAGCCCCTAGCATCTCCATACGCCAGCGATATTTGCGTCGATAGTCAGTTCTCCTCAGAAGCTCGCGCAAGTAACATGTCATTCTTGATAGAAGATGATGACGCACTTGCGTTATTGGGCCTGATTAGGTGTTTAAAGAAAGTCGCGGAGTGTGTGGTGTAAAGACTGGCTCTTGAAAAGGAAGTAATTTTCTCATACCAACTTATTAAATGAGTTTAAATTCGCTCCTAAATATTGGCATAATTATTTAAGGATGGACGAGGAGGCATACTTAAACCTACTGGCTTTGGTTACTCCACTAATAAAAATACGGGACCCTTTAATGAGAGAATCAATAAGTCGCCATGAAAGATTACCTGATGAATTGAGCGGCCGCCATCCACACGCGACGATAAAACTGTGCAAACGCAATCGACAACAATTTATCTAATAGAAATTGCAACTGCCGCCATGAACGATAAAACTGCAACGATTTGTCATACAAACGATCGATAAATGTGCGCAAATCGGTTTGCACAGATTAATCGCTACCATATATCGTTACGTGTGTAGCGGGCTTAAGTGGGCACAGCTGTCGATCTCCCACCACGCATAGAAAAAGGCGTGACGC
Source organism: Argyresthia albistria (assembly GCA_963457715.1). NCBI lineage: Eukaryota > Metazoa > Arthropoda > Insecta > Lepidoptera > Argyresthiidae > Argyresthia > Argyresthia albistria. The sequence goes on along the minus strand of OY735265.1, from coordinate 8,375,017 downwards.
TATGTTATGATATTATGATGACGACTACTCTGCGAGTGTTTTCGCAGTAGAAAGCTCGCTGAATTGCTCGTATGGTCATATTATACGAACTTTGCATGAATATGTACGAGTATGTATATACCAAATTAATATAAACTCCACTAGAAAATAAACTTACAAGATATTTAATACATAACTAAATATATACTGAAATAGACAATCTCTTTATATAAAAATGATGATGACTAAAGATTATAGAGAAATAAATATGTTTAAATACAAATATAAAAGTAATATGTACCTAAATAAATATTTAAATTATTTAGTATTATATCAATTGAACTTCGAAGTAAGTCATAATTTAACTTTCAAGTGTCCTCCTAGAGGACACTACGTTGCCACACGCCCTTGCCAGGGTCCATATTTGGTACTTTGTTTAATTTATACCATCTTTGTAAATCTATGGAGTGCAATAAATGATTGAGTATTGAGTATGTATGTGAGGGTCAAGGTCTAACACCACACTGTACTTGAGTCATCCGTGGCTGTTCCGTATTATTTGCGAACTAGTCACACCCCCGCCCCTGTTATGGCGAAAATATTGTGCCGAGGGCATGAAGAAAAATACTTTACTTTACTAAACAATACAATAGAAAGGAAAATGGAAAGTATATGTCAAGAGATTTCTTCCAGCAACCCAAGTATAATTTAGTACAATGCTTGAGTTTTGACGTTCGTTCGCATATCAAATATGAGAAGTAAAGGGTTTCACTTTCATATAGACATAGCCCGTTGTCCCTTTCTTACCATGCATGCAGCTACATCGAGACAACTTAGTGGAATATACTCAAATAAAAAAATCTGATCGAAGCTGCTTTTCTATCTGATTCCATTGACCATTTAACTTTCTGATAACTATTACTTATTCCTTGAAATAAAGAAATTATACTGGTCTTCGGTATTTTTCTCAACGTGCAACGTTCTTATTGGTTTTTAATCAAACGTATCGCGTAGGTGAACCCAAAATAGATGAAGCCATTATTTATTTACTGACTGTCAGAAAGTCAAGAGGCATTGCGACTGCTTTCCTTCCACGAATATTGTTTAGATCCATTTTCCCCTTATCTAGTAATATCCTTTATCTAATGTCAACCTGATGTATGACATGAATGATTTTCGGTAACTATTCTATATATACTCTGTTCAGTACCTACTTTATTATATTCACATTTCTTGATTTCGTACATATTAAATGGAGATTACAAGTACAAGCAAATGGAGATCCAAAATGTATGGCTTAGGAGCTGTCAAAAACGATTCCGCTGAATAGACTAGGGATCTATCATAATAAAGGTCTTTCAGTAACAGAAATATTTATTTAGAAATTATCCATCAAGATAGTAAAAAGCACTCTGGAAAAGACGAGCTTTTGTATTGGTTAGTTACACCTTTTGTTGTCAGATTAAGTTCGTTCAGCGAATAGACAATGATGGAATGCAGAGATAGGTTTATGATGAACTACGAGTATTATTTTTTCTAAAAAATCATAATTAACAAGTTATTCTCCAAAGTCAGTTTTTCAAAGCAAAATCTTTATAAGATCCATTATGATTTATTCAGCCAGATCTTTTATATTTCGTGTTTGAAAAATGAGATTTCGTTACACGTTATTGTTTTGATTTGAAAACTGATTATTATTGCTATTTTATGTACGACGGAATATTAAAAGATTTCACGTATGTTTTCAAAAATAATGTCCTTATTTTCTGTCAATAATGTGTATGGCCTGGCCCAGCTAATATCGTTTCTTTTTGTACTACTGCTATTGTAGAACACTTTTGAGATACCACTTCACTTAATCGACAGCCTTGGCAACGTCAATGCCATCAAAGTAAGACGCATTTTAAAGCAGCGATGAATACGAATGAGACTTTTTGCTAGTAATAAATAAAAGTGGTTTACGCTGTAAAGGTCAACCTTACCCTACCTTTAAGCGAGGCAGTCCCGTCGGACACGTCTAGACGTTTTTATCATCAGTTGCCACACGAGTGCATGTCTACACAAGATCAGGGTGCTCACTGCAGTGTAGGTTAAGGACCAGTCACTTAACTTCGAGGTTTGCATTCAAGCTAAATATACATAACTACTCGTGCGTCCGTCCAACGTTCACAGCCCGCGAAAAAATAAAACAAAAGGTTTGGGTCTTTTGGGGACGCTGCACGGTTGAGTATATAAATGTCAATATTGTTATACTTTCATCATCAGCATCTTATCATCCTTATTGAACTTACGGCTTTCAGTAGTCTTGAAAATGATCGGAAATGCTCTAGCTCCACCCTCCATTGCGGTTAGATATTTACCAAATGTGAAACCTTTTTGATTACACCTGTGTCCTGTGTCACCTGTTTATCTATTGGCTCAAAGGATTAGGGGATTTCGTGTTCTGAGTGGTTTTACTGATTGTTGGTGTAGTAACCAGAATATCGATATCGATCGTGTCTCTCATGTGTCCATACCGCAGCCTCGCCACAACCTTCCAGTGTCTGAGAAGTCTAGTGTACCAAGTCTAGCGTGACCCGATGCGGAGGGTGTTTAGCCGTGATTTTTTACTAAAGGTGCTGCCTCTTGTATTTGGGCGGCGTGTGAAGTAAAACACAACAGTCTCATACTAGGTCAACAGGCGAGATAGGTACCTAGTTGGTGTTGGGCATCTTTGTGTTCGGTTTTGAAGGATGATTAACTGACTAGAAACCAATAAATTTTTAGATACCAAATATTCTTAATTTGGTATGTTTTGCCTTTTCTCTTACATTGGGTCACTGTGCGAATGAAGAAGGGCGAATAAAATCTCCACAGATAGATTTTAAGAACGCTATAGATGTTTAGAAAATTAATAGCTTCGTAAGACTTCACCAGCCTTAGATGCACGTACAGTGTTTGGATTAATGGATAATAATGTTTTTAAACAGTATCCATGCTTAGTAGCTGTTTTTCAATATTATCATTCGTTTAATACGGTCGTGCATATTGTGACGCGTGTAAACGAACATTTTATTACAATATAGTTAGCAGTGTTGCGTGATACAGTGTCGTCTTCATTTGCTTAATCCAAATACGTATTTTGTAAAATTCTGATTTGAATCCATCGATTTCTTCGATGCTGGGGAAAAGCTGCTCTCGTATATCATGAAGTTATGACTGCAATGACAAAATGCGAAAACTAAGCCAGCCTTGCAATGTCACTGTGCCATCACTTGCACGGAGATACATTATAAAGGGGTTTAAATGGTCGTCTGCGTTTTCTTTCTTTTCTTAAACACCAAGATTACAAGTATTAATGTTCTTATTCTCTTGTTACAGGAACTGTCAGCAAGACGAAGAGTCGCAGCTCCACTGAAGCACGCCCCAAGACTGAGACCTCGCAGTTGTCTTCCAGAGTATCTCCTAAAAGTACTTTTAGTCTTTCCCTTGGAATTAAGCCATCAAATAAACCCTTATCAACCACTCCGACGCCGAAGCTGAACGAGCGGCGACGAAGCTTTGAAACTAGCTCCAAACCGAGCTGCATTCCACTTTCAAAGAAATCAGCAGAAAAGCTCTCGAGACATTCAACATCCCCTACTAAGCCGGACTTAGCAAAGGATGCTTCACCGAAAATTAACGAAGCAAAACCTAAATTAGATACACGTAAGGAAAGAGGTGTCAATAAAACTCCAGATAAAGCGAAAAGTGATACAGAAACTAGCTGTAAAGATAGAAGACATCGAGCTCAAAAAGATAGTGAAACTGTTAGCGAAAAATATCAATATTCAAAGAAAAGACTGACTAGTTTAGAAAATAATTCTCCGAAAATCACTAACGATGTCAAGGAAACTCCGCCGAAAAAATTGTTAAACGGTCATCCTGATTCGAAAAAAAGTGATAAAATTGTTGATTGTAAAACTGTCAAGAACATGTCGACGCTCCACGAGCCAGTACGTGCGCTGGCGGGCGGGTCACGATTATCACAAAAAATGGACAGCCTGGCCGCCCTGACCAAACAAACACTAGTTAGGGTTAACAAATTGTCTAATAACTTAGCTAGCAATAAGTTAAATGTCGACACATCTGAGCCACAGTTTGACGAATTATTTGCAACCACATCAGATCCAAAAGAAAATAACTACAGCTATTCTTATGATTGTGGCCTCAAAAACGAGAGTCCGTACCAGAAAAGAGGAGTCACTGAAAGATTGAAGGACATAGACACCGCAGCTCAGCGACTTATCGACTTTGAGAAACAAAGTGCAATGTTTTCTGATCTCAACGATACGTCTAGTCAAAATCGTCGTATTGATCCCTCGTCGACACAACTTAGTCATACTCCCGTGTCGATTCTTAAGAGGAAGTCAATACACGATGACAACTCTATTACAAGTCCCATAAATCACGCTATTGCTTCGCCGCCGGTGACATTTTCATCTGATGTTGTGGAACCACGCAACTTACGCTCCGACAAGAGACAAGGCATTTTAAAGAAACGTCGCAGCTTGGATGAGTCGCAAGTCGCAAGAAGGAGGTCTTGCAGCCCGGAAGTATCATTCGCAGATGATGGCTCCCTAGATACAAGTAAACCAACAATATTGAAAAACAGAAGATCGTCATTGGAAGACGTCATAAGAAATCATTCGCCTGATGGACAAATTCAAGGAATACTGAAAAGAAAGATGAGTCGAGAGGAGGAACATCCTACTGATGATTTATCCCATGGCTCCCCAGAACCACATGGGATCTTAAAGCGAAAGTCAAACTCTAGCTCTAGTAGCAGCACCACTTCGTCTCACGTTTCTATAGCTCAAGCAGTTTTGTTGGCAGCCGCTGGCGGTGCCGAAATAATTGACGATGATAAAGAAACTATGAGACCGATACTAAAGAAGAAAAGTTTCTCTGAAGAGCGCCCTTGCTTAGATATTGTCCTTCAAGACACGCCAAGGCCGATACTCAAGAAAAAGTCATTAGAACACGACGAGTACGAGTTTGAACGGCCCAAGAAACCTATACTGAAGATATCTAAGAAGCTCTCCGGAGACGAAGGCCACTCCAGTTTCGAATTGAGTGAAGACGACAGAAGTTCGAGAAGGCCTTCGCTGCTCAGGTCGCGGACGTCTGACCATTCTGGATCGGAATGCGAAACGACGGTCAGACCCATATTGAAGCAGCGGGGTTCGAGTTTAACTAGGGAACGCAGCCAATCACCTCGCCCACGGCTCTCGTTTAGCGCTGACGGTGATGCGAACATTAGTGTGACGAATTTCAGTAGCGAGGCGGACGAGCTGTCGGTGGCTGGCCCGAGCCGGCTCAACGTCGCGACCGACCCGGAAGAGAGCAACAACTACCCGAGCGCGGTGCTCCGCCGGAGGAACCTCCGACCGAAAGCGAACCCCCGATCGAAGTCTCTAGCTTGCGACGTAAATAACGAACTCCTCTCCATTCTAAACAACCGGAGGCAAAAAGTCGAAGAGAACTGTGCCACAGAACTCGAGAACGGCAACCAGGAAGATACCGAACATCCCAAGGCGTTTCCCTCCATCGCAGCCAGGATAAAGAATATGGAAGAGGCTTTGTCCCCAAGAGAGCTTTTGAGCTCAACATCCAAGTCCAGACAGCGCGACAGAGATCGGCACAAAACACAGCCGATCACCGTCGAGGAAATGCGGTCAATTACTTCCAGGTGCGTATTTATTTTTGTTTGTGTCTGTTTATTGTTAAAATTATGGTTGTACACATACGCCTCCCAATCTCAAGTGCTACGCGGTATGGTACACGTAAATAGTGTTTATTGTTCAGATATGTTCGGTTGTTTATCTCTTGCAATTTTTCTCTCCGGTCGGCGTCCTTAATTTATCGCTTTTCTTGAGGAAAGGTGATTGTGCTCTGCCTCGCTTTGGGGCGAATCGGCCGTTTTGGCCGGCTGCCATTATTTTGATGAGCGCACCGCGTGGCCGCCCGGGTGTTTTGTTCCGACATCTTGAACGGTTTCGTTTGGCCAAGATTACACGGTGGTGTTGCTCGCATTATGCGGCATTATTCTGTTTTGTTCGCGCTTTTAAAGGCTTTATGGTATTTTAAAAGGTCCCAATCGCAACTTGTAATTGCTGACGATAAAAAAACATAAGTAATGCGATCCGTTTATTTTTCCTAATTTAGCTTTAATTGCTTTTGAAGCACCATTTCCATTCTTTGTGTTAATTTTAGTTGTCTTTTCTAAGAATTTTCTTCAGTGTTTAAAGTTATTGACCCATGACTTTGGACGGTAACCAAGTCCGAAATCTATTTGTTACGTATTTAGTCAATTGCCAATCGTGACCTTTTCTGCATATAATTGAAACAAAAAGTAAACTTTAGAAAAAACCGACTTCCACAAACCCTATTTGATTAGATTGAGTTTAATACTAACTGTAACCCCTTATCCCCCCCTCCCTTGGGGAATTAATTTTGTCAAATGCTATATCAGTGCTACCCCACGCGACTAAGGAACCCCTGTACAAAGTTTCATGGCTCTAGGTCCACCGGTTTAGGCTATGCGTTGCCTGCCCGTCAGCCACGCATTGTATTTGTACCTAGTATTGAGCAGATCTGGTGGCCATATGTGGTCTTCATCAGCAGTTCCGCATCACAATATTATGCTTACCATGTGCATTTGCACGAGTTATTATGAAAAACACAAAAATCACTATAGGTCTGCCTATAATATTTGAAGAGTTCTCTCGATTTCTCCAGGATCCCATCATCAGATCCTGACCTGGTGTCAATGGGACCACCCTTGAGGTATTACCTATACGCCGAAAAAAGATTTGTTCAAATCGGTTCATAATTGGCGGAGCAATCGCGTAACAAACATAGAAAAAAAAAAAAAAAAAAAAAAAAAAAAAAAAAAAAAAAAAAAAACATACGGGTCGAATTGAGAACCTCCTCCTTTTTTTGAAGTCGGTTGAAAATGGCATGCATCCAAATCTTGACCAAAATTAATTATTTGTTGTGACCGTCAAAACGATGATGTTTCTTCGGTTCTTAGTATATCTTTACTTCCGCTCAACGCTACTTTTGTCCTGCTTCTGTTTATTTCTTGCTTCCTAAGTCGCAATATCGCAAGATTCGTAAGCCTGGCTTTAGATTTCTTATTAGACGAGATTCCTGGAAAGCTTGTTAGGGTCCCGATCTTTAAAAGGAAAAAAAGGAACCCTTATAGGATCACTTTGTTGTCCGTCCGTCCGTCTGTCCGTGTGTCACAACCTTTATATCAAGAACGCGTGGACGTATCAAGCTGAAAATTATATCAATTGTTAAGGTCTGTGGTCGCATAAAGCTGTGAAAAAAATCAACGATACAACCGTTTATGCTGTAAAATTGTTGGATTTTCATAGTAACCGCAATGTACCCAAAACCTATAGGGTACTTCCCGTAGGCCTACAATCATGTGGCACAAAGCAAGGTCTCATAGCACAAGTAAAGGGCAAATTTCTGTCTTTGTACAAAAATATTACATTTGGTTTACATGGATGACATAACTTTAGTTTTTTAGGTGGAAACCTAATTACACATGTTACACTCTCCAAGTGTGGTCGGAACCCTCGGTGCGCGAGTCCTACTCGCACTTGACCGTTTATTTTTATTCGATCACGTCTCCACTTAAAAGGGATATTTTTTTTTGATCTAGAATGGTTCTACTATTATAAATGGTACCAACAGTAATATAAATTTAATATCGATAGTATTTATGAGCTATCTTCAAATGAATATTCGGTGACCTATTTCGTCTTTCCTCGGTGTTTCCTATTCTCATGACAATGAATCAGTAACAGAATCTGCAAGATATTTTTTACGTCGTATAGATTCAGAAGAAGTTAGAACCGAGGTATATCTACTGACGACCTCGCTTCTGTATTCCCCCATAATTGAAGCAATGACTGTACAAAAATGTATAGGTTGCTTATTTATACTTTATTGCACAAAATAATACATTTTACAATTGAAAGTGGACAACACATGACAAAGGCGAGCTTATCTCTATTAAGAGATTTCTTCCAGCAAACCTAGGATGGACAGGAAATAATTGAACAACAGGTAGACCCATATGCACAACATTAAATAACTTAAAACAATAAACTACTTAACAATACGTACATAAATACCAGACTTATAGATAGCTGAAGTTATTACACGATATTAATGTTTCTCCCATATTACTTGTCTTGGTGCCATATGCGTAGTAGGTGGACTCCTTCAAGGAAAAACATTGCTGTATTTTCTTCTCAGATATCATTTCCCTGTGTATTGTATAATCTCCGTTCTCTGTAGGCTTTGACAAACAAAATAGTATACTATTTTATACAACTATGTCTATAGAATTGCAATTGTTTGGCGTTCACAATATACTTCATTTAATCCCAAATGACTTTCTGCTAAAATAAAGATTACGCTCGCTATGTCTAGCTGGAAATGATTCAAGCTAACCCAAATGGAGGCGGTGATGTCAGAATTTTCGTTACATTACATACAACGCAAATAATGAACGCCATTGCTAGTAACTAGAACTAGAGCCTTCTCCCAAATTTCAATATCAACCTAACTCATAAGTAACTAAACTCTATGAAAAGTTCATACATTCTTACATAACCCACTTCCCTCATTCTTTCCCAATCCTCTTCCTCACACACCCACACTTACACTACACCTAGTATAGTATTATAATATCTGTGACTACACATATCTCATTACCCATTTCATAAACTACTTTTTAGATGGTGTTTTATTAAATTTGTTACAAAATTCAACGACCAAATAATGGAAGAGCCCTGCCTCCTGAAATACAGGTGATAAACCTAGCTTAGGAGACTGGGATCCATACAACCATGTGCCTAACTATAAAAAAAAAAACAAAAAAACTTCACACTTTTCCCCATACTGGGTGGCAGAGGCACAGGAACATACAGACACATACATTGCTTCTGGCCTCACACTAGGATCATGGGAATCAGAAACAGTGACATCACAAACATGTAAACTTAACAGCCAAAACCTGGGTTTCTTTCTTTTATGCCTATGTTTTCAACATGTTTCCAATAGTTTCCAACATGTTTAGCCTATTATTTAATGCTCCATTCCTATTACCGCCAGACTCTGTTTAATGTGGTTTCAAACCCCCCTCTCCTGTGTAAAAAACAAGCGGTCGAACCACTAGACCACAGACCTGATTTCCAATTTCATAATGAAACCCCATTCCAATTATCACCAAACTCGAAAGGCTTCTAACCAATTTCCAGTGACATTGACTGAGTTATTCTATTACTCCTTCGTACACTACAATGTTAGTTCGTTAAATTAATAACAAGCCCCAGTGGATAGACCAGTAGACCGATGAAACAATGAAATTAAAATTGAAATGTGGTTTTCTTCAGGTTTGCTTCGAACTTTATAATGCTAAAATATCAGTCTTGTTTCCTATGAATTTCCAAGATCAAGTTTCAATCGCATCAATCAATCAGACAAATCATTTCGGTACCTATTTTGTTTTCAGTTTATGTTATAATAGAGCGTAGATTAAAGGGCAGAGTATTTATTTTCAACCATATTTAAGGTAACTGAAGAATCAAGAATAAAATGTTAGACATATTTCCGATTCACAAATGTTTAAAGGGTGTATCGTTCTTTTGATTAATGGATTTTTATGAGCAATATCCCCTCACTAACAGGCTAAGATTGACATCTGTCAAGTAGCCTGTTATATTCTTTTTCTTATTTCTTTATTTATTAATTTATTAGATACACTGTAGCATCCAAGTTCTTCTGCGTCTCCACTTCTATTCTTGTTGCAGTTGCATTTGGAGCAGTGTATATTTAGATAACTGGAACTCTATCTAAAGATAACCATGCATATCATAGTTTACGTTTCTTATCTGGCCTATTTATCTCTACAAACATATCCTTATCTTTCCCTGTTATTGCATAATATAAATTAACATCATTGCGACTGTTATACTAAATGACATCACGGTAATTTGTTTTGTCAACTAGCGCATCTACAGCGTGGTTTTCTTCTCGAGCAAAAACACGAGTATGAAATGCGGAAGATAAAGAAGTTAATTCACTTTCTATGTCCGATACCTGAGAGATTTCCAGAGGAAGTGAAGAAATTTTCAATTTCCTCAACTTCCACCGTTGATAAGTTGGATACCGAAGCTGATTGAGTTCTACTTAATTCTATGATCAAGTTGTTCTATTTGAGATCGAGTAGTTGGCAATTTCAAATCTTGTATATCTGTGTAGGTTACCTAGTACCAGTTAATTACTAAGTAGGTAATTATAATTACACTTTTGTAATCACTCAGAGAAGAGAAGCATGCTCTCACTTACAAACATAACTGTCTTTCTCAACCTTGAAAATCATAACGTGGCCGTAAGTGTGGCTCTGCCACTGCCACCCTGTGGGATAAGTGTGGCTCTGCCACCCTGTGGGATAAGGCTGACGCTATTTGTTTTTCTAGGATAATGTACCCGAAGGGTGCCAAACGGGACCCTATTACTAAGCCCACGCTATCCGTCCGTCTGTCTGTCTGTCTATCTGTCTGTCTGTCCGTCAGCGGGTCCTAGAGCACGAACCGTAATAGCTAGAAAGTTGAAATTTTCACAAATGTGTATATCTGTTACCGCAACAATAACAAATATTGAAAAATGGGAGATATTACAAATTAAAGGGGGTCCCCATACAAGAGATGTGTTTTTAAGGATCTTTTTGTTTTTGTCTTGTTGTTTTGAGTGCTTAAGTTGTATTGTACGACGATGATATGGTACCCTTCTTGTGCAATTCCGACTCGCACTTGACCTTTTTTTTCTGTTCGGTACCTTCGGTTTGAACCAAATTAGTACTATTACACCCTGGGGGGCTACCACAACGTCAGTTTAGATTTATCCATCAAAGTCATCACCATGACAACCATTTTCTTCTAATACGCCATAATGAGCTTTATTTTAACCAAAGACGGTGATCATAATTTTCCGGATCAGAAGCTCAATCTCCACAAAGGTTGTGGCTACCCCTGTATATCAATAAATCTCGCAGTTCTATTCTCATCAGCGGCAGTCTTGCATTAATCTTGCAGTGATCTCCATCGCTGCAGTTCAGCAGAAACCAACATTTCGATGACGGAAATACACTCTCCAGTGGTTCAGTAGTTAGTGGGGCGGACTATTTCAGTCGCACTGTGCTGGTTGCTGGGCGTCTGTGGTATAGTAATGGTATAGGGGTTAAAGGGACCTAGATTGCTATTGCTACAATTTCGTTTTGGTACTTGAGATTGGCGTTTTGCTCGTGGAAGTTTTTATGGTTGTTTAAACAGGGTGACTACGGGGTCGTGAAGCTACAAAGTAACCTTAGATTGGCCTATTGGTTAGGAATGTTATGCTGTAGATGTGAGCTCGCTAAGTCATCTTTGTTTTTTGGTACAAAAAAATAATTAAAATGTGTCCTATTTTGGTTCTGAGTCAGTTCGTAAGCGCATCCTGTCTTTTGAATTTGTCATAAATTGTTATGGCCTTTGGTTTTCACACTTCTTACTCTTCTGATTAGTTTAATAGAAAAAGGTTTTAACACGAATTGTAAGGTGACCAAACTTCAGAATTAATAAGGATATTATTCTATTAAATTTCTAACGCATAGTTGTGATTATTTAAATACTAGCTTAATAGCTGAAACCGCAATCATTTACCGAGTTAGAAACAATATGTAAGTGTCACGACACAAAAGTCACCTGTATTGTATAATAGTAGAGCTAGTTTACCTGGGCAAGAAATGCTAGAAATTAAATGATGGCAACATTGCTGCGTGTTTTGATAGACAAACCAAATCTATCTATCTATCAGCCTCCGGCACCCATTATTGAGTAAATAAAAGCAAACCAAATAATTCAATTTAAAAAACGTAGTCGTCTGAAAATGTTGCCTGCCATTATTATTTTTCTAGCATTTTGCCAAGGTATAGCGAAGCATCAAACCGTCACCGTTGATATTTGTTGTCACCCAAAACTTGTACAATTGTACATGAACAGGAAAAACAGTCGATTGTGGAAATAGACTTGGATTGAATTCAATTTGCGCTGTTTACACATATTTTTTGCCGAGTACTGGAGATATCCATTTAGAAATAATTTCTAGGCAGTTGTTGTACCTTTCATTTGCTGCGTGATTATAATTTCATGTCAATGGCCGGGCTATATTCCCCTATGGAGTTCAGAAAGAGTCGATCCTTGGCAGGGTATAGTCCAACTCTAAAGTGTCAGGAGACACAGATACCGTGGTCTAACCTAGTTAAGATTACCGTCCAGTTTCATTAAGCCCAATTAGGGCAGGTCTAAACACTGAATCATTTTACGATCGAAGCCAGATCGATAGCTTCGTCTCGCAGACGTTTAATTTTAGCCCACTCGTATATTGCCCATGGTGTCAAACTTCCCCAAATCTATGATCGGACGACGCCAATCCTGATCACTCATGCAATAACTCATCTAGATTTTACGAAGTCGATTCGGGATCTGCCGCCGTCTCTTTCTAGTTCATGGTGGAGGCGAATAATAATGTGTTCTTTTCTCGCTCAGCAGCTTGGAGCCGGGCCAAGCGAGTTTTCATGCGTCCGGTCCCATCAGCGGTAGTTTTCCGAGCCGCACGGCCGAGTTCGGTGCGTCTGATCTTAGAGACCCTTACCGCCGCTTCGAGGGCTTAGCCTACAACGGGTCTCAACTGAACGGGTTTCTAGAAGAGCCAGTGTCAAAAGACGATAGCTTCGGCGAAGCGACCTTCCTAGACTTTGAGGGAGGTGGAACAGCTGAGCGGAGACAGTCGACCTTGGATGAGATAGAGCAGGAAGTGAACAAAGTGCGTGTGGCGTTGGACGAGGACTGCAGGGCCTTGGACGATGATGAGAGACACCTGGCCGAGGCTGACAACTGGAGCCTGAACGTGTCTTGTGACAGCGGAGTCTACAACCGAGCCTCTTCGAGGGACTCCGGTCCGCATTCAGGTTAGTTGTATATCATCTGGAAGACTTAATAGGTCGAGCAACAGTGACGGGCATTACGCATCGCCCGGCCAAAGATTACGTGCTATGCCGTAGTGCCCGTGTATTTTGTGTTTCCAGTGTTTGTTAAATTATCCACGGCTATTGAAGCCGTGTCAGTCAGCCATATTAAGCCAACAAACGATGCAGCAATTAAAACGCGACCGGCCAGTTTACTAACTTGGCGTATTGTTTATGTTGCCATGTAAATTTAGAATCTGGGAATGCTACTACTCATATTGGGACCGACTGGTGAAAATAAACATGGTGTAACCTTGTCGATTGCTCGGCATGTATTTGGGTCAATGTGGTACACATTTTCGTTTGTCACCCCGGCACGATTGCAATTAACTGTTCGGAAATGTTCTACGCGTCAATTTGCGGCGGAAAATTGGAGTTTGTAACTCAATATCGCAACCCCAAGTATAATCGGGACATCGCGACCAGTGTCACTTGGCTATAGACTTTATCTTCCGTGTCGTATCTCAGATATAATGAATGGAGCGATAATTCACGTCTGTAGAAAGTATAGCGTTTGTTCTCTGTTGTTCAACAACAACAGTCATAGTAGTTCCAATTTTAGCCACTGCCAAAATTTCTGATTGTAGCGCTGTAGGCATGATGACTGTTAGCCAAGGTTCTGCATCAATGCCGGTGGCCTGTGTAGCTTTGTCTCATCATTAAGATAAAATTCAGTATTCATACAGTTTTCCTTCTGTGTTGTTTAGTTGTATATTGTCCGATAGCTTGATGATACGATCATAAATGCATACAGAAGGGATTAATATTCGATTTATATTCACCACGTTCTCACTGTGTATCTTGCCTTATTCGCTACTCCCAAACACTTTGGAAAGGTGACAGCAGTCATGAGCAGTCCCATAAGCACTAGAAGAACTTATTTGTTTACAAAAACTGAGACTTACAGAAACCCAAAGTTATCCTTTATGTTTTTAGTTAGCAAGACGACCGACGTCATACGACCAAGCATTCCCGCGCGTGAAATTGCAGTTCTTTACCACTTTTGTCTAATATTTAATTGTAGTAAACATTATTTGCCTATCACGATTTACATTTGGTCGTAACAATTTAATTTCAGTATCACACAAGTTTTATTGTACAGTTATAACAGTTTTCTAAGTCTCATTGTACTGCTAAAACAGTTTTCTAAACGACAATCACACAGCCACAGCTCACCAACCCAATCTCTCATTTCAGGCGAAGAACTCGGCCTGACGGAGAGCCAAGACATCAAGGAGAACCACGCGACTAACAGCGGCGGCGACTGGTCTTCCCTCGTCTTCGACATGTCGCTGCCGCGAGAGGGAGAGGAGGGCAGGCAGGGGGAGGGGGAGGGGGAGGTGGAGGGGGAGGCGGAGGCGGGGGGGTTTGTGGGGGGGCTGTGTAAGAGCAGCAGCGTGGTGGCGCGCGCAAGCATGTGGCAACAGCTGCAGGCGCAGGCTAAGGGTGAGTTGGATCATCGTCACATCCTGTCGAAGACCGCTGTGGCGCAGCGGTTGCGAATCTGCCTACCATGCGAGAGGTCCCGGGTTCGAAAGCAACCCCAGGTCTTGGATGTTTACATGTTTGTGATGTCGCTGTTTCTGGTTCCCACAACACAGGGTATCCTAGTGTGGGGCCAGAAGCAATGTATGTGCCTGTATGTAAATTGTTATGTATGTGACATCTGAGCAGGGGTGTCATCGTCCCCTCAGATTTGAATTTGTTCCGAAGTAAAGATGCATCGTGGTACGGAGGCGAACTGTGACACGCTTACTAGTGTACCTGCTGTAGTGTGGGTGTGTTCGGACGACAGGTACATGAGTCTGCATGACATTGCACTTACCATTAAAAGCGGATAGATTGATGTATGTGTGGTGTAGAGGTGTGCGTGTTCTTAGTTTTCGGCGACGCTGGTTCCGATACAAGCTTAGCGCCAAGGGCCTATCTCTCGATATTTGTGCTACAAACGAACCGGAATTTTGCGCCTTCACTATAGCCACTGGCGTGCGATTCAGTACGTGACTCACGGCCCTGCTCTTGCTCCGCCCTGTCTGAGCTCCCAGTGGGTGAGTGAGATAGAAATGTAATTTTTGACAAGTTAAAGTGAAACAAAGGTGTAGAAGAGAGAAGAGATCTCTTATTAGAGATAAGCTCGCCTTTGTACATGTTTTTTTTTCTAATATTAAGTTTCTGTATTATGTTTTCTGTGCAATAAAGTATAAAGTGTAGAAGGTGTGTGTAGATGTGTAAACGTGTCGTAGGTGCCTTCATCAGCGTTATGGCGAAGGATTGTTTGGCTGTGTGCTAGAATAATTGTTTTTAATTATCACCAAATCGGCTTGACCAATTTTGGTACGGTTTTCTGTAAAGGGGCTGTGATTTATTGTCGATGGTTCATAGATCGTCGATGAGTTGTTGGTTGGGGTCGCTATAATGAACATTTTGTTTAAACTCGAACGGAAAATTTAATGAAAACACAGCGGATGTAGGAAATGGAAAAGTGTGAAACTCAAGGCTAGTTGTATCGATGTACACGTGTCTGTGGTTAGCATCTTATTGAGAATGCAAATACACCAACCAAGCCACAACTATGTAACGTTCCGATATGTGCCAAGTTACCAAGGAGTATTATTCGAACCACATGTTTTACTTTCCGCTAATACAAACATCCCGTTAAAAGCTATACAGGGTGTAATAAAAGGGTGTAGTCATATTTTACGGGGTTGTTAGGGAGACCATTCTGAGAAACTTTTACTATGAAACCGATTTGATCAGAGCAACTTTATTTTTCATTGCTCCATTCGTTTCGGTCCGGGCGGCTGATTTGTATTAGAGTAGTGAAAATTAAAGTTGCTCTGTTCAAATCGGTTTCTTCTTTTGACGCCAGGGGTGGGGTGCGGTATCTGAATCAGCGCGGGGAAGGGAGTGGCCGTTCTGTACGGAGTACAATTATCTCTGCATCAACTTCAGACATGTTTCTAGATTTCTCTGTCTACCGAATAATAACTCGAACCTGTTGTAACGGGACAATATAATTGAAACAAAAAGTAAACTTTAGAAAAAACCGACTTCCACAAACCCTATTTGATTAGATTGAGTTTAATACAAACTGTAACCCCTTATCCCCCCCCCTTGGGGAATTAATTTTGTCAAATCCCATATCAGTGGTACCTTACGCTACTAAGGAACCCCTGTACAAAGTTTCATGGCTCTAGGTCCACCGGTTTAGGCTATGTATGCGTTGCCTGCCCGTCAGCCACGCATTGTATTTGTACCTAGTATTGAACAGATCTGGTGGCCATATGTGGTCTTCATCAGCAGTTCCGCATCACAATATTATGCTTACCATGTGCATTTGCACGAGTTATTATGAAAAACACAAAAATCACTATAGGTCTGCCTATAATATTTGAAGAGTTCCCTGGATTTCTCCAGGATCCCATCATCAGATCCTGACCAGGTGTCAATGGGACCAATGGGAAGGTAAACCCTTTCAAACAAAAAAAATAATTTTCCAAATCGGTCCATCCGTTTAGGCGCTATCGGGGTTTAGACATAAAAAAAAACATCCGGACGAATTGTAAACCTCCTCCTTTGGGAAGTCGGTTAAAAATACAATCTAAAGAGAAGAAAGCAAACTCTTCACCGAATGTTTTCACCTGATCCAAGGACAAGGCCATCTATCTTTACCGGGCGCATACCAACACGACACTTCATCAGCACAGCGCTAATTACTCGTAACCACATTGTGAGCTGTAAACGTTTAAGGGAAAGGCAATCAGAAGTTAGAATTTCATCCTAGGTTAACTTATTTTTAGAGGAAATTAAATAAAAAAAGGTTAAAGCCAAGCTAAGCAAGTCTAACTGAGGAAAAAACTGTGCCATTTTTATAATGATTAGATAAATAACAAGAACACAAATTCAGATGCGGTGCGGAATTGTAAAATAAAACATTGTGATTGTGACGGACAGATTTTCTAGCAACTACAGAAGACTTGTTAGGGTCATCATTCTGAGCAACTTTTACTATGAAACCGATTTGATCAGAGCAGCTTTAATTTTCACTCTATACAAATCAGCTGACCGCCTGGATCAAACGTATGGAGGGAGCAATGAAAAATAAAGATGCTCTGATCAAATCGGTTTCATAGTGAAAGTTGCTCAGAATGTTTTCCTTAACAACCCCCTAAAATATGACTACACCTTTCTGTTACACCCTGTATAAGTGTGATTTCGCTGTTTCTGGTTATCACGATACAGGGTACCCTAGAGTGGAGCCAGAATGTTTGTGCCTATAAGTATAAGTATATGAATGTTTATGTTTTATGTTTTTCCTGAGGAAACCTTCATATCTCCATAGCTTCGGCGACGGACTAACCCCTTGTCACGCAAAATAGAGTATTGAATAACTTGGTAAAACCACAGGGTGCTCACCCCATACAAATTAGGATTAGTAATCCTTCGTAAAAAAGAGATGGCGTGAGGAGTAAGATGCCATGATTTCAGTTAACATACTTCTAGGTGGCGCTAATCGTAAAATAAATCCTATATATCTTAGCGCCATCTCGTGGTATTTGCAATTATTCGATGGTGCTGCACCAAGCGTTAATGGCTTCGAACTAAAGAAGCTTCCGATTTTACGCCGGTGTCATATTTTGTTCTAGGTGGTCTATCTGTATTAGTATAATATTATAGTATCTGTGGTAAAACTGTGCCGTCCCGTACAGCAAAACTTGTGACGCCTTTATTATATATTTATGTTCATCAACACCAAGTCATACAATTCCCCTCTCAAATTCCAGGAACCCCAAAGCCGTTACTACGTCACAACCGCTCGAAGACCTCCAAGGACCTCCCTTCACTGGCCGACCGGTACAAGACCCAACCGATTAGCTACGGATCCGTGAGCCCGCCAGATAACCAGGAGCCCTACTCGCTAAGCCAGTCCAAGAGTACTGCGAATGTACTGGACAGGGATGAAGACGGTAAACAAATGCTTTGAAGAGCGCCATTTTTACAAGGAAGCAAGGCAATTTACAGAAAGATAGCTTACTGACCAAATGTAACAGGCGTTTATTTTAAAATGGCGGCATGTGATTGGCTGTTATCAGTTTAACAAGCTGCCACAGCTAATTTTTCTTCCCGGAACTAGGTACCTATGAGGAGGAATGGGTCTCTTTTCTACCTCCAACACGTCTACTAGTAGTAAGCTGTCTCTCTATAAATTGCCCTAAGATTCGAAAACTGATGTACGATCGATCGATCGCCTGCGTCTAATGGCCGATCCCAATAACCTATCTCTATACGTGATCTGCAGATTCGCGTTACATTCGACAGCTGCGCTATGGGATTTATGTCAAAATTGACACTAGCAATCTCAAATCTGCAGATTATGGATAGACGATAGGTTATTAATATTAATGTAAAAGTATACGGGCTGGTCATATTAAGGCGCTTCATGAATAAATTAGGGGTGCTTTTTTCATGTGTATTTCAGGAAATACTCGACAAATCGTAATCAATTTCTGGTATATGTAATTTGACTATATAATCTAGGGTTTTCATGATGGAAAACGTGTTTGGATAAAAAATTCTCGATAGAAAATAAATCCAAATTCAACCCTTTTTTCGATTTTTTTTCCTATTATACCGCAGTAGTAGTCAATATGGTCTTTCTATCAATTGTAATATGTGGGGAATTGTTGTTACTAGCGATGAAGATTGAAATGTAATTCCCCGAAATAGCTTATTTTTTATGTTTTTTTTTTCCGTTTTGGCGCTTACGTTGATTCAGATTATGTGCGAGCGCACAATTGCCATCCCACTTGTTCCTATTCCCGAGTTATATCCGCTTCTCACTTCCGCAATCTTCGTTGACCTTGGTTTGTAATTATTCATACCTCGCCTTAACGAGTGAATCCCGCTTATACTGCTTGTATACTTTTAGGCGCAGGCGACCGTACATGTACACATTAACTGAGCATCTTCCTGCGTTAGTTGAGCGTTGCGGGAGGGGTGACGAACATATGACGAGTCCGCGTTGAAGTCTCGCCACAGAATAATAATTACTTACTTCCATCGAACTTTTAGCACGCGGTGATAGTTGGAACTAACGCTTGATGACCAACCAGGAATGAAAGATCTGTGTTGATGACAGTCGTTGCATTAAGTCGCGTAAACGTCAGTCACAAAAAGTGGTTGTTAGACTATCGAAGTCTCGTGCCCTACTGTCGTCACGACAACACCCCTTCCGCACCAGTTCACCACACCGCAAGAACGTACCCAGTTGTGCGATATGCAAATATAGTTGAAATTCTAATTCCTTGCCAAAATCTTAAATACATGGGTTGCCATATAAAATGTCATTTTGTCTATTAGTAGAGTACTGTTTTGATAAAAGCGGCACTTTATAAATGAATTTATTGGTAGTTCAACAGATAAAAATCGGAATATTTGCCTGATATAACAAACAAATCTCAAATAAAATCGTATCGATAAATATTTCATCAAGATTGTTTAGTAGAATTCATGATCATATTGCACTCAGATATGACTTGATGTTGAAGGTGGGTTTACAGGGCGGCGCCAGTTCAACGCAACTTAATGTCAAAAAGCGGTAATTTCACCTGTCACCGCAAGCCAAAATATTGTCGGAAAGCGCATCTCCAATAGACAATGGCACGTGTTACTTTGGCATCGACGTAGTCTTTGGTATTGTTTTTGGCATTGACTTAGAAATACAGGATAGTTTGTGGTTTGACTGATGCATAACTGCTGACTCAAATACTGATACTCAAACTTGAGTGGCACTTACTTGAGTAGCAGTTTGTGTTTGGTCATGAGATTTATGTTTCTGTCTCGTGATTTGTCAATTTGCTTCGTGCTGCTGTAGAAAGAAGTGTGATTGGATTTTTCTCTGTTACATATCTATTTTCATAATATTTTTTTTATCGAGTTACCTAAGCGATATTGTATTTTTTTATTACTGTACAACATAATGTTCAGTATTGTAGTATTGTTTATTCTGAAACATTGTTTTTTTTTATTCGTTTAAAAATGGCATGTAAATTGCACAAAAACCACGTCGACGCTTCATCTCAATGTCCGCTTTTGTCTCTTTTTTGCATGTCCCCGACTATCTGTATGTCCCGGGCTCTTTTAAACACACGCACCGCACAAATGTACATACAATACGCACATTTACCGGTGACAGCTAAACTAGACGAGGACGACCCAGCGAAGCTATCCATCATGGACAAGATGAAGATGTTCAACGCGAGACTGACCCACAAGCCCCCAGCTGCCGGTCAAACCAAAGCTAAAGAAGAGGGAATTAACAGAGCGAAGAGACTTCGCACGATGCCGGTGTTAGCCAGCCATGTACAAGAGGCTCTAGAAAACAACGAACGCCTGTCGAAATCTTACTGCCAAGAGATGCCACGTAATCCGGACTTTGCCCGCAAGATGGAGTTGTTCCGTTCTGCCAGTGCGCGGAACACGTCACTAGAGTATCTCATGAGGAACAATGCCAAGTTTAGGAGCCTAGGTCTGGACTTTTTTTCTTTTGGTCTGGTGTGGCTTGATGTTTTGCTGCTATGTGTTTTTTGGTAATGGTTTTTGTTGTTGGTATATTGCATGCTGTATTTGCACGAATTTGTATACCTGTCACCGTATGATTGTGAAAACCATAATTTATAATAAAATAATATATCGCGCTATAACAAAAATCACATTAATACGGTGTCTTATCTATGTAGATATTTGTATACTTATATTAGAAAATATAAATAAACTATAACAGGCTATTAAAACTACTAGGTTTATCAATGGAACTACCGATTTGATGAAGAATAAACTATCAGTATGCTAGAATTAACCACGCACTAGTTTAAGATTTTGCTCCGATTTGGCTCCGATTGCAATTCGTTCTATCTAACACACATTATTATCAACTAATAGGTAGATGTGGTGCACGACTAATGCCATACTTTTTCCTACACGTGTATTTTGCTAAATATGTTTTTGATATGGAGATTATTGTTAACCGCATAAGTTATCTTCCTCAAAATACGTTTACTAATACAGGGTTTCGTGATTTTACTCATTCACCACGCACCAGTTTGCGTGTAAAGAAAGAAACTAGAATCCCTGGGCTGGGTTCCGTACTAAGTATCTCAGGCCCTTGTTTCAAATATAGATAACAATACCGAATGTAGTCTAAAGTCCCCATTGAGCACAAGACATTATCCCCGCGTACAAACCAGCCATCATCTTAGTACGCTGGTTCCGTACCTGTAAATTATTATCCCGTACTAAAATACGTACTACCACAAACTCAACTGACCCGTTGTCGGCGGCGCTAGCGTCAATGGCATACGTTGGGCATACAAATGACATTCCATACTGGCGACCTTAGTTCCAGACTGTTCTAAAATGTAACCCCCGAATATTGCAGACCTGGACGACGAGGCACCTGCGGAGTTAACGCAACGCATGATCACACCCGAGGTGCGAGGAATTCTGAAGTCTGGAGCCACCGCCGTGCCACATAAGCATAGCACACTGGCCAAGGGAGAGAGCTCGGAGGTATAATTCAAAATTCTTTAGTAATAATAATATGTGGCCCATTAATGTCCCCGTCGGGCCTCGGATACGAGTAAGCCATTGCCAAGCTGGCTCAGTGACGCGTTAAGCTGTAGGCCCCAGCTACTACCGCTATTGGGTGGTAACAGTCGTAAAGCTGAGTCGGAGGCCCTAATAGGGCAGCTTGATAACTTCTGACAGTCGGGTTGGCCATTAGCCCGACACCTGCGGAAACGGTAGCCGCCATGATGTTTCGGTCGTGACGTCACTCCGATAGTAAACAACGACGACTGCAAAGACCAAGTACCTACTAATTTACGTCGATGGGATACTATCCGAGTGACGTTAAGTCGGAATCAAAATGGCGAATGGTGCTTTAGTCAAATGACGAACTTAGTAGAAAACACAACTTTTTAAATTGAATTATAAAATTTACATTGAATTTTTATGGATTAATATCGACGATTCTCTTTTAGCGTTTTGGGTATCTACCTCGGACATGCATTCTTACATTGGCAATATACCGTATTACTACTTTCATTTATCTTTCTTCCAGGGTCTGAAGGACGAGGGTATAGATAGCTCATCCGATGACGATTCGGCCTCCAGTAGCGTTTCCACCTCAGAGAAGAGCTGCCTCTCATCAGACACCTCCGAGGACCTCCCCGGCCCCAAACAAAGACCCAGGTTCCAAGCCAGGAAGAACAACAAACTCAAAAACTCCCGCACCGACTCGGACTTGACCAGAACCCTCAACCCAGTCTCCCCAAAAACGTACCCCGTCCAAAACACTTCACCGAAACCGTTTTCGGTGCAGAACATCGCACCGAGATCGTATTCCGGAATCCAACTACCAGGAGCCAATGAGTTGAAGGAGCGTTTGGCTCAGAAGAAGACGGATGTTAAAATACCGGTGTTGGGCAAGTTGAGCCGGAAAGCGGAAGAGAGGGCGCTGGAGGACGATGACCCGAAGAATCCGCGGTTCAAGCGGTTTGTAAAGAAGCTTGATGAACCGGTCCAGCTGGGCAAGCTGCGGAGGCCGCCCGAAAAACCTACGCAGGTAAGCGTGGAAATAGTCTATTTTGTATATGTGTCACCGTGAATTTTTCAAACCCGTTAGATTACAATCTAACGAATTAAAATTCGTTAGATTGTAATCTGTCAATAAATTATAAACTGTACCGTACCAGGCGTGTGACACTCCGCTCTTTACCTGCAAAGCCACAAGTAGATCCGCGGCCCCGCTGCACGGCCCGACTCAGTGGGTTGCCGAGCGCCGCCCGGGTTGCACGTGCCGTTCTATCTAGCCCCGCGCGCCCCGCGTGTAGTTACTCACTAAAATGAAGGCGAAGGAATACTGCATGCTTTGTTTAATGACGTTTCGTCACTGCACAGATGAATAAACGTCACTGTCGTACTGACTGTCGATAGGATTCTGGCCATTATGTAAAAGGTTAGGTAGGTACCTTTACTACCTATATTAAATGTTATTCACAAATCTAGAATAATAATAGTAAGTGGTTCGTAGTTGGTAGTTAAGTAAATATCCAGTTTTATTTGTCACAAGAGACAACCCTTAGTTTCACGGGCCGCTTCAGACGAGGATAGAGTTACGCGACAGAAAGAGAGGCAACTTTTAGGCAAGTAATCGAAGTGCGGGCGCCGCGCTACACAGCATGAATTGTACTTTGTTGCGTTGTGCAAGGGTCGCTTTTTAGTTGAACGATTATATACAGTGTCCAATCTCCTAACTCTTTATTAATCTGTGACCGCTTCTTACAATATAACGCGTTAGTTGATAAACTGAAATGATGAATGTCTGGGCAAAGTGATGGGTCAGGGTAGGTAGGTAGACTTGTAATGTAAGAACCAAAAAAAGCATAAATGCTAAACCCTGTTTACAATTTATCGACATATTATACAGGGTGTAACAGAAAGGGGTGTACAAGCCGAAAGAGGGTAGTTAGGGACATCATTCTGAACAACTTTCACTATGGGACCGACTTAATCAGAGCAACTTTATTTTTATTAACTCAGTACATTTCAGGCCTAGCGCTCAGCTGCTCTGTATGGTGGAGTGAAAAATAAAGTTGCTCTGATCAAGTCGGTCCAATAGCGAAAGTTGTTCAGAATGATGTCCCTAACAACCCTCTTTCGGCTTGTACACCCCTTTCTGTTACATCCTGTAATGTAACAAATTTTAATTCAATAGATCATACGGATAGACCTCACGAGTTTGACCGTTTGATTTTCACCTCCTCATTTGTTGCTCGTAATTGAAGTCTCGATCGATGGGCACATGTTTATAGGTGTATCTACACGAAAAAGAGTCATTTTAGGGTACTTACTTGCAACTTGAGGTATCCCAGAGAGGTTCAATGTTCTTTGTGTTATCTTCAATCTGAACATCGTTGCAGGCGCCCACCCCCTCCCCCCCGCAAGTGACGGAGAAGCCGCCGCAAGTGCTGAAGATCACGGCGCTCAACCAGGCGGCCAAGGACAAGTTCTTTGGACTGGAGCCGAGGAAGGAGAAGAGCATTGAGGAGCTGACCGCGGCCGTCCGGAGGTTCATTCCGCCGCCGGTGCGTGTGGAATGCTAATCAATAACTTTAACATTAAAAAACCCCCGCATAAAACCAGTCTTCCAGTTTCATCACCAGGTCTCATCATCGGGTGAAATTAAAAGGTCTCATCACAACGAGTCTAATGAGTCTAAACTCGGTGGGTTTACTAGTAAGCAACCCAGGGTTCCAGCTCACACCTTCGAGCTTTACACTT
This sequence comes from Argyresthia albistria, assembly GCA_963457715.1. NCBI lineage: Eukaryota > Metazoa > Arthropoda > Insecta > Lepidoptera > Argyresthiidae > Argyresthia > Argyresthia albistria. The sequence continues at coordinate 8,350,587 of OY735265.1, read as the reverse complement.
CATCATCAGATCAGCTCAATGGTACCATATTCTCAAAGCGCTTGTCACAACGAACCTAATGAGCCCAAATTCGACGGGTTCACTAGTAAGCATCGCTCCTGCTCGATGGTACCATAAAAACCAGCTCCAAGGAATCTACTTTCGAATAAAAAAAACAATATTCAAATCGGTTCACCCGTTTACGCTCCACGTACTGAGAGACAGACAGACACACAGAGCGACTCACGTGTCAAACTCAACACCCCTTTTGCCTTCGTCGGGCGGGGGTTAATAAAATACGTGCCAGATGGTTAATTCTTTGGAACAAGCGACAGAGATCACGCATAAACCATGTAGGTTTCCGTGATCGCTCCGGAAAATTAGTTAAAATGATGACTCGATGATGATATGATGATGATGATGTCAGCAGGTGTCGAAGTCGGTGTCGACGCACGTGATGGAGCTGGGCGGCTCCGGCAGCGACGGCGAGAGCAGCGGCGGCCGCGAGGTGCGACAGATCAACACCAGGGGGCGCCACAGGTATGTGCAATACAGTATTTTCTATCACTTTTAGGTACACCAACGTCCGTCCAAAGTCCACGTCCCGCGATTTTCATCGAGATAAAGTTCCAGACCTTTGAAAAGAACCGAACTAAAGTACTGGTTCTTTTGTGGGACGTTAGACGAGATACATCCGTATCTATATAGCAAACTACACGATACAAAGTCAAAATACTTAATAATAATTAATAAACACAAGAAACTGTCCTAAAAATCTTCCGGCCTAATGCCGGCCTTCCACTTAAAAAGAGAAATGAGTGGAAGCGGAGCCAGCGAGCTGAGCAGACCGGGCTGCATACAAACAAACTCTTTCTCAAGCGGAAACACTTGTATGCAGTTCGCCATTGCGAGCTAAGCGGACTCCGTACGGAGGGGCATAGAGGTGCCCATTACACTGGCAGCGCTACCCCGCTGGACAGCGAATGAGATTGTCTGGACCAACTCCCGTAGCAAGTCTGAGAGTCGCGACGCGAGGGAGTAAAGGACTGATAGATAGATAGATAAATTCATTTATTAATTGAAAGGTACACACACAGACACATAATAAAAAAAAGCAAAATAGAATAAAACCTGGATTAACATAGGAAAAAAAACACATTTAAATAAAACAATTTACAAATCAATAATCATTTTAAGCAACAAACAAATTGGGTAGATACGGTAAGCATCACTATGTGCTATGGTAATAATTCTGAACCAACCAACTCGGAAAAATTAGAAAAATTGGAGCATTTCTGGAATTATTACGAATCCTTCCGAATCCTTCCCACTTGGAAATATGTGTAAATATGGGGAAACAATATGTTTTGAAAAGATATTTCATGGGAACGTACACACGTCGGGTAGCAGACTATTAAAACAACAAATTATAGTTTCAATTGAAGGCTTTTGCAAAGGTTTTGCAATATCAAATATCTCGCTAATGTGACACTTGAGGACAATTTTTCTCATGACATATTTTGTTGGTATGATAGTTATCTATCGGCGAGTGTGGGTTTCAATTCAATATCTTTTTAAAAACTCCTTTATTTCATTTTCTTACCAAGTGGAAGGATTCGGAAGGATTCGTAATAATTCTTGAAGGATATTGGAATTATTACAAGAACTGGAAACATTCCGGGTGAGATTGCCCATCTATACTACGGGTGCAGGAAAGCCCCGTGGTTGTCAAAGCCACGGTTAATCAAGCGACGCCTATACCCCCTGTAGTCTCGATGCTATAGTGGTTTCTCCTCAGGATTTACCCTCGATTCAACGAACTCAAGAGATTGCTGTCGAAAATTGCACTCAAATACAAATACAAATATGTTTATTTTGCGTAGATGTGGTTAAGTACATCAAATTACACAGTACTCAAATTAAATTCTTTGTCTATTTATGACATTGACTTATAGTTCAGTAATTCTGTGTTTTCAGGCAAACAAATTAATAAAGTTTTGAAACTTATGTGCTCAAAAGCTCAAAACTCACACCCCCCCCCCCACCTGACCTTACACCCTCCCCCCCTCGCCGTGAATGTAGGTCATTTTTCACATCGCGATTTTTGGCAATAAGTATATTTTTATTTTAATATGTTATTAGGCTCATGGTCATTTGTCTTGAAATTCATGAAAATGTAAGCAAAAATTGGTGGTTGGTGAGATTATCTCTTCTAAGCTGCCCGCTGCTCCAAAAATAGATAAGTCCAATAATGTAATTGGAAGACTATCCTATTCAGATACCAGACTCTTTCACTTCACTGCTCTTACGTCTAATCTTACCTAACATGCCCACAAAAAAGAAAATTAAAGCCAATTTACTCTAGATAGCAATTTTCTCAACGTCTTGTTACTGTTAAGAAAGTTATCAATTACCAACAGAAAGAACCAACGTTGGACATTCCCGTTGATTCGCTCTCCCTTTCTAACTCATTAGTAGTAAACGAGGCATTGCGAAACAGAATGATCAAATCTGGGGAATCAAGAGTACAGCTCAATTACGGATAGAAAAAGTGAATGCGATAGTTTATCGATGCGATACTAAACTCGTTAACGGAGTTAAGTTAAATAAGTGCTGCAGTGAAATAACCGGCCAAGTGCGAGTCGGACTCGCGCACGAAGGGTTCTGTACCATTATCTATAAAAAAACTGCAAAAAAGATGATTGTATGGGCTCCCCCCTAAATATTAATTTAATTTTAATTTAATTATTTATTTTTTGAGTAAATAATATACTCAATATATTGTGAACATTTTAAGCGTCTACCTGCTACCATTATCAATATCGAGCAAAAATGAGCAAATAAATCACGTTTGTTGTATGGGAGCCCCCCTTAATATTAAATTTATTTTGATTTTTAGTATTTGTTGTAGCCGCTATAAAGCGGCAACAGAAATACATCATCTGTGAAAATTTCAACTGTCTAGCTACCAGACGGACGGACGGACGGACAGACAGTGAAGTCTCAGTAATAGGGTCCCGTTTGGCACCCTTCGGGTACGGAACCCTAAAAAGACCAGTTTGTTTTGATCCCAAATACTATAACGATATGGTAAAAGGCACTATCTTCTGCCTAATCAAATAACATGACATTGAGTTACCATCGAAGCCGGATGTGCATCCAAGCCGTAAAGTGTTAAATAAATTGCTACTATAGTCTATTCGTGATAAGAATGCAGTCAAGTCATCACTGTCCGGTGGCCTAGCCACGCCCCGTAACCAATCAAATCGTTTCCAATTATCAAGCCAAGTTCACAGTGACCAGTTGAAGGCAAAGTTTCGAACGCGACGGTTTTTTCCTGTCCTGTGAGTGTGTGTTAACAGATTTAAATTTCACTGCATTCTTATCACGAATATACTGTACACAACTCGCGATATGACCAAACATGGTAATCTAGAACTGACTACACGCAGCTGAGTTAAATTGTATCATATGTATTGTATTAAGAGTGATTTTGTTGTTTACGGTAGATTTTCAAATGGTTGTGTTTTGTTATATATTTTTTATTTATTTATTATATGATCATTTATTTATGTTATGAATTTATGATATGAAGTATTCAATTAAGTGTTACCACAGAATGACTAATAGTAGAGCTCGTCTAAGCTGAAATGACGCGCCCCACTCCTTGGTTTCGTATTTACTTGTCATACAAAACCAAGGAGTGGGGCGCGTCATTTCAGCTTAGACGAGCTCTACTGTGTTACCTACTTAGCTTATTCATGTGTGCGTTTGTGTTTTACTAAGCTGCGGCTTCAGAACACTGTATGATCATGAGCGTAGGCGTAGGTTATTAATTGGTCACTGCTTAAATAAGCAGAGTAACCACAGATACTTTGATATTAACATAATTCAGGCACAACACGGTCAACTTAAGTTGTCATGCACGGCAAGGATATTAACCAGTCATACAGGTATCAACTAAACATGGCCACGTTATATTTATATTGCATTTTAACTCCATTTACCGTCTGCCAAGTCTTTGCCTATAACATTCTAGTGTTTGTAACTTTAAGGTCTTTAAGGTAGATGTTACAAAAGTATGTCAAGAACAGCGCACCTAATTCAATGCTCAGCAATAAGTGGAGATCCACAATCAAATCCGAAGTGATGGCATTCAGAATACCATACAGAGGCCTAATCGGGATTGAGAAACAAAGCAGTATTGTTTGGGATTAAAACGCTCTTTAATTTGTATCTGCCAAGATCACATCACGTATCTGCGTATGGAAAAATCTTTTTTGCTGTAAGTCGTAAAAAGAACTATTGGTCAATGGAAAAACTGTTTTGCTGTAAGTCGTGAAAAAACTATTGTTAATGGAAAAAACTTTTTTGCTGTAAGTCGAAAAAAAAACTATTGGTCAGTTACTTAAAGGTGTAGTTATTTATAAATAAACAAATCTAAATCTTATACTTATAACATAGCGTCACGCCTTTTTCCATACGGGGGGGCAGAGGCATAACAGTGGCCACTTTTAGTCAGTTATTCAATATTAAATTTTACGTCACAGGGGGCTAGGCCTCCGCAGTATGCATAACTTTTTAACCGACTTCCCAAAGGAGGAGGTTTACAATTCTTACGGATGTTTTTTTTTTTTTTTGTCTAAACCCCGATAGCGCCTAAACGGATGGACCGATTTGGAAATTTTTTTTTTTTTTTGAAAGGGTTTACCTTCCCATTGGTCCCGTTGACACCAGGTCAGGATCTGATGACGGGATCCTGGAGAAATCCAGGGAACTCTTCAAATATTATAGGCAGACCTATAGTGATTTTTGTGTTTTTCATAATAACTCGTGCAAATGCAGCATAATATTGTGATGCGGAACTGCTGATGAAGACCACATATGGCCACCAATCTGCTCCATACTAGGTACAAATACAATGCGTGGCTGACGGGCAGGCAACACATAGCCTAAACCGGTGGACCTAGAGCCATGGAAGTTTGTACAGGGGTTCCTTAGTAGCGTGGGGTAGCACTGATATGAGATTTGACAAAATTAATTCCCCAAGGGGGGGGGGGGGGGGATAAGGGGTTACAGTTTGTATAAAACTCAATCTAATCAAATAGGGTTTGTGGAAGTCGGTTTTTTCTAAAGTTTTCTTTTTGTTTCAATTATCATAACTTAACATAGCGTCACGCCTTTTCCTGTACAGGGAGGCAGACGCACAACTATGGCCACTTTTAGCCAGTGTTTCAATACTCCCATTTTGCATGACAGGGGGTAAGCTCATAACTTTTCATCTCCGTTTAATATCGCGATGAGTCGACAAGCTCATCAATCACACAACCAAAGTGTTTTATGTCATCATAACGTACAAATTAATGATTTATCTCAGAAAAGTCAACACGCTTGCTCGTTATGTACTCCTTTATTCCTAACGAGATTTTAACTAGCCGTTGTATATTAGTCTTCTAATTTCTCATAAAGGCTTATAATAACAAGTTTACAGTATAATAGTCAAAAGTTCATAAAACTGATAATTACGACTTTAATTAATACAAGTGTCACCTGGCTTCCTATCACGTAAATGGAGTACTGAATAAATGCCTAAACGATAGCCATGTTGTTTCCTTTTCTATTTTTGGCAAATAGAGTTTTTGTACTTGTGTGTTAAAGAAAGATAAAGATCATTTAGAGGCCCTCCCTATAGTCTCTGTTGCAGGATATAGATAATAAAATAATCATGCTAACATTAATAGACATACGAAAACGTATCGGCCGCGTACTTCCGCTTCCCAAGATACATCATGCAAAGTATGTACCCCACCACCTAAAGGTTTGTACCGGTTGATCACAATTGAACCGGTCCACGCGAGCTTTCACTGACGACCCAAACCTACTAAGTCACATCACAATGATAAACAACTATGAGTCACTGTGCGGGATTTCGACGGTTGGTGAATCAGGTGGGCTTTGTTCTGACATAATCGAGGGTTTAGAAATGAAAAAAAGTATTCAATTGTTACCGTAATCATTTATGGAATGCATTATGAATTTCTTGGTATGAGTCCTGTATTGAGATTTTTCTTCTTCTAGTATTTCTACTTGTACGAAAGCCTCCAGTGGAGGCTAGCAGTTGCTCCGAATATACCTCTCAGTCTTTCTCGTACTGGCTTCAAAATATCACTTTCAGTTGCATCACTAACATCACCATTGTATAATTTAATGTGGCCATTCTTCAAGAAATGGTTGTTATATTTTAGTTTTACTATCTTAAATTAAACGGATGATACTACATAACCGGCCTAATCACACAAAACTCACATTAACTGTATTATTAAGTATATCTTCATTCATGATCATGACTCACCAATTATGCACCTTAACAATACTGACTGCACCTACACCACAGAAGAGATAATCTACACAGCACGCAATTGCTATGCAATTACTTGTTACGCAATACAACACAATATAAAATACATTATTTATCAGTACAAAAAACGCTTTACATGCCCACGTTTTGAACATGGTAATAGAGACTATAGTCGTTAGTTTTTGAAACGTGGTACGGTTTATAGACATGCGTGCCCTCAAAACCTGGCTCTCCGTAACCCGTGACCATATCATGAAATGGAAATGTGTGCCTTTTTTAAGAGTTTCATTTAGAATAACTTATTTTTGTGTGTTTTCTCAAGTAGCCTTCATAATGAAGGTCAAGTTTTGCAAGGCTTGCAAATCGGCTGTTTGATGGACATTTTAGTTTTAATAGTGTGTGTGTACTTACCTATTGTAATAATTGATGTTGCATTTTAATATGAACTTGAATTAATTGCTCAAAATTAAGAAAATGTAGGTAATGTAGCTATTTCGGTAAATTCAGAAATTCCCTATGAAAGTAGTCACTGGTATAGTATACAACTGTATTGTATTAACTGTACTGTATTTAGTCTTGAGTGTTTTGACGCTACAGCTTTTTTAATCATCAGTATAAAGTCAACTCAGTTCACTTTCCTCCCACTCACCACTTTAGCACTATGCCATTAAAACCAGTTTATCGTCAATGCGATAAATAACATAATCACAGATCGTCAGTGTGCCGCCGACAGTATCAATTTAACCCTTAATAAAAACTTAATCTGTGTCAGACCACGGTGTCATGTCAAGTCGAAGACGAGAATTGTTGTCTGTGAAAGAAAGAACCTTCGCCACTCGCGGTATTACCGTTCAACTTAGCGATTGGATTTATTTATTTGGATCAAACGAGAGTGCTAAACTTTACTGCTAATGCGACAAACAAACGACACCATACCTACTTCGCATAATATTGCCCATTGCGAACACAGATTAACATGTAATATGTTTTTTAAACCATAATTTAATGACAGCTCTACATTGTGCAATGTGAATCGCTTTGAATACATACTAATTAGGTACATGTTCACATACGTGTTATGTGATCCAAGGATCCACTTATTAAATTCATTCCGCTGATGATTCTCTGTGGTTTTATCGTTTTCTTGCTCTGTGTAAAAATATACCTGCCCCCTTACTAATACATTAGTAGTGCTGGGTGTAAGGGTGGTGGTTTATTTATTGACAATACAAATTAAAGGTACATTTTTACAATAAAACGAACCGCTAGCTAACCAGATCATCAGAACCATATGATCTATTCTGTAGTAATTAGGGATGCAACGAAACGCCTTTTTGCCGATACGATACCGATACCGATACGCTTATAAAAATATCGCCCATACCGATACCGATACCGATACGCCTATTGAATAAAAAAATGAAGGTAAAATAGATAAAACACAAGTCAAGTTATGATTTTTATTAGGTAATGCGAAATATGCGAAATATGATAATAATATAATATTATGAGTGCGAGGCGGGCGATACAAAACACTGAATAGAGCGCGGGGTTTCCCCGAGCATAGTTCGTTCTTGCCTCGTTTGCAACGAAAAAGACGAAACAACGCGCGCGTTTACTATTGCATTGCATGTTGCATGTTTAACGTGCCTCGTTTGCAACGAATTATACGAGAAAAAACGCGCGTTTACATTACATTTTTAAAGCGCGAAATTTTAAATGTATCGGCCATAAAAATATCGCCGATGCCGATATATCGGCAAACCCGAAATATCGCCGATATATCGGTATCGGTATCGTATCGGTTGCATCCCTAGTAGTATTATTGACTGAAAATATAATTTCTGCAAAATAATATTGCCCATATTAGTTGCTCTATTGCAAGGGTAGTAAGGTTCACAATAATGTGTTTTTCACTGTTAGACAGTACCGGTATGAGGAAGCAGATAATTGAGCATGTTTATCAACAACTACATGTAACTATACAATATCGGTGTTAACTTCTAAAAGGAAGTGAATGTTTAAATCGAATGTAGAGCCTGCCTTTTAGTTTCATTTCGACTACTTCCCGTTATGACAAGGTTCATATACACAAATTCCCATTTTGACCACTTCCTGACTTCCATATTCGATCTTACATATTCAATACTTTCCCACTCGAAAACCTCCCAATAATTGATATTACGAGTATTTCATGAACGATATTAAGTAGTATGGCTCAATAGTGATCGCATCCGGGTAAAGGCCTGTGCCCCTCGGTAGGAACATTAATAGGCTACATTTACTTATTATAATGTATACAGATGTGCAGGAAATGCTGTAAAGTACCCTGCTTTAAAAGCAAAGTACACCGTCGCCACAGAAGAGATATGGGCCTGTTAGACTACGCTGTCGGCAGGGCCCTGTCTGACTCACTGTCTCTTTCTAGTCGTTCCATCAGAGTGAGACGTCTATACAAATCGTGCCCTGCCGACAGCGTAATGTAATAAGCGCTGTAATAGTACTCCGTCCGTCGCGTCGAGTCGCAGTTGGGATTATCATGCCGGTCTATTGCATATTTGCTCACTTGACGCTAGCCAGACTAATAAAGCTGCCGTGGGGTGCCAGGAAACGCAGGTGCCCTCAGGTGGCTGAATTACGTGTCTAGTCTAGACTTCTAGACGGACTCGTATGTCTTAATTTAAGGCGGGATAATGGCCCTAGGTCCTGGAGTCCCCGCCTTTGGGAATATATTTAGTTATGCTGTACTCTAATACCTGTAGTTAGTTAGTGCTTGCTGATAATATTTTTTTTATTTATTTACCAAAACCAAGTCTGTATCTCTTGCCGCTCCTCCGTCTGGGAAATTTGACATTTCTGTACTTAGTCCATAGATGCGGCGATGGGCTAGCCCCCGTCACGCAAAATGGAGTATTGAATCCCTGGCTACAAGTAGCTGTAGTAGTACCCCGTGTGGGAAAAGTCGTGACGCTATGTTTGTTGTGTTTTTGTACTTAGTATGAATAAGATGTTATGTCACCATCGTCAATCATACATAACTCTATTATGTTCTTCAACGAAGGGATTTTGCATTTCCGTTAGTATGTGTTTGTTTATCGGTATTTCTAGAGGCACGTGTATTCTACCGTGTTTTGTCAGGTGGTATGCTATCAATAGAATAGAGAAAAATTTGTTATATTGTGAGGAATCAGAATAAACACCACGATTTATGGCAGTCATATAATTTTGGTTTTCTCCAATATATAAAGTCGTAAAGACAGTATAAAGAAGATAGATCTTTTTCTTGATAATTAGTGCAAATGTTTCCTCAGCACGGAACCCGAGATCTCGGAAGTTTGGAAGTGCAAACAGAATCGGAATATTAAGTAGATTGAAATGTCTAGATCTGGTCTAGTCTAGACTGAATTCAATTCAAGCAGGAATCTACGACAAATTGGTAGAAAACTTGATCTTAGGTTTTCACTGCAATTTAACTTTATATTGAAACTAGAAACAGAGCGTAGAAGTATAGAAATAATTTAACAAATGATTGGAAAAGTCGATATGTTCGCGTCGTTTGAAGTTCTTGGTATTATGCCATCTTGCAATCCACAGCTGAAAAGTTTTCGCCCAAGGGGAAAGTTATCTCATTACGTCTTGGTTGCTCCATAAACTTTCTACGAATATAGTTTTAATCTCTAGTTCTTTTTAATCTTAGTTTCCGTAATCCGGCGGTGCCATTTAGTCCTACAATAGCAGAACGAATCGCTACTAACCAGCTTTTTGTACCTTAAAAATCACCCAACCGTACAATTGGTTCCCAAAATTGCAGTATGACACAATCAACATCATCACTGCCGTATATTAATCTTTATGGATGAAGAAATAAGAGTTGCGCTTCCGACTTGCGATTTCATCAGAATCTTGCAAAGCGTGTTTCGCATGGTGTTGCGATCACGATAGGTCGAGCACAGAATAACTACTTATATGCAACTTTATATGACGCTGTACAGTAAAATAGCCGTAGTAGTTACTGGGGACATGTGCTTAGACAGGGAATGCATCAGGGAATGGATGGGAGTGGCTAGGGTAGAACAGAAAATGCGCTTTGCGAAAAACAGAGGAGTATAGTGGATTACAAGAAGAAGGCCTTGCACGGACTGCTTCTCAAATAAAGTGCCGCTTTGATTGCATACTAACACTATGTAAGACCCCAAGCGAGAGAATAACGCGTTCTAAGACGAGTCTACAAACGCCAAAATCGTCATGCCATGGTCGGTCGTGTATCGGTACACTTACATATACACAATTGCACACACATACAGTTATTTGTTATTTTCTTTGTTATATGTGCATAAGCTTCCTATGCTGTGCACATGTGACAAAGAGAATTATCATTTTGTGATACCTAATTTATTATTATTTTTTCCTTCTCTTTTTAGTATTAGTTTAGTTTATTTAAGTTTAAGTAAAAAGGTCTGGCCTGAAAAACAGCGCTGTGATGATGTCACATCACTCAGAATCAGCTGAGTCCAGTCCTTTTTGCCACAAATAAAATAAGTTTAGATTACATGCTATGTTCATTTTATGTGGCAAATAAACACTTCTTCTTTCTTTCTTTCACTCATGTTCGAGGTACTTGTTATGAGTAACGAGTCCGAATTGGGATCTAGGTTAATACATCTGAGATAACAGCAGCTCGGTCGACGGCCCCAATGCATTTTTAATGGGTTGCCGTTGTTTATAGTGCAGCTTTTAACTGCTAGTGGAGTATACACTCGATTGGTCTCTCTAAATGCTAGTGCTCTTAAAATTTATATACAGTCCAAAAATAACGCCAGAGAATGTAGCTCGGCCCTTTAAAATAGGATAACCGGATAATAGGTTCCCGATAAATTCCCACGTTGCTAGTGACCTTTTAATCGGTCTCGATTTACCGAAACTGGGAAAAAACTGGATCGTGATGTGGTGGTTCGTTACCCACGCATCTTTCTCACGTTTCCTGATTTCGTCTTTCTCTACTATTTTTATCGTTACCGGTTTGACCACGACATTGAATATCCTGTCTTTAATCAACGCTCTTGGAATTTTGTTTACCTTCGTTCAACGTTTCTTTACTTTACTGCTAGTTCTAAAGAACTTCCTGGTCTACCAAATAATTTTCTCTTTCCAATTGTTCCTTGTTGGCTGAGCGTGGGTGGTCGAACTAGCTCATTTCTCTTCAATATAATTTAAATGCCAATCTAACATTTACGAAGACTTGTCATCCTTCGTGTTCTAAGGTTGGTTGAAACACGTGCTGAAGATTGAATGGCAGCTATAGGTCGTCTGATAAATGGAACGCGTCTCAAATGCAATAGGAACAACCGAAGATGACCGAAGCGTGTATAATAAAGCGTATTGCTCGACCATTGTGATGACTTCCAGGATGATGTGACTTGTCGAATATTTTTTTGTGTTTTTGTGAGAGGTTAACAGTACCTTGTGATTCGAGTGCGTTTCCTACGAGTATCAACTGATTTATCACCAAATTAATAATTAGCTTATGAAAGAGACTTTTGTGTCGGGGAATTTTATTTTTATCACACCTGCTCTGAAAATACATACTAATTATACCAATTAGAGGGAAGAAACGCCTTTATCCCGCCCTTCAAATCCTTTCATCCCAAGGTATGGAAGTTTGTATGAAAATCCTTCCGACCCAAGGGTGGGAAGTATGTATGGAATTCCATTACATACCCGGTTTTTTTTATTTTTATTTGTCAGCAGTCATACTGCAAAGAGACTAACTGTCTACTAATTAAATTTCAAGTAAATTGTTACTGGCCACATACAGTTTTTTTTTACCAGTTACCAACCTCCTTGGTGCATACAGAAAATTAAAAACGAAATTATTTTTGTATATAAAACGCGCGGAATCACGGAAGAAGTGGCTGCATGACCGTATGATCTTAGCCTACTCCAGAAACGGGCGAATAAAAAAAGGAAAAGCCCGCGCATTTTCGCAAAAACTTCGATTGATTTAGCATTTATTTCTATGCATTTATGTCTATTATTGTCTACAATTTTCCTCGTAGGTGTAATAAAAAGCACTATACATACCTCAGGATAAAGTACAGTTCCATACCGCAAATGCCATAATCTCGGTATGGAACTGTCACTTTCTTCCCTCTGAAGTAATGTACTATTATAACTAAGTATTATGTTCATATTCTCTCATGATACGATATGATGTTTCCAGTAACTTTACCTAGTCGATGACTTCCGTAAAACATTTATTTTTAGCTATATGTTTGTTTACAGGCATCGTTATCTGTTAATATGACTTATTATGAATAATTTTGTTTCCATTCTTCTGTGAATACTGTATATTGTTTATACCACGCTGTCATAATGACTTCGGAGATGAATGCAGATGAATCAAGAAATATACATTATAGTCCATAATTGTTGCAGCTACTATTTACGACCGACAACTGAAATGTCGACGGACACTCCAAATTAAGAGACACTTTATTTGAGTAGCGGTCTGGGCATTCGGCCAATAATCTAATATTCTTCACAATACCTCGCTTGTATTAGTCTTCATAAACAACAGCTATATTTTAATAAGGGATGGGTCAAGCGTCTTGTCTATTGTTCTATGTTGAGTTACTAGTCTGTTGTGATGCTTTTGTATGGAAGTTATTGTGTATTCAATGTTGTTGTCGTACTCGCTGTATGCTCGCTGTTGCTATGGCTGGTCTTCTATATTTATTGGATATGCAATATCTGTCTCAATGTATCGTTGGTTCTCGAATAGTACCGATACTTTAAGCATAAATCCTGAAATAACTTAATAAATAAGGGTTTGATATCAGAATGTCTGGAATAAAGGTCAATCTTACTCGTATTCGGGTAAAAGCAATGTTAGCAATATTATTAAATTATAATAGGCTATTTTAAATTTAATAGAATCTATGACTACCGCACAGGTGCTGTCGAATTTCAAGCTGTCTACTACCTATGTACGAATGTTAATAGTTTAACTTATTATACTTTACTTTACTTTTATACTTTATTGCAAAACATAATACAGACACTTAATATTAGAAAAAACATGTACAAAGGCGAGCTTATCTCTAATAAGATATCTCTTCCAGCAAACCTAGGATTATTATTTTCATATTGAGGTTCATTCTACATTCCAATAGTCCCGTCCTTTAATAATTCATTGCCATCATTATCACTGTCATAGTTATCGGAGCCTAAAATTACGTCAAATATATTTGGAAATATTACAAAGGGTGACGCAAACGGTTGCGAAGGGCCAGTGACATAACCACGATTGCATCCCCGTCACGGAAGAGACGATGCCACAGATCTGTCCATTGTCCGGGTTCTGACCTGAGAAGAACAGTGTGTCACAAATCACAATTCACAACTTTGTCCGTTACGGTTACCGCTTCTGACGTTTTTCTATCTACTTGTACTTATGTAGATACAGATTTCGGACATCTCAACTGATACTTGTCGCACCAACCACAATGTCGCAATAAACGTTTTGAGTTTGAGTTTGAGCAGCGTCGATAGGATGATCTCACTGTTATTAAATTAAAATTCTATTTTAACTAAGATAGGTACCTAATATTTATCAAACACAAATGTTAGATGTAAGTTAGCTTTTAAGACATTGTAGTGCCCTTACAGGGTTCATTGTTGGATATAATTTTGTAAAAGTGTACCACAATGACGCAATAAATATATGAGTATGAGTATGAGTACTTAATAGTATCTTCTCAAATACCGTGTGTGGTTCTTTTTCCACCGAGTACCTAACAGAGAAGAACGTGTTTTAGTTTGTAAATTTTAAATCTATGGAGAGTTTTGGTAACTTTATGACGTTCCCTATGCTATCAAACACAGCTATGAAAGTAATGTTAACATCCTTATCTCCGCCATTAATTCACCAGCCTCGCGCGATGACCACATCCACACGTGTGTATGCATACGATCGCCTTTTGTTTTGTTTACACACCTCATAGTAGAAAGATCCGTTACTAGGGAGCCAGCTCGGTTAATCGATCGGGTTCATCTTTCTCTTTCAGTTGCAATGGGTGAAAAAGAGAAGGTTGTGGTAAAGCGATAGGTTTGAGACCGCCTGGCGGATCGAGGTTGGAGGCCGGGTGCTTCACTGACGGCGGCGTATTCAGGTGATGGAGCTCAGTCTTGCGCGGTCTATGCGCGCGCTCGCACCGCAGCCAACCGGCCAAGTAAAACAGCTGATCGCAAATACAACCATAACACACCAAAATTTATCGAATTTTTAGAATAAGGAATTTTCTTTTGGTAGATTTGGGTTTCTTCTAGACCTTACAAGGGCCGTCTTTGCCGGTGCTAACCGATCGATAGCCCAAAACCGTCGCGCGCTTGCAATATTTTGGTGCAATATGTTAAAATATGTGCAATTTAAAGACTGATTGTAGTACTGTAAATAACCGCAAGTCTCGTATTTCAAGTGCAGTGTCCGTGAGAATGGATTTCCGCAATTGAGTCCTGCGGCAAGTGATCTCAGTGCATCTTCACCGGCATTGTTTACCGCCAGGTTTGTATACTCCATTGTAATATTTAAACTAATTGTTTGCTATGTTTGTACACATACGTCTTGTTCTTGATGATCTAATAGTTCCAGTGTTTCGATAACACGCGATTATAAGCCGTATGTTGTGTTCTCTGTTGAATTGTTGACTTAATTTCGTGTTTAGATATCGGGTTTATCTGTTTGGTCATTATCATTAACTTCGTTTGCCTTACTACTTTCAATATATGTTACTTCCAAATAGCACGTAACATGACCGTAAAATCCCAGTGGTATTATCCAAGGACCTGTCAACATTGAATCCGTAGACACTCTCCCATTTTTGACTTTGTACAATAGTACATAGCTACAATTTCAATTTTAAGTTTGACCCCAACAGATTCGCACCTATCGATTGGTCCATCTCATTTGCCTCAAATTCGTTTGCTTGTATATTGTGTATTCGATTAGACTCCAGCACCCCTCATCCCCCCCTCGCCCCTGACGTCTCGCCGCCACCCCCTCTGACTGTGAACTTGAGGGGTGCGTTACCCTCCCGGCTCTATGGAGATGGCCCGGGTCATCAACCCAGAGCTTTGCTCTATGGGTCTGATTAGATCCTTTGTGACGATATTTTGGGAATGGGCTCATTATGGATGATGCAGATTGATACTAACGTGCACCTCTATTTATTTGTAGCAAATCTATTACAGAAACAATTATCCATCTTTAACAGTTGTTTAGTGAAATTCCTTCATATGATACCTAAATATATTCATGAAGTATTTGTACTAATGTATTAAGAATTATTTAGCAGTCGATATACAGAAACTGAAGCAATTAAATCTTGTCGGAGTCTAAATCATACCACTAGAAAACACGCGGAACATGTTATCAGCAATCGTGGCATTATGGGTAGTATGTTATGTTATGGTTTGTGTCGGTAATTGACTGTAATAATGAGTCGAGGTAATACTTTATCCGCAACTGTGTTTTTATCACGTATCTCATTTCAGTAACTGCAATGGTATTTTAAATGTTTAAGTTTTGATATAGGAATTTATCTGTGAACCTTGTTAGATAGATGATTTTCAAACTTTTATTAAAATAAAAACTAAAATGTATGTATAATTAAATAGTGTAATTGAACTGTATTTGCAAAATGTAATGTTAGTATAATAAGAGCCCCTAATTGGCCTAGGTATAAGTTACTTATTGTGCTGTACATTTTTATATTGTGCTGTGGGCTCAGTTCCCAAATAAACAAATAAACATTCACTTGCTTTTGATTATTGCGATCTAGCCTTGTAAGAATATTCTCAAACCATCCTATTTAATAAAGTTAACATGTGGGGTGGAAGAGGCACAATTGTGCCCACTTTTAGCCAAATATTCAATGCTCCATTTGCCGCATAATTAATAGTATTCCATTATCGTTACGTTTGTTTGTATTACTTTCGTAGGCGACTACTTAAAAACCACGTGATAATCGAAACACATGCGTTTTGGTTAAAATGTTATCTCTATATGTCTCTCTTAGCACGCTTATTTGGTCAGTTGTTCCGCACAGCATGAGTTGAATGTCAATTTGCTTCATTCAAAGCGCGTACGCAGCTTTCCTCTTATTTTCTACAGAAAGTCCGTCTTCTCTTAGATTTAGCTCGCACGTTTCACCGACTTTAGCATTGCAGGAAGAGGCATTAGGTTTGGCGGTAGAAAGTCGGCTTGATAAGATGATTTGCATACTTATCTGTTGCAATTGCAATAGCTGAAACTTCCTTTACGGTTGATGGATGGCTTGTTAAATTACTTAAAAAATATCCCATCAAAAATACGTTATTATGTAAGTACTTAAATATTCTACTTCTACTAGTAGTAATGTTTTGTTCTAAAGATTATATGCCTTCTGGCTGGTCAGCTCATAAATCTCGGCTACATATATTTACAATACTCGCTAAAAGGGCTGGCCCCTCGTTTACAATATCTTTATTGAAATCGTCTGTTACGTTCTGTCCACGATTGTTGTATCTGATGGTACTCCCATAGTCGTGTGCACTCGAGCGTGCCTCCTCTTTTTTATTTGGTTTGTATAAAATAAAGATTGTATTACAATTATAACCTCTAAACCTAAACTATACTGTAAATCCGGGTCTCGGAAATTGGATCCATTTTGGTTGTTTTGCTTGTGATTTAAAATTCTGACCGTTTGTTGTTTCACAACTTTTGGGTCATTTAATAGGCGTACTATTGCTCTGTTACTGTCGTTACTTTCTATGTCATCATCTGTAAAGTACTGTATAAATGCACTCACACACACACACACACCCTGCACATATTACTGTACACTGTACCCCACCTTTAAGCACATATCTATATCTATATTTTACTGTTTTTCTAAGTTACTTGCCTACCTGTCTCTTGAATGTACTCTCACCGTCCTTATTTGACTATTTACATAGTGAAATCCTTAATTGGCCTAGTTATTTAATCTATATTCTTGTTTAATTTTTATGAACGTCTGTGGATTTTTGTTCAATAAATAACAAAATAAAATAAAAAAATCTAACCAAAACTCTACTTTAAAATAGTCTACTCTGAATTAGGGTCTTTTGGGGTTATTGACTCTGTACTATGGTAGTACGATAGTCGTTATTTTCGACAAACTTTTTGCGAAGCTAAACCCACGTGTTAATGTTCATTGTATCAGCTTTATCAATGTTTGTATATTTTTCAAGCTTTATAAGCTTAGATTATTGTGGTTAGAAATAATTTCTACAAACCTCGTTTCAAGGTTAGACTGTCACGTCGCAGCCAAGCCTGTAATCAGTGGAGTGATTGCAATTTTTTATAACTATGACCTTCGCTTCGCGTGTCGTTTTTTATACCTGGTTATTTCTCTCTACTCACTAAACCGTGTATTGTTTCATAATTTCTAATTGATGCTTTTTATATGCCAATCCTGGTACTTCACTACAAAATTAGACTGTTTCACCATACTTTGTACCTATACTATTTTTTATTTCTTTTTTTCCAATGTTGTTCCGAAACACTTGAACCTTTTGTGCCAGTATCTTTGAAAGCAACTCTGAAGTGGTTCATTTGGAGTGTGTTCCAAAACTAGAGTGTTTAGAATTTAAAAGCGTCGTGCGTGACAATTAGCTGATAGGTTCAGTCCGGGTTCGTTTCCTGCCCGTAGATATTTTGGGATTGTTGACAGACATGTGGTCTGTTCACTGGGATTTCGGCTTTTTATCTATCATTGCATATTATTTAGAAAGAGTCGTTGTACCTTTATTTAGATAGACGCTTGAAATTAGGAAAGAATGAAATTGAAACTCAACAGAATGTTATTAATTATATCTCAGAAATTACCGATTTTGTATGTAAATGCTTCTAAAAGTAGAATGCTCGTATATCCCTCAAGTACCATTAAGTATCAACGAATAACATTCTTATCATAGAATTCCCTTACGTCTAATAGATTGCCTACCATTAATGTTATTGCATTATTATGCTGATAATATTCATGATTTATAGCTTCAATAGCGACTCATACACTTCTTGCAATAAATTCCTTTGAACTATTTCCCATATTTTCTTAAACATATTCCAGCTCTGAATATTTTTTTCGTATTTTTCTGTGCAATTGAATTGACTGTGTCCATGACGTTTCATTTCGTAATAATTGTTCTGTTATCATATATTTATTCTATTTAAGTGTTCCTGGTACTGTTTGTGCCGTTACTTACACTTGTGCGTATAAACGTCATCAAGAAGCGTGTCTGATATTTGTAACAATTATATTGTAGCATATGAAGGTAGAATACAATACACATGATTGCTTTATCTAGAAACCTCGTTCAATGCAGATGTATTGTTTGTCCTACCACAAGCCGTGCTAATAAATAATAGTAGTTTATGAAACTGTTGCATAATGAGGGGTATTAAAACATGAGTGGGTTTTTAATAGTATCGCACGAGAGTTTTAATACCTAGTTATTTGCAGTTTCATACACTACTTTATCTACTCTCATACTTAAGTGTGTCTCTTAGAAAAATCAAAGTTAAAACATGACAATAATTCCACATAAATCAGTTCTTACACACAACCAACAAAACGTTGTCACGTCACGTTGACGTTTTGTTGCCGCCAAAACCCAGGATATCACAGCGCATGCGCGGAGCATGGGCCACAGTATCATACCTCAGATCAATGAACCTCTTTGTTTAAATCTTCCTGCCTCCAAGTACTTATCAAACACTGAGTGGCTGTTTGGTTGTCAACTGTAGCTAAAAAAGAAAAGTTTCCAACGATACAGACTATCAAATCAACACATTGGCTATACGGTTTCAAGACCCTTTCCCAAAAAAAGTAGAACTGTATCGTTATGGAAAAAAAGTTTAATAATAAAATTAGTTTTTTTCGGGAAGTAGTGTTATTTTTTATTTTATTTGATAATAACGATAATAATAACAGTATTGCGTTTATAAAGTACGTCATTATGAATTCGATTTCATGTTTGTAATTCGAACTTTATGACATGAGAGTAGATAATAGATGTTAATTTCTACTATGTAGATATTAATTCTTTGAATTGTTTGTTATTGTTATTAATGTATTATAGTGTCATAATAATCTGTTACCATTAACTCTTTATATCAGAGAAAGGACTTTACTCAATAGTGTGTTCAAGATTCTGGATAGATAGATATCATTAAGATTTTAAAGCAAGTTTTAGATCATACAAAATCGTGGTCCGATCAAATTGTACTATTGCAACCTAGTCCAAATGACGCACGAAAGGAGTTCAAAAGGTTAGTTGAAGAGAATGCGGCAGAACTCACACGAAAAATTACATTGAAACTGGATCAGGTCATCGGATATGTAACAGTTTAATATAAGGCTACTAGATTCGTGCGAACGGGGTCTTAGTACCATTATGCTAAATCTACAAATGTATTTTACACTAATGATTTAATTAACCAGAGCCACACTGTCTACTTTTGGACCTTATACCAGAGGTAATGATTGAAAACGTTGATTTTGTTGATAGTACGAAAATGTATTGCATAACAATTTGCTATCGTTAGAAGCTATGCGTTTTTAGGGTTCCGTACCCGAAGGGTGCCAAACGGGACCCTATTACTGAGACTTCGCTGTCCGTCTGTCCGTCCGTCCGTCCGTCCGTCCGTCCGTCCGTCCGTCTGTCACCAGGCTGTATCTCATGAACCGTGGTAGCTAGACAGTTGAAATTTTCGCAGATGATGTATTTCTGTTGCCGCTATAACAACAAATACTAAAAATCAAAAGAAATTTAATATTAAGGGGGGCTCCCATACAACAAACGTGATTTTTTTGCTCATTTTTGCTCAATATTGATAATGGTAGCAGGTAGACGCTTAAAATGTTCACAATATATTGAGTATATTATTTACTTTAAAAATAAATAATTAAATTAAAATTAAATTAATATTTAGGGGGGCTCCCATACATTTTTTTTTGCGGTTTTTTATAGATAATGGCACGGAACCCTTCGTGCGCGAGTCCGACTCGCACTTGGCCGGTTATTTTTTAATTTCTACTTATTTCAGCCTCTGTCTCTATTTAAAAGCAAGAAATATAGGCCTTCAGTACCTTCCTTCCCTTCCTTTCTGTACAAAGAGATTTGGCCTCGCAGTATTCCATCAAGTACTGTCGTGTAAATACGATGTAATTTGTGCCACACGCGATATCGTCATCAATCAAACCCATTCGGACACGCAAATTGGCTGTATGTATGTATGTTGGCCAAACTGTGTGTGACCAATTTTCAAATTGGCAGGTAATAGCTTCCGGTTATACTTAGACGACTTTATTGTTTCTTTTCCTTAGCGTGACTAATTTCCTCCAGAATTTCAGATTGAATCAGTCCGCAAGACGCGGAACGGCAATATACGCTGCCCTGGATTTCCTCTCGCGTTGGGATAGCAATTTGATATTGTTAGTTCTTCCTTTGAGCATCTAGCACTTTCATTCACAGCGCTGCTATAATATCATAGGCATTATGTGCTGCTCTAACTACTGCTTTTTTGGGAACATGTCAGATATATCGTTTGCTTGCAACAAAAGTTAATTTCTTTAACCGAAATCTATAATAGACTTGCGTGTCCACCTGCTAGTCTCCAAGGAAATCCTTATCGGTCACGTTTTATTCAATAATGCCGTAATTAATACGAACAATGAGAACATTGTCATTCTATTCATGGTTGACAAAGAGGAAGCCATTAAAAAGTACATTGTTGACTCTAGAGAATTTAACACTATCATATCTAACTTTTATGGTCCAGTTTTCCGTTGCTTTTGTTTGTCTGTGAGTATGACTATTGTGTGTATGTATGTTATCCAGGTAGGATACATACATCTGACTGAACTAAAAATGTTGTATGCTTGTTGGCTTTGTATGTCCAATTCTATAGTATCGGGTCTGCTGATGTGAAAGCCACTTTCTCTCTGTTTTATATGGTCCAGTTATGATGGCAGGTCAAAGGGCTGTTACTATTTATCTTTATGCGCATATAATTTGTGATATCAGTCTTTTTACTTTCTTTCGTAACATTTTAATAAGCTTGTAATAATGTCGTTTATGAATTGGTATACGTAGGCTTTTGTTTCGTCTCATTGACCGAGCGAGCGAAGCAAGCGAAGCGTCTCTGTTTCAGGTTTGGGCAAAAATGCTTTCGTATGTCCGGTTGTTCTCCTCTACAGGTCGCATTTATGAACCGATTCTCGTGAAATTTTGTGAGCAGGTTGGAAAAATAAATAGAATTTTTTACTCGAGCCAGTTTTTAGATTTTTTCAAAATGGCGGAGTTATGGGGTTTTAAAATGTAAAAAAATCGCTGCAACCCAAACGGCTCGATGGATATTAACAAATGAGGTGTCGTTGGATTCGTAAAGACCATGAGAGTGAAACAGACTATATAATTTTAGTAAAAAGTCAATAGGTTGTATTAAAGATCGCGAAATGTAGTTTACAAAGTTATTGGTGCGGCTACTTTCATACTGCATGTACGTAACCAGGTACATTCATAAGTTTGTATGTGTTATTGAAAGAAAATTATTTGGGTTATTTTTTTTATGTGTGTTAGCAGTTCAGCTTTCCCACCGACATACTCGCGAGGTCTACAGCTCACAGAGCCACTAGTAATAAATATGTCTTACTTATTACTTTCAACTCCTATTTAAATCGCTGATATAGCAAAACATGATGCAAGGTATCATTTTAAAATGTCGCGCTACTAAATAAAGGCCTCTAGAAGCCACAAATTGTCCGCATTCGTATAATATAATCGTTAGAGAAATTAGAAATAAAATAGCTTCCGTATAAAACTGAACCGAATGAGGCTATCCGTCTTATCTAATGTTTGTAATTACCTTCTAGATTAGGAAATACAATCTCAATGAGATCCACAATGGGACTCATTTATTTGGTGGTATTTTGCATACATCCGTTGGTTGTTTTGAAGCTGGGCTTAGCTCATGCATTTTATCTTTTGTAAGTAGAATATATGGGACCAGAATTATGATATTTGATACAATAATCATACCTCTCTATAATAAGCACACACCAGTTTTAACATCTTGTCGTCTATCTCTCTGAATACATGAACTGATCTCTTATAAAAGATAAATAAATAGTTAATTGTAATCATATATTGTAATGAAAATACCACCTTCAAAAGTTTTGATTCAGAGACTCTCCTACCATCCAAAACTAGTTCCGATTCGACGCAAATGATCTCAGCAACAAACCCCGAGAAGTCAACCATTTCTGGCTTCTCCAAATCACCTGCTAAACTCACCGATGGAAAGCGAGCGATGGTGTGTGAAGTAAAAGTACAGCCGGCCAAGCGTGGGAGGCAGACGTCCTTAACTAGCTGACAAGTCAACTAACTAACGGTTAACAGCTGCTTGAAGGGACTGCGGTACTTAGCACGCCTACACTTTGCTATTCCATGAACCGGACGCTTGGTGTTTTGTGGAAAATGTTCCCAGTGTTTCCTTACGCACTTTCCTTGTACGAGTGCCTCTGGGGGGCAATACTCGCCCATTAAAATTGAAAGCGTATAGACGTTAAATATTGTCATTTTTGTATGAAATATAGTAGACAATTGGCGTCTACGCTTTCAAGTCGTATGGGCGACGATTGCCCTCCTGGAACTTGGTAATTTTACTGCAAGTACGTGTTTCATGTTTTGCAAGTTTATTATCATGACAAGTCATGACATTAAGTCAGAGTTCCCTGAACCATCATCATGAATTATTCTCTATTAAATCCTATACAAATCCTTGTACAATCCTTTTACTTATTTACTTTTAGGACACCCATTACATTACTATAGGGATAGGCATCCATTATTGAGTAATAGGCCTCTACTTGTCGTCATTGATACCAAATAAATCAACATAATATAACTCTATACGTGATGTTGAGTTATATATACTCCGACTTGTATTAAATATACTCTGTCATTGATTCACACCTCTCATTTGAAATGTGAAAATTTATCACTATTTTGTGTTAGAACTTTTATACCTACTTAGGATACATCTTAGTTACATACGAAACCTCGTTCCTATTCGCAAGTTACCTTACCGTAGGTAGGTGTGCTATAAGAATTGCTAATAATTGAAAGGTGTCTTGCCGGTTCACCTGCCCTCTTGCGAATTGCAAAATTGTCGCGTGGGACATGCAACTATTCCTGCTACATTTAGGTTACTGTAGCCTCTATTGCTACTCAATAAGGAGCACCTTATAAGGGAGCTGTAAAGAGGTCAGCGGATGTTATGTAAGGAACTAAGAGCCCTTTTTGGTTGCACAGTGTGTGTGCTAGTTCACAGGTTGGCAGGTTGCTGTTTTCCGCGTTTTCTTCTTCCGTATGCGGAGTGAAGATTGATTGCAATACACCGAGATTCTGTTAGAAATAAACTCCGTATAAAATCTTTGGTTGACTTACCCTGAGTTAAACAAAGACATAAACATTTATTACATACAGGCACATACATTGCTTCTGGCCCCACACTAGGATACCCTGTGTCGAAACAGCGAAACGATTTTGAAAAAGGTCACCTTACTGATTTAAGGGCGAGAATCTCATTGGCATTTGTTTCTAATGCTAATAAGGATATGCTAAATTCAAAGTTTCTTGCAACTCAGGTTTAGTAAGCTTTGGACTCATATAAATACTTCGTGATGAAATCCTTCGTCTCTGTATCGATGTTTTCAAGTTATCAGCAGATGATCGAGCTGTTCAGTTGTCAGATTTTATATTTTCAGTTGTAACTTTGTAACGAATCATTATATTGAATGTAATGTAATTAATTATATTGAATGATCCTTTTAACTTATTTGCTATCATATCAAACACCTTTTCTTACAATCTTCAAATTTTAAATAAAAATATCGGTGGATTTGATTTAAAATCGTGTAACAAAGCTTTCATCCTCAAAATATTTTCATTCAATTCCTAGGTGTTTATGTTTTGGATGCAATCTGCATTCGCTAGAAATGACAACTAGTGTCAAATTAATCATTCTAGTTGGTCAAAAGTAAATTTTTGATGGATGTTATTTCTTTTGTAAGATTTCATCATCATCATAATCAATAGATAGAAGATTAGAATAGAACATAAATAGTTTATTTTGCCTTAAAAAAGATGGGTTTTGTCTGTATCTTAATTAATACTTTTAAAACAATTACTGAATGAATCAATCCAGTTTTTATTGTTGAAATGATTAAGTACCGATAATGTTCAATGCTATGGCTACTTGTGTCAGTGTCCGAGGCGTTTCGTTCGACGTTGACGTATGATTTCTCACTTGTCATGGCTCGCTCATGCCTGGCCACGGCTAACATGACCCTGAGGTTAATCAGTTACTTGGTGAGAGAAACGGGGCATGCATAGAAACTATATTTTCTCCTCTGACATTCAAATTGCAATTAACAGTTTTACAATCTCTTCTCCGATGTTCTCTTGTATTAACAATTTCTTATTTCACTGCGGCGCGG
This sequence comes from Argyresthia albistria, assembly GCA_963457715.1. NCBI lineage: Eukaryota > Metazoa > Arthropoda > Insecta > Lepidoptera > Argyresthiidae > Argyresthia > Argyresthia albistria. The sequence continues at coordinate 8,325,666 of OY735265.1, read as the reverse complement.
TGACTTGTCCAATCGATTTCGATTCTACACTACCACTAGATTCCAGTGTTAACTCTACTAGCATTTTAACCTACCTCGCTTATTTATTTCAATAGTTCCCTAAGTTACAGTTTTATGAGTACGTTTACACTTTTGTCTGTAGGATTATGCATTATGATTTACCCAACGCCGTATCAACTCACAGTGCATCACAGTATACCATTCTGTGCTCTGTGGTACTTATCACAGATTAATTAACGCCCTGTTGCCCAGCTGATGCGTTCACAGATGCAAATGCGTCTCTGTCCGCAGTCGGAATGTTAATTTATCGTTCTACTTGAGATGCGACTATGACCGGGACCTGTAATAGAGTGGTCTGTAATACATGAATTTATGTTGATGTTCGTTGCGCCTCAACTCGTTGAATGGTGATTTTATGTGGGCAATGATTTCATGTTTCCAGTTAATTATGTAGGAATGTTAGTATTCATTGCGCTGTACATGTAAAACCTACAATGCACCATGCATTATTTTTTTTCATTTAACATAGTATATTTAGGTGTTGATTAAATAAGGTATTCTGCATACATTTGTGATAGACTCCATATCAATTACTTTGCCGCCACCCATCGCGATAGGAATTCGAATTTCGAATCAGTTTATAGGAAATCGGAACGCTGTTAATCTATTTTGCGGCGGCTAACCGAACTAAGGACAAATGGGCGGGAAATTATCAAAATGGCGCTTGGGCTGCTGCTGGTCGTTCTCTGGTCCTACCCAGCCGGAGTGAGCGTGGTACTTTTAAGTATTTGAATATATGGATATTTGCGGTTAATGCGGTCTCGCCATTACTTTGTCCGTTTCACATAGAATTTCGTGTACTCTACAAATTATTAGGATACACCTTCCCTAAGCTATCTATGTAAGTATGTACCATATTATACTGTCGTGAATTGTTGAAAATGATCACGTTGCTAAAACCGTTGGACCACGTTCAGCTACAATATCGGTCGATGGTGCAGGTCGCACGACACGCGTCGATGGATCCCGGTGAAATTTCAGAACGTTTTTCACGCGGGCTTCCTTTCAATTTGTCTTTCGATGCGGTTTTCGATCGCGTCTCAGCCGTTACTGTATTGTAATTGAAACCAACTGTCGATCGTGACGAGAAATTTCCTACGGACCACAATTCTATGAACTTAGAGGTAAACGGGATGGGGGCGTGACATTCTACGCGAAATTCGATTCGATCGATTCTTTAGGCGTTCACTGTAAACGAAAACTTTTAATCGAGTAGGCGGCCATTTATAGGTACATTGATACGTTCAGTCTTCTATCAGTTATTGCTTTCAATAAGGAACTTGTTACGTACTAAAAGCCGCCCATTCAATGAATGGGTACATTAGATTAGTCATAGACTATAAGTATCAGCTTATCAATGAACATAAAAAGGTTGTTGTAATCGCGCAATCACAACAGTGAATTTAGTGATTCATTAACTTTGATTTTCAATTTCAATACAATAAATTGATCATAAGTTGAGCCCTGTATTAGTTGGACACGGCATTTAGAAAGTCTGTACGGCATAGAAACTGCAGCTCCGATAATAAAAGCTTATCTACAATTCCTTCGTGACTATATCTACTTTAGTAAAGGTCAGAATTAACAACTCATTTAACAATAAGGTCATGAGATTGGATACTTCTGACATTGAGTGAGTCTAACAGTGCTTAGAGCGCGTCTTCGATATCATCATCATCGTCATAATGAATGTGTGACATTTCATTTCATTCATGAATATGGCTCTGTATCTCTATCTGCGCTTAATCAGGACTTTTAACTTACTTTTAAATTAAACTATGCAAGAGTTTTAAAATAGGTGTGTTTAGCTTACTGCAAGGACTAGCCAAGCCAAAGCGTTGAAGCCTTAATTGTTCTGTCTTTGTAAACTTTGTGTAGGTGCTAATTTATAAATACCACGATACCATTAGGGCGTAAAGTATCCAGTTAAACGTTTAAAAGTCTAGCAAACCGCTGTTTCAACAGCCACTTGGTTCTTTAATAACCGTATTTAGTTTGAAGAATGTTACTTTTAAAGATTTAGCAAAGTTAACTGCTAATGATTTGTAATTAGACTTATTAATCCGCTAATTTGTGTATTTCAGGAGTTTAATGTTCGAAGTGTAGCCGACGTGGTATCGTCAGTAGCCGGTGAAAATGCAATCACAAGGATGTAGGATATGCTTGAGTACTAATTAATTATAATTAGGTGTAGGTCTTTAAGCTACTTTTACTGATGACGAGAATGATTATGATGATGATGAAATCTTACAAAAGAAATAACATCCATCAAAAATTTACTTTTGACCAACTAGAATGATTAATTTGACATTAGTTGGCATTTCTAGCGAATGCAGATTGCATCCAAAACATAAAATGAGTGAAGAATCCTCTGCCACCCCATCTGGGAAAAGGCGTGTTATGCACATCTCTAAATCAACCGTCTTTTGTTTTTAATGGTCAAGGGTGTGTCGGTTTGCTGGCGGTGTGACTACGGATAATTAAAATTCTCCGTAGTCACACCGGTCGGTGTAACCACGGAGAAAAAAAATCTCCGTAGTCACACACTGGTGTGGTAAAATGGTGTGACTACGGATCGGTTGGGCAAAATAATAAATCTTAGATGACAGTGTTCCAATTGCGCCGATAGGCGCAACACTATGTCCTGTTCGGCAGACTCCACATACGGGATTTGTGCCCTTCGGAGCCATCGAAACACTATCGCTATTACTGTTTCATACAAAAATGGGACCCAGACGTAAGGAATTAAAGTATTCCATGTAAATGGACCCTAAGCCGGGATAATCACTCAACTAAGCGAAGTCACATAGCTTGTTGCTATGGAAGCTTTATGTCTTCACTAACCCTTCATTATGCGTGCAAATCCCAAGTATAGTGTTCATATAGTCACTGTATAGTGCATCATCCTACAGGGCTTCACTTCGCTCCGACACGGACGTCTACATTGTGTAGATTAGACGGTACTTACCTGTTTGATGCGAAATAATATATATTGATCGTGTTGAAAACGATGCGAAAACTCATAATTTTACAAAAGGGAACAGAATAAGACAAAATCTAAAAATCTTATTTGAAGAATTTTAAAGCCCCTAAGAAATCAGCTAAAAATGTAGATAATATTTCACCAGATTACTATTTTGGTTCTATCTACTTTATCCGGTGTTGCAAAGACAGGATCGGGCAATAATAAATATATTTATTTATTTAATAACAATTAATTCATCATGATTATGAATGTTCGATCAGTATCGAAGAGCCTGGGAAACCGTGCAAATTCAAGGCAATTGCACTTTAACTCCAGGAGTGCGTTCTCGCACATGTTACAGGGTTTCTCGATCATAATGTGGTAATTTAACATCGATAGCTATAAGGTTTAAGGTTTAATGACGTTTATTATCACTCAAGACACAGGTCACTTACGTGATAACATAGTTAAAAACACATTAATGTCCGTCGTCGGCATAATTCTAATACAATACGAGGTGACAGCCAGACAGAACAGTTTGGGTAGGTACGTCAAATAAGTTATCGAAGTGCTGGTATTAATAAGCTGATTAATGGATGTATGGTTATATTCTAATACTAACTTGTCCCTTTAGAAAAGGATCAATCGAAAACTCACTCATGATAGTTATATAGTCGATTGTTTGATCAAAAGTTGATTTACCTAACGCGCATTTGTGTTTTCGTAACTCGCAATATCGTAATTTCTTTACTATAGGTACTTACTACACAATACAGAAGACACACAGAAAATATAATAGAAAAACCATTCTCATTCGGATCTTACTGATAAATCGTATTATACCTATATGTGTGACCTGTCACACTTATTTATTATGTTTTTTACTTATTGTTTCAGGTACGTTTCCAATATCTTTGGCGGCCACAACATGCACATAACTCAATCAATCACAATCCGAAATGATTACAGGTTTCTGAAAAAGCCGTAAGTATTTCAGATATTTTCCAATCATCGCTGCCTTGATTCTTTGTGAGTCACAAGAAAATGATCACTTTCATACCACACATTGCTACGACTGAATGCAAGCACGCGTGTCTAAGGTGAATTGTCTAAAAAACCGTTTAGTTCTTTTAAAGCAGGTTGAATTATTTATATGACTAAATGATTTAGTGACGAGCCTCATTTTACAGCCTATTCATTTCAAGTCGACTTGAAAACCACATACTGCTTGCCTCTTCCTTCATATCACAAGTTTATGGATGTTTATACATCCTGCATAGGTAGGTTCATATTAATAAATAAAAAAAAACAAACATCCGGACGAATTGTAAACCTCCTCCTTTGGGAAGTCGGTTAAAAAAAGGGAGAGTGGGAAACTAAGACAAAATATCTTCGTTACATTTGTGTAGAAGAAATCGTAGTAAGTTTTAACTTATTATTATTATTACTAGCCAGGTTCTTCACATTGCTGGAGGCCTCTCTACCCCTCTTCCATGTATCACGCTCCTGGGCTGTTTTCCGGTTAAACGCTGAAGTTCCTAGTAATACCTACTATTAGTTATTCTGTGGTATTAGTAGTACCTATACTACCTATTTTGATTTCGACTTAGAATTGGTTATAAAAAGTCCATCGAACAGCTCGCCAGTATAAAGTCACAGTGGGATGCGGCATGCATTTTAAATATACATGTTAATGCAGGTGTTGTAATGATGATCTCGTCTGTGTGGTTATAGGTTCTGTACCCACGGGTGTGAATAAACCTCCGGTGTTGTGAAACCTAGTCTTTGAATATGTTAATTTCCGGTTTTTTTTATTCTGTTTATCATGTTTTCTGTGCATGTGTTTGTATGGTAGGTGTTCTTTCACTACTATGAGGAATTTGGGCTCTATTGTTGTGTGCAATCACTAACGGCAGAGTTGCCAAAGACAAACATTTAATTAAATAACTTTGTTATCGTCGTCGGTGGGCTAATTGATGTTACGCTACATGAAATACCGACTAAAAGGCTTTAAAATCGATATATTTGTAGCAATTCGGGGTTGCATCTCTTCCAAATAGTACTCTCCGAAAATTTATTTCTTACGATTAACATAAACCCCAATCCCAGAAATCAACAGAGACTGAATTCAGTATGATTACGTTCGAAAATTAACGGCTATTTTACTAAAAGATCATCTAAGTCTTCTTAAAGTTTTCCTCGCCTCGAACATCGGTTTCAAATAAAAAGTAAATGCACTTGGGGATCGGTTTCACAATTACACCATTACATCGTAGCGACGAGGTAATACTATGGTATTACCTCGGAATCTAGATGCGAAGGGGACCGAGGCGTATGAGTGCTATCCGCTTAGCGACCGGATGGAGCAAAAAGCCGAGATGAAAATGTGTGGGTAGTCAGATTGAAGCTAGCAGGACTTCTGTACGCTAAGTGCGAATTGCACCAAACTTAAGACAACCGCTAAATACAGTTTTAGCGCCATTGAAGTACAACACGGCTGAGTTACGTTGTCAAACACGCCATAGTTTTTCCTGTCAGCCAGGTTCCGACTCAACATGGCGGTATTTATAAGCGACTCTAATGTTTGAACTTTTCTGTAATGCTAGTCCAGGTCGACGAGTCGTTAGTTTGCTATAAAGTAATCTTACAGAAGCATTAAGACAACATAGTTGGTGTATTTGCAATGAGGTGGATCGTATGCGGGACCTCCCAAGGTTCTAATGATGAAGTGAATACTGTCGGACCTGCATCAATCATATCCACTGATGAGGTTTTAGTGTGGTCCATTCAGATGTTACCCATCTTATGTACAAATCAAAAAACACATAACAAGAAAACTGGATACACAGAGCATTTAGCTGCAGTTAGCTAAAGAATGATGGTAAAGAATGATCTAAGGAATGATTTTTTGTACAAAAAATGCTAGATGTGTTGGAAGAAATCTTCCTTGAGAGGTAAGCTCGCCTTTGCACTTTACTGTTTGTACCATTATATTTTCTATAATAAATGGAATGAACAAAAAACGGATTTAATAATACCGAACTGATCCATCTACAGGCCCGACATACGTCTGCGATTTTGATTTCTATACCTAATCACTATTATCCTGCTGCAGTCCACATTGTTTACCATTACACTATAAATGCATGGTACGCATAATGGCGTTCTGTACGCATCCGGTCGATGGAGGCAGGATAGTAAATTATGTTCATCTGAGTTCCGGTTTGCTCTGGTCCTGTAATTACGATGCCGGGCCCTACTGCATAATGTTTACATCGGTTGTTGTAATCACAGTAGTGTTTTGATTGTAGCTTTCACTTTTGTATCGTAGTTATTTGTTCCTTGCGGAAAGATCTTGTTTCTTTGGATACGTAGTACGATATATCTGAAAAGATTTCGGAGAACCGTTACTACCATACATTTTGAATGTGATAAGTACTTGATGAGGCGAGAATTGGAGTGACTCTTGCATTAAAAAAAATAAAAATAAAATTGGAAAGACCAGATGGTCTGACCAAATCAGACTTGGAGTTCTAAGTGTTAAATTGTGCTCTATAAAGTCTGTTGGGGTATAACTACGACTATTGAGCGTAGCGGTTGCGCATATGCGAGAGGTCCCGAATCCGGGCTGGGGACAAAAAAAAACCCCAGGTCTTGGATGTTTCCATGTTTGTGATGTCGCTGTTTCTGGTTCCCACGACACAGGGTAACCTAGTGTCAGAAGCAATGTTTTTGCCCGTATGCAAATGTTTATGATTATGTTATGTTTTTTGCTAGCTGCGTTTATTCCTACATAATATGTTGACGTACTTTTATGATCTACGTCCAAAAAGCACAGCCTGGAACACAGAGCTGTACCAGACAGGGCTTCATTCATAACGCAAAGTGCTTGCTGGCTCAGCTTGTTTTCAGTTCGATGGAGCGTATATGCAATAGACTTGGTGCGAGGCAGACTGATGGTGTTGGCCCAACCTGGATACTGTTGCCAAACTAGGGTTTATCTTTGGGTGATGGGTTATAAGCACTAAAGTTGTGATTAAAGCAAGTCTTAGTACGATTTTTGTCACTAACATCTTTGGAAGAAATGATGATGGTCTAATTTATCGATTTATTTAGATTCATGCAATGCAATACATGTCTCTAAGGTTAACTAATTTTATTCACTGTCCTATAGGTATCAATATCGCACTTGAATTATGTAGCTTACGCGGCTGGCTCTACAACAGTTTGACAAATGTTGGCCCAACATGTTTCAGATTCAGAAAATGCCGGAATAGTTTTATTATTTTCATGCAAATTTTTCTGTCTGGCGAGTTAATTATCGGCTTTGTGAAAGCAGATTTATGGGCATTGTTGACATTGTTGTTGACTTGTGTAATGGGATTGGGTAATTCACTTTCATTCAATATTTTTCATGGTTCTGTTATTTATAAGAGAAGGCGTTAAGTGACGAGTTGAATAAATAATTGATTGCGTTGCGATACAAAATACAGCTTATAAAATGACTATGATTATTACATTTATGTATGCTACGGTACGTAAACTTGCCTAATAATTGGTTATTAAGTGATTTCCCTCTAAATTTAGAACCCAACGATTAACGACCTTTATCAAACCTCGTAAATACACACAACAGTATGATTCAGCTGTATGCAAACAAGGATTGATATAATGATGATTCACCATTGCGTGCATTTCGCTGAAGCCTTTGGGCTTTCCCAGCAGGCTTTATATTTTCCTGATAGAAACGTGCAATCAAACAATTATCTTGACGTTATACAGCTAGCTGTAAAATGAGCATTTTATGGTGCAGCACGTATTTTAAAACTTTAATGATTTAAAAACTACTTCGGTTTTGCATTCAACAATACAAAGGTATACAGTGGTGAATATTAAGCAGCTCATTAGCATAGCTAGCTAGCGTATTTAAAGTCCTGAAAGAAAGAAACCCGTCTTTTATACATATCCTTAGTATTTTTTTTAACAAAGTGTTTCCTTTCATACACCTCTTTCATCCTGAAAGTCTGGGCCCGGTTTTTTCATGACTCCTCCGTAGACGCTTTTAATATCGCGGCCTCCTCATTACCAAGATGGCGGCGCGTCGTGTCTTAATCAAGAACTCTTTTGGGATTTCTGTAAAGATCGTAAACACGCAATAAAATGCTATGAAACAAGCATATCGAGAAGTCTTTAAGTCAAAGTTATATCAAATGCGCCTGGCAGTTAAGCATACTCTTTGTACTAATTCGTCCGTCACCTTCCAGTTTGCTGCTTTACATCCAACAGGCGTTGCTCACCGAACCAGGGCAAAGCGAACCAGTCACGTCAGTCACGTTCGCTTTTCGGTAACTTAGTTCTCGCCCCGTAATATCCGAATTAGCATTGTAATGTTTTCGGGATATTTGGAGGAAATTCGAAGATGGAATTCTCCACGAGTTTTTCCCGTCGTCGCCTGAAATCGATCGCAGGTTGCAGGTAAAGCTCAATGTACCAATGTACCAAGACGTTTTTTTTTTCGTTTCAGTCGTTCAGTCTCTAGCTAGGTTGGCAAGGGTGCAGAAAAATGCCGACGTCTTCTCCTCCAGCTTCACTAAATCCCTCTGCACTCCGTCTTATTATTCTCCGAGCGACGAAATCGTCCACATTTTTGCCGCATTTTCTCCCCAAAGTTTCCTCAGTCGACATATTTTTCGCGGGTTTTGCTTACGAAAGCAGTTTACTTCCCATTGTTTTCGAATTGTTTCCGTGTTATTGTATTTTTCTTTTCTAAGAATTTTCTTTTGCGGTAAGTATATGAAGTTTTCTCTCTTATTTTTGCATGATGCATGTTTGATGTAATATCAGTCGCCACAGGAATTCCACTGTTCCTCTAACACGGCAACCGGCATTTCAATAAAAACACTGGAATGGATATGAAGCTATGCTGAAATGGTCGTGAAGTGGGTGTTGGCCTCGATTCCTGTCAGCCTTTTGTCTTCTTGTGAGAAAATACCTTCTTTTCAGTAAGGGCGTGGACAGACGATGACGCGCCCGCTTCGTCGCCGCTCCGTCGCCGCTCCGTCGCCGCTCCGCTCCGCGCCCGCTCCGACGCCGCTAAGCCTCGCTCTCACCGCCTTGCACCGATTTGTGTCTTAATGCTCATTAATAAGTCTCTTAATACATCGGTTGGAGCGGGCGCGGCGCGGCGTCGGAGCGGGCGAGTTGGGGCGGGTGCGATGAAAACCATCCGATATAATAAGAGACTTATTAATGGGCAATAAGACACAAATCGGTACAAGGCGGTGTGAGTGCGACTTAGCGGGCGCGGAGCGGCGACAGAGCGGGCGCGTCATAGTCTGTCCACGCCGTAACTCTTTTAAAATTCTTACTATTTTGCTATAACTTTGACAAGTCCAATTTAATTAATAGTCAAACTAGAACATTTCACACAACAAAACGCCTGTCGATTCAAACCTCAGTTAAACATGACTAGCGACTCTAGCGAGCGAACTCCGAACTAGGACATCGTCGTTTCCGTTTCCTTACGTCAATGCATTTTCCGGTAGGACTTTGCTTCGCCTAGTCTAGCTTGCTCGGGCTCGTCAGTATTTACCTGCCATACTATTTGTATGCATATTCGCGATCTACCTACCCAACCTAAATGTATAGTCCATACCCATAGAGTTTGCATCTCTATACACCCCTTAGGCCCGACAGATCGACGTGAGTAGGTTGGTACAGTTCTCAAAGTTAATTCGAGAATAGAGCTTACTTGCGATCTATATATCTGTCGCGATAAAAGAGACATATATCATTAAATACATCAATAAGAAAAGAACAATCTTTCATTTACCCTAGTGTTTAGCGATGAAATAGTGAAATGCTTATGATGATTCTCAGGGTGAAAGGATCACCCCTTATTACTTTACTTTACTTTATACTTTATTGCACACAAATCAATACATTATGACAATTAAAAATGGAAATGACATGTACAAAGGCGAGCTTATCTCTATCGAGAGATTTCTTCCAGAAAACCCAGGATGGAAAGGATAAATAAATCAACAATAGGTAGATCCAAGTGTACAACATCAAATACTTAAGTAAAAAAAGGCTATTAGATAGGCTGATAAATAGATGTTATTGTGACTTTATCCACACTAGGCGCGGGGTAGTCTTATGATAATCTCTAGAGCCCAATGTCGACATTGCATGCTAGACATACTATCGTGCCCGCTGTACACTCTTGCGGGTGACATATCCCAACTTTCAAGGTCTATTTACATGATAAATGAAAGCTACCCTGCACACCTTTCTTACTTTAGGTCCTAAAGTTTTTGTGTTGTAACTTCTGTCGTGGGTTAGGTTAGGTTAGGTTAGGTGTTGTAACTTCTGTCGTGGGTTACCACAATAGTTCACTAATGTCAGCTGTTGAGTCCTGCACAATATCAGCCAATCAATCAGTGAGCCAGTCAGGTCTTTGAATTGTATAAGTGGTAGTTTGAAAAACGCAAATACATCATCCTCGGGATCTCTCGCTGCGAGAGTGTACAGCGGCCATAAATTGTATAAACAGTATATATTCTATGCCACTGGCGCCCCTATTGTTCCTCTCTGAAAGCGCGATGAGATAGGACCCGCATCAGAGCCTTTTCATGGACGAGCTTTCATAACACGCGGTAGCTTTCGAAGCTTTCGCGGCGGGTGTCGTTGTCTGTCACCGGCAGGAAATGTCGCTGTATTGTATGGAGAGTTGATAGTGATGTCACGTCAATATATTGTTTGCGTGCATACATGCTTACGCCTTTTTCTAAAAACAAGGGTAGGTAGAGATTATAGTTTACCAATTTCTACAATCTTTGCATACAACTCTCGCTTTTTCAACATTCACTAGTTTTATCCGAACTGTAAACGGCCGTATTATTTTCGATATTGATACTGATATCCAACCGAAAAACTATCGTTTTGCAATACCAAAATAACCCCAGCGAAAAAATTACGTCTACTGATAGTTAAGGGTGACCATGCGGCGCGCGTATCGCGGACTTTCCGAACGATAAAACATTCCTAAAACCGCCGGCTGCGCCGTTCCGGGGAGCTAATAGGTGGGGATGTAACTTACGGTACCTTGCTGTGTATTGTCGGTGCGGGTATGTAGATAGATAGCGGTAAATGATAGCGTATATCATTGGAATTGTTGCAGGGGTTCTACCTCAGCCCGGCTGTGTAATTTCTTTGCAACATATAGAAAAAGTATAAGAACTGAACAAACCTGTCTAAAATATTAAACCGTGTTCAAACATTTAATACATTCCTAATGTACTTTTTAAGCTGCTCCACAACTTTAATTATTTTATCTTTTGTTAACCTAATTATCTTTTTAATTTATTTTATCATGGCGTGATATCATTTACAGGTGGAGAAACATCAGAACACTATTAAACACATGCACAGCAGTTTGATAAGTGATAATTCTTGCATTATCATACTTATCATATTCTTTATCAATATGCGACTGTCATATTGTTTTGGATTGTAGTATTGATTCATTTTCTGCGTTTGCAAGTATACAGAGCATCTCTGTATGTCCGTGTCTTTTTGATTTACTTATATGTGAAAGTGTTCATTTTATATTTAAATTGTGACAAACACAAGTGACATCAACATTAATAGTGGTTTCTTTAAATTGTTTCTAATTTATCACTTTAAAGTCATTCACCATGGTACCACCCACATACAGTTTATATTCGCTTTTCGTACGCTCATAGACCTATCAACTATACAATTGATACAAATGATCTTTCGTGTCCTAAATTATATCCTGTTTGATAACATGATCTATGATGAGTGCGTAATATAAATATATTTTATTCAATGATCCATGAATGACAGTAATTTTATTCATCATATTTTATCATTAAAATATTATTAGAGAATATTTGTATCCGCTGTTTTCTGACTGTAAATATGTATGCTTATACATTGTGTAGCTCCAGACAGATATTATTAGGTCATACTGGTGGCGTCTTTGATCTGACGCCAGTATGCCATTATATCCCTCGTTTACATTAGGAAACATATTGACTGATTGATGATAATCGAATGTACCAAAAATTATTCCTTTGTGTTCTTCATAATTTGTATATCATTCAACTTTTTTGTGGTCCTGGCCCTTGGTTTATTGAACGAATGATAAAGCATATTATTTACCAGCCACCGTTATATTATTTGCTTCAACTAGGCAGCTTCCGTAGCGGCAGCAGACATTACAAGTCACGACCAATAGAATCAATTGATCCAAAGCTTTTCTTCAACATGTATCTGTGCCACAACATTCAATGGAGACTTGATTTATTATGAGGCAATTCAAATTTTATTTGATTCTTAGTCAGTGTCTGCTTTGTATTTGTGACTAGTTTAATTTAACCAGTTGACGCCTGTTTTTTCAATGCTCTGCGTGTAACTCTGATAAATTAATACATCGTTAGCTTTATTAAAATTGCATTCCATGCAAGGGAATTTGCGTACTGCTATAAATTAATGAGCGCCGATTAAATTCCGCTCGGCGCGGCTGTGGTATCGCTTTTTCCCGGGAACGACCGGTGAAGCGGATATAGCCGGGCGATATTTCAAACTCGCTTGGATTTTCCGGACTGGCTGTGACGCGCTATGTGTAGTTACAGTTCTCGGGGTGGGTGTATGTATAGTGCAACTGGACGTCAAGTGTTTTTGCTGTATACTAGTCGGTAGGATGGTTCCAAGGATGTGTCTGGTTTGGAAATATTTGTAACTTATAATCGACGAGTAGAGGACGACGACGCCTGCTATTTTTGTTAGGGTTGCAGAAGGTATGGTATGGTTTTTTTCCACAGTTAAGAAAAGGAGAGCAGAGCTCGCGTTTCAGGGTCGCAATTATTGTTTAATTAAGTGATAATTGTACTCAATTTATTTTCTTCATAAAATAATTGGGAGTAGATGGGAAGTTCGAGTAAACACAAACGTGTGCCGAACATAGGACTCACTGCGGTCATATTTAGGCATCGCTTGCTATGATATCGATTTTGGAAGCACAATTTCATGTACGGTCTACGGCTAAAAGTATACGGGCGGTCATATTATAAAGTGAATCCCGCTTATACTGCTTGTATACTTTTAGGCGCAGGCGACCGTACATTTTATGTCGGTTCGGTTATGGATCATGTTTATTTAGTGTGTCTCGTCCCGTTGTTCAAATATGTCTGACTCCATGTTTTGCTTTCGCGTTTTATTCAGTTAATCGAATACCTTTCGAACAGAACCTTAAAACGTTATGAATTATTACACATTTCTAAAATTTTGAATTTCTGCTTAGTTCTAATCTCTTTTTTATGATATTCTCTATCTCAGAAATTGTTTCGCTTATATTGGAGCTTATTTACTTTAAATTATGCGAAATATTTAGCTACAATCAGCCTTCTTCAATTATTCCGATGGGTTTACATTGAACTTAGCGATGAATATTTTCAGCCATTTAAGTAGGTTCTGTTTTTCATAATTTGCTATAAAAGATGGTTTTGGGTATGAATTGCTACCCCAGAGTGTATATTGAAAACTCTTGAAGAATACCACATTTGAAGATCATCACATTATGTAAGTAGCAGTTATTAGGATCGACAGCCTACACTTTCCTTGTAGGATCGATAAAAATCCGTAGTAACCGATCATCTCTATTGTGTGACGATTTCATTATCTATTTCAATTCTCCGCTAACAGATTTTAGTTATGTTACAGTTCTGTAACTTCTGTACCACCCCTGTAGATAAACAGAACTCTATCTATACATACCTTGTGCATTCTACAGCATAGTTTGCTCAGGCAGTTTTCCGAGTGGTGTTTAGTCTTTGTTCTAATGAGAGTCGCGTCAGCGCCCGCGTCCTGTGTATAAAGCACAATGCAGTCTGAGACTTGAGCGTAAAATCCTCGTACACCGTACTACTGAGTCTATGTATAATCATACGGTGGTTTACTATTCAAATATTAGGTTCTGTCTCTTAAAGTTGTCGTGATGAGAAATTAGCTTGGGCTACCTACGGGTTTGATGTTCGCAAATAAGTTGTAGTTCTCACGTACAACGTTCTCTGTTGGCTGCTTCGTGTATGTTTATGTATTGGAGAAACTTACTGAAACCGTCAATAGTGGCTTTAACTTAATCTGAAACTGCCTCTGCACACCGTTAAGCAAAAGACATGATGCTGTTGTTGGTATTTTTTATAGTAGTTAAAAATACATGTATCATTGAAGTGTGATGTTTGAGTATTATTGACGAAATCCTTTTGCAAACAGGACCTCACAAACTCTTCTAAAGCCCACCAACATCCCTTGCATTTACGTCGCCCGCCGCCCTAGCCGCCCGCCTAACCGCGGCAGTCGCTCATTGCCGCTTCAACCATTAGGGCGGGCTTGGGCGGTAAACCAGCTTTTAACGAATATACTAGGTACTTATATAAATGTACTGTGTTGAATAGATTTTGATAGTTTTAAAGGACTAGTTTAAGGTAGTAAGCTTACTTTGTATTTTGTGTTTGTAATTTATGTTTTGTAAAGTTTATTACTGTTGTTTGTCCATATAAGTAAATAAATAAATAAATAGTTGGATTTGAGGCAAGTGTGTGTTAAAAGGTACTGTAATTTTGGTTACTGTTATTTTTTTGCGTTTTATTTTGTTTAAATAGTTTTATGGCAAGTTTAATGTAGCCATTTTGGACTTTGTAGTTGTATAGGGTTAAGCCTATGTGTTGTAATATTTATAATCATCTGATGTGATGATTCACATCTTCATTACCTTTGTTACCATTCGAATTCTATGGACTGATGTTTTCTTTTTCGGAAAGTTATCAAGTATTAACGTTTTTAGTTTATCTTCTACAGAGGAATATATTACGAACCTACATCCTACCTACATTCCAAATGCAGTTGACATTTGTACAAATGATGTGTAACGTGTAATCTATTTGTATTTGGGACGAATAAGTAAACATGTTGACGGTACCGTTATCATATCACTCTGGAATACTTTCACTTTGTTGGCTTAATTACCATAACAATTAGTGCTAACCAAACAATTAACCACATGTTATGTTGTTGTGCTGATACTGGCAAATGCAGGTTGGCAATAAGTTTGTCCATTATCAAATACCTACTTAGTCTTTCCACACCCTCATACAGATAACTTTATTTAACACTTTATGTACGTGTGATTTGCTTTAAATATACATACAGCTAAATGTTATCTCAGGTTGGAAAGATCGGCCCTTTATTAAACACTTTTCCGAAATTTAGAATTTCTAATTTTAGTTTTAGAACATAATGTATTTGTTGAATTCATTGAATAAGTAATACAAAACTGCATAGCATTTTAAAGTGCTCGACAGTTTTGCGTGGATTTAATAAGCGATAGCTTATCGTAGATTATCGTAGAATTACTTATTTCAGTGTTTACACTGCATATTATCCCGAATTCCATCTCATACCATTGTCACCCTACTAGCAGGATAGCGTCCCAAAGAGTAAATAGAGCTTTGAACCTTATTTCATTATCTCTTCTGAGTACTATACGTACATACAATGAACGCATCCATCCATGTCACAGTCGAACTGACAACTCCGTGGTAGCAACTTGACTTTATAATTATCCAGTTTTATTTATATTTTCCTTTATATTCCCATTCCCACTATAAACCCAATTCTGAAATGCGAATTTCCTCTTTAAATTTCGACACGTTTGTGGGTGGTAAACATTTGTAATATGCTTCGAATTTCAGTGATTTTCGGTATATTTGAGTTAGTGTTTCGAGTTATTATTAGAGGGTAGGGATACCTAGTTTTTCTGTGAAAGTGCGCGAAAATGCTATCAGTTAGGTCGATGGAAGAGAGGCATTTCAGTTTCTCTAGCCTCAAGGACATGTTTGAACATGCAAGGTAATTTCAGGGTATTATCTTCGATCATATATACCCGTATTATGTCGGATGTAGTATTAAATCGCTGGTTGAGAATGGGCTCACTCGTGCGGTCGTGCCTCTGCCACCCCATATGGGAAATAGGCGTGACGCTATGTTATTCTATGTCGGACGGGTTTATAGTTCAGTTCAAAATTTTTATTGACCATAAAATCATACATATTACTTAGTCAACGTCAATATAATATTAATATTTTTGTATACTACCGCCCGTTCGGAAGTTGTGGGCTTACGGATGGAGGAGTTTATATCTTTTATCTCCTGGGAGTTGTTGGATTCCCTTTACATAGGATAGGCTCTCTACATACACCTAACGTTAAACTAGTAGTTACAATACCTATTTCTGTTATTGAACGAGTGTGGATAGATTTTGTCGACAGACATCGTTCAAGAGTCGTTGATACTGGCTTCTCCAGGGTCCTTGGCACCACCTCCCTCTTTTGTACATCCTCCCGTCTCTCTTGGACTTGGAACCCATGCGCCGCTACCCCATTCACGCGGCACTCAGGCACTCAGGTGCCAAGCAGCTTGGTGCGACCTGTACCTGTCTTATCCTCTCTAAACTTCTATACTTCGTATAGAGATGCCTTAACTATTACAGTACGGGGCCTTTGTTTTGGGACGTCGGGACGGGCCCTGAGGTTTGACTTAGCGAGAGAGAGAGAGAGAGCGAGACGAGACCCGATGTACCAAAACAAAGGCCCCGTACCTACTTACTTTGTATTTACATTTTATCCGTCTTTCGTAGGTAATTTCTTTATTGCACGCAAATTACATATACAGAAAGCTTAAAGTAGAAAAAACATACAAAGGCGAACTTATCTCTATGGTTATGTGCAATAAATTTGATGTAATTTAATTTAATATTTGATGTAATTTAATTTAATGTATATTTGATGTTATTTAATTTAATGTATGGGCCTCAGAAGCCTGAAAATAAACGATATTGCATAAATATATTCGAATATCCGTCATGTCTGACTGTATGTTTGTCTGTTTGTTTACAGGGTCGGCGGAGGCGGCGGCGGCGGCGGCGTCTTCCGGAGCGCCACTAATGCCGACATGCCTAACAGGGGTGGCACTATCGCCGAAAGGTAATTACTGCAGACTAATGACATTTCCCTAGATATACGACCTCTGCGCTACGTCCAGTAATCCTCCAGGGGTCAGATTGGCTTGGCCGAGGAGAGAACCTGAGTGTTTTGGAAGTTTAAACTGCTGACGCTGATTAACTTATATTAAAGTATGTGCGCTACAAGCGAATGGGGCGGTTATAGTTGCAAGATCACAAACATCCCCCACAGCTAATATGCAGATACATTAAACCAGTCTTAGGCTGTTTTTCCACCAGAGATGTGCGAGGGAAATGTGTCGTGCAAGGATGTCTAGCTGTGCTGTGAAAATGTGTAGGGGTTTCCACCAAAGCTGTGCGAGGAAAATGTGTCTTACGAGGATGTGTAGCGGAGCTGTGAAATGTGTCGGCGGGGGTGCGGTGTAGTGGGAGCGGAGCAGTATGTATGACGCAAACTTCGCAACACATTCCTCGCAAAACATCCCTCGCAACACATCCCTCGCACACATCCCTCACTTGTTTTGTTCGTTCGAAAACCTCGCTTCGCTAAGTTGTTTCCACCAGAGCTGTGCTGAGCGAGGCAAGGTAAATGAAGCTATTCAATTGGTTCTTGAAAGACAAATTCCTCGCTACGCATCCTCGCACATCTCTGGTGGAAAACCAGCAGCTTTTCCACCAGAGATGTGCGGGGGAAATGTGTCGTGCGAGGATGTCTAGCTGTGCTGTGAAAATGTGTAGGGGTTTCCACCAAAACTGTGCGAGGAAAATGTGTCGTACGAGGATGTGTAAGGAGCTGTGAAATGTGTCGGCGGGGGGTGCGGTGTAGTACAGTGGACTGTCTGGTACAGTATGACGCAAACCTCGCAACACATTCCTCGCAAAAACCTCGCAACACATTCCTCGCAAAAACCTCGCTCCGCTAAGCCGTTTCCACCAGAGCTGTGCTGAGCGAGGCAAGGTAAATAAAGCGATTCTATTGGTTCTTGAAAGACACATTCCTCGCTACGCATCCTCGCACATCTCTGTTGGAAAACCAGCCTAATCAGCTTACATTCCGTAATATATCTAACTTCGATAGTCCATTTTAATACCCTTCCAAAAGTGAAGAACGAACCACTGCTGCATACGAAATATCTGAATCTACGTTCTTAACTGCTACCCCACGCAGGTCGGCAACCCTGCAGCCTAAACAATGGAACCTCTTTTGACTTTTTTCTTCCTCCCCCTTGCAGGTTGGCAGCCCTGCAGGCGGCTGGCGCGAACGACTGGCGCTCAAGGGTCTGTCGACTCAGCCCGGAGAAGGAAGACGCGAAAGCCATCGAGAGGGCGAAAAATAGAATCAATGTGAGTATCGTTGATTTTAGAGATCAATTTTGCAAATTATAAGACAAAGTGTAACTTCATGAATCCAGATGCACAATACACATACATACACACATAGTTCGAAACCATCAAGTTTTGGCAATAACGCATTGACTGATGCATGGGACAGCTGGTTTTGTAGTTAGGAAGGAAAGGAAAGAGGTTTCACACGCGCTTTCCCTATTCTCTTTAATTTTACCCCACATTCTGAAGCGGTGAATCGAAACTATTAATTATTGTTTCCGGTATAATACTTCGTTTCGAAAGACTGCTATAACCAGTACCTCTCTAGTCTAAAATAGTCCTCATAACTTATTGTCATCACTTCTAAGACTTTCTTTGTACACCATATAAGAAGTATAACACATTAGTCCGCGTTGCAACAAGCCTCAAGGCCCCTTCACACTGCCACTGAGAGCACTTGTACAGTGCAGACTTAGCCGCGCACTTTGTGCACCCTAACATCATATCTTCAATGTAAGCATAGAGTATAGTAGATTGGCTACGGTATTTTGCTGCAGTACCGTGGTGGGGTGGTTATGGTAACTATAGGTAGTTTTTAAGGTTCCGTAAGAGAAACAAGGAACCCTTATAGTTTCGTCAAGTCTGTCTGGCTGTTTGTCTGTCTGTCCGTCCGTATGTCACAGCAACTTTATTCCAAAACTATTAAGACTACAAAGTTGAAACTTATATGTATTCTATGAACCGCTTTACGATTTTTATACAAAAAATTAAAAAATAAAATATCAAGGGGGGCTCCCCATATATGGAACTGACACCATTTTTTTTTCTTCATCAAACCTATATGTGTGAGGTGTCTTTAAAAATGACGATGAGGTTCCTAAAACCATTTTTCCTCAAAGTCAATCGTTGAAGAGACAAACCCTTCCAAAGTGGAAAAAATTGTGTCCCCCCCTCTAACTTTTAAAGTAAGATAATAAAAATTAAAAAAATATATATACTGTGTATCACAATACAAACTTTCAACGAAAATTGGTTTGAAAAAATATAATAAGCAGTTTTTAAGATATAAAACATTTATTAAAAACTGCAAAGATAACTTTGTCATTCATACGAACACTATGAAAAACAAAGTTACAACACGAACATCCAGTCTTATAATTAGTTGCTACTACGGAACCCTTCATGGGCAAGTCCGACTCTCACTTGGCCACTTTTTTTTGTATTGTTGTAGAGATGCGTACTGCACTGTAGCATAACAGGAATATGTTCTAGTAAAAATCTAGTAATCCTGAGATAAGCATGATATGCTCGTAATACATAGATACCTAAGTATTCCATTTATTGTATAGTATGATTCATACTGTATGAATCGATGTGGACATTATGCAGTGCTAATTTTTAAATAAAGTTTTAAGTATATCGAATTGGCGATAAAAGTTGGTTCGAAAAAGCCTCAGTAAAATAACAGCGTTTTGGTAAGTATCAATTAAAAGTTATATTCGCCAGTTTGTCTTTAGTGATCGATATCAAGGTCGGGGTTCCGTACCAGTGGGAGATATCTGCTCACGGTGTGACTTCTACTGGGCGTAAGCGTAGATGGCCGTAACCTAGTCAATGTATGGAGGGGTTGTTAGTACAGTAAGATGAGGATTTTGCTGGGACGGAGCGTTATGGAGCTTCCGTTTCTTTAAAGACATTCTAACCCAATAGCACCTCCAAAAACTACTTGGCAGGGATCTGTTACGCTGCATTCCCACTATTTACTTTACAGATAGTCGTTCCGTTGATTTCACCTGATATACAGAGGTATAGAGTTGTGACCGCGACTTTTATACGGCTATTACGATGGTCGTCCAACGATTAATTAATCGTGTCGTCATAGTGGGTACGAGCTCTTACACAGGCGGCAAAATTAAGGCCCTTTAAAAAACCTGTAGATCATGAAGTGTTATTTCTATTTGCTGTTGAGTTAACTTTGACATTAATTGTACAAATATTAGGACAAAATAACATTTATGAACATCAAATTAGATTCATTCGCTTCCCGTCAGCCTAGAATACTTGTATCACAATCCAGTATTTGGACACTGCCTGCGATTCCGAAGGCGACACGAACTATACTAACTAAACTAATTAAAATCGTGTGTTTGAAAATGGAATCTGTAGCCACCGCGCAAGAGCTGTCGGATTTGAAGGTTATCAGTTTAGTGCCTCTAGTTTCTCTAGTTTAGTGGTTTTGACACCTCAAGAATAACCCACATTATCTATTTATGCCAAGTTCTATGGGTTGCGTGTGGAAAAACCAGGCTGAAACGTTCATAATGTGTCACAAAGTTGACACTTCCGTGCCGGTTAATTGGCGCCAAATTGCTGAAACAGGCGCGCCCTACATTGCTAGGTACGAAATGTATTTTTTTATCAATTGTAGTCGTTGAGTATCTGAGGGTTTGAGTTCTGATATAACGTCGTATGTCGGGTCGGCTAGTTTTGGTGATAAAAGTTTCAACTTCCTTCTTTGTTCCTCGCCTAGATAAGATAATTAATTAATTCAATCGAATAGGGTCAATGCTCTCATAAAATAACATAGTAAAAATAATAATAATAATAATAATTGTTTATTGCCAGACTACAATGTCCAATATAATATAAAATGTCTAAAATAGAATAGATTAGAATAATAATATTGATTAAATAATTAATTAAAAATTTAATAAAGAGTCACTCATTTTGTCATATGCGTGACAGAGA
Organism: Argyresthia albistria; assembly: GCA_963457715.1. Lineage (NCBI taxonomy): Eukaryota > Metazoa > Arthropoda > Insecta > Lepidoptera > Argyresthiidae > Argyresthia > Argyresthia albistria. The sequence goes on along the minus strand of OY735265.1, from coordinate 8,304,520 downwards.
CACAATTATGGACACTTTTGGCCAGTTATGCTGATACGTTTTGTCTATGCTCTAGTCAACCTCGTTATGCCTCGTATTAGCTACTATTATTCATCTACCACTTCGCATTTCATATACAAGGTGTAAATGAATAAGGGCAAAATGAGAAACTACTTTGTTAGGGACATCATTCTGAGCAACTTTCATTATGAAACCGATTTGATCAGGGCAACTTTATTTTTCACTTCTCCATACAAATCAGCTGATCCACTCAGGCCAAAATGTACTGGAAAGTGAAAAATAAAGTTGCTCAACAAAGTAGTTTCTCATTTTGCGTTCATTTATTTACACCTTGTAGAAGAGCAGGGGCACAAATTACGCAACTCACCATCGCCCAAATAACAGGCTGTTTCGCTATAGTGTAAACGTAATCATTGGCTAAACCCAAAGTAGTACAAACATGACCTAAAACTGTGTTATTTGCCCCTTTTGACACGCTTCGCTTTAAAGCGATATTAACCTGGTTAGCTAGTTTTAGACGGGTAATTTTAGCACCCTCTCAGGAGGCTAATACCTATGCTAATACCAACTTATACTGCCCTGCATTTTCATATGCGTTTTAGTACGAAAAAGCAGGTCAGTACTGTTTAGTTCCTATTTTATGAGTTGGTATTAGGCCACCAGTTGTTTTATGTCTATTTTATTTGCCTCAGCTACCCAGTTCCGTACCCGAAGGGTGCCAAACGGGCCCCTATTACTAATACTAAGTCTCCGCTGTCCGTCCGTGAGTCTGTCTGAGCTAAAGAGTTGAAATGTTTACAGTATGTGTATTTCTATTACCGCAACAAGAACAAATACTGAAATACACGAAAAAAAGGATGTTTTGAATTAAATTGTATTAACTTTCAATACAATAGCGCCTAGCATTTTTTTAATAGCAATCGTCACGAGATTGAAGATATTGCCGTTTAATAACTGTCAGGCAGGCACAGACGGCGGAAGCCTTCGTGTGCGAGTCCGACCCGCACTTGACCATTTTTTTTATTATGGGTGTGATCCCAGAGCTGTCGTCATACTTTGCGATTCGTATCCTTACTATAATAATGCTTCTCAGATTAATATCGCTATTTAATGGGCGTAGGTGGGCGGTATGCTTGTCTTCACTTACGCACAAACCATAAGAAATAATAAGCAGAAAAGAAACTAAAGTACAGTTCTCCCAAAGTAATAATGCGCATGAAAGTCTTACTACATATAGGGGTGGGATATAGTAAAACTGTTTTTCTAAGTATTGATCTTGATCCTCGATCTCATATCGGCTCCTGACCAGTCGGAATTCGTCGACCTCTACAGACCTTTGAAGAAAATTCCTATGCGGATATCTAAGTGCGGATTATTACTTTGTGAGTACCGTATAATATAAGATGTTGTATAAAGCAAAGCATAATATGGATGCCGCACGTAGCGGTAAAGCTTACTAACTAAAATATACTCATACGATACATCAACGAATAAAGAGAGATAAGCTTGCCTTTGTTCATGCCTTTTCTGTATTGTTTGTGTTTTTTTTTTCTGATATGTGCAATAAATATTTACGAAATCTATATATATAAAAATGAATTGCTGTTCGTTAGTCTCACTAAAACTCGAGAACGGCTGAACGGATTTATCTTATCTTAGTCTTGAAATGTTTGTGGAGGTCTAGGGAAGGTTTAAAAGGCGAGAAAAAATCGAATAGTTTCCGGGAAAACCCTAAAAACAGCCCTTTTCTATTTCCCATACAAACGTTTTCTAGAGTCAATTTGAACTTTATTGCTATTCAATAAAGTTCATATTAAATTGAGGCAGTACGAAGTCTGCCGGGTCAGCTAGTATACGAATAAAACTTGTCTTTATCTACCTGGATACCTAGTTTGTAGACGTACATAAGGGAAATTGGTTCAAAATTACCATTATTATTAATGTCTATACCCTATCCAATATAAAAGGCAACTTGAGAGCTAACCTAAAACTTCATAAAATCCACTTTTTAAACACTAGGGACGTTACCAAAACAATCAAATCAAAATTGTTTATTCAGTTGAACTAACAAAAGAGTTGTCATCGCGATCACTGCCATATCAGTACTTAAAGATATTATTTGGATTTTACGAATTTTTAAGTTAGCTGTCAAGTATTCTGTTATATTGGACAGGGTATAATAAGTAATTTACCGGCTAATGCGCTGTATTTGGATTGCGTGCTGATAACAAGGATATATTGTTACAATATTGATGAACGAGATAGTAGGTGCGTGGTAATGTTAGGTGTTCTATGGTCATGTTGCAGATGAGACTAACTGAATAACAGAAGTGCTCATCATGATCATGTCATATTATTGGCACCAGAATTTCAGAAGTTTGTTAAAATATTCGAAAAAATATTGTTTGTATATCAAACTTCTGTTATATCTATTACAAAAGTAATTTATGTAGAGTCTGAAATGTATAGTAACCCACCCAACGGGGCGTGCCCGAGGCCCGGGCGGGGCACGGAGGTTGACATGTTGCATACATTAAACCCCGGACGCCCCGGGCGTTAAATCATCCCTAATATCTCTGCCTCCCCGTACGTGAAAAAACGTGACGGTATATGTTAGTGTGTTTTTCTCAGCCAAAATGGCCAGAATTGCCATGTTGGCAACATACCTCAATTTTCCGCTTAGTTGCATTATTGACCAGAGAAAAAGGGCCCTCATAACATAACAATTTCATGTGTCCTTCAAGGCAAGAAATAGCCCTTGATGGACCCTACGTTGTTGGGCCCGGGACTTGGGAGTTATTAATTACCCTGGAATATGGCCGAATTATCCGGGTAAATGCAAAAGGGGGATGTATGTAGGTATTTTGGTTGGTAGAGAAATTACAAATTATTTGCGCCATTCCATTTACCCAGAACTTGTAAGATAACTGAATAATTCTGAAATGTAGTATGACATGATCGAAGAGTATGACAAATAAAAATAGTATTACTTGTTTGACTCCGGGTTAACTGTGTGACGCATTCAGCCCTTATAGAAGTGACATGTCGTAAGAACAAATTGAGGACAAATACGATTCAGGCTGGATTTCACCAACAAAAAGTTGTACGAGAATAACTATCCCGGGGATAACTTGTATGTAAATGACAGTTCAAAATGAGGTGATCTGATCCGGGTGTCACCACTGGTGTAAAAGTAAAAGTACAAGATACTCTCGAGGGAAAGTTACTCTTTCGTTCGTAAACTCAAGCCTAAATAGTATTGAATTAATCCGCACATTCTTCTTCATTCATCATCCTTGACAAAAAAAAAGTAGTGGGCGGAAACAAGCTCCCAATGATGATCCTTCAGCCCATATTCGCCACTGCTAGGTATGGATCATAGCAAACATCCTAACTAAACTAAACATACCACTCAAATGTATCTAACGCCGCATATTTTCTATGTCAAAGGTCCGGAAGGGACGGGTTGCGAGAAAGTTCAAGCTATTTTCAGCCGTTTCAACCCCATCGATGGACTATATTTAGCTTGCCACAAATGTCAGTGGGTGACCTTTACCTTCTTTTGTTTTAGGTTTATGATGACCCCGTGGCGTGATTTCATAATAAATCTTTGGCTTTGGTAAAAAGAGCAATTTTTACGTCCATTTGCTAAGTATTCCTATGCAGGTATCCCATGATGTCCATATTACTAGTTAGTACTGAAAGTCCAAGATCCGAAGAGGCCTGAAGCCATCTGTAACTGCGATGAAAATTGTTTTTTTTTTTTTATCAAGTATGTTAGAAATAATAAATAATAATTACCTCTTATTAGAGATAAGCTCGCCTTTGTACATTTTTTTTTTCTATGTTAAGCTATTTTTACTGTCATGTGAGTACAATAAAGAAATTACAATTACAATAATTACCTATGCATCGCGAGTCGGTTGCCTAAAAAATTCCTGGCAAAAAAATCCTCTACTGAGATAAATTTACAGTTGCGCTATTACAACTTATGTCTCTACTATCTGCTGATTGAGGATAGATAGAAAACTGACATAAACGATATTATTTGCTTGCTTTGATTAAAAGTAAAAGTTAAAAAAAATACAAAAAAAAACCTTCGGCTAAGGTATTGCGGAAACGTTTCAACTTTTGTAATTAAAATTTCCGAGGGCCTAGCCTTTATTATTCCGTTAGTATTTTTGACTTTCAGATTCAGATTCAGATTCGTTTTTTTTGCATATGATTTTGATTTGATATGATTTTTCACTTCAACTGCTTATTAATTTCACTTTTCATACTCTGCCCCGTTTGAGTTCCAATTGGTAATGTTGGAATTTTTTTAAAAGCTCATAGCCATAAAAATACTTTTTCTTTTCTCTTCCTGTTGAATGATTTTCAGTTATTGAATCTACCATTTCCCGAGGCGAGCGGGTTTATTGAATTTTGTGCGAACGTCGTGTTTGATGTCGGAAATTGAATATGGACTCGCATGGCGTTCTGATTTAGAAACCATTTTAGAAAATTCAACTTCTAACCTAACCATGTTTGAACTGATGTCTTCGGTTGAAATTATGGGCTGTAAAGGAAATGCTATCAGCAATAGGTAAGGTAATGCCTTTATTATAAGTATCTTTTACATAAGCACTTGTCTCTCAAGCATCTAACCATAATTAATCAAGCTAGCACGTTTTATTCCACCCAGCATGCCCCTACCACATAATAAGAACAATACGGGGACATTTACGATAGATACTGTTGTACGAAGTTATGAATTCCACAAAAGTGTAGCCGAAGACGTTGTTTACTGGTTATAGCAATATATGAAATGAAATGAAATGAAATATATTTATTGTATTGTATCTTATTTCCTAATTATAATTGTGGCTCTAACTCCCAAACTAGGGCGACCTGTGTGTCAGGAGCTAGAGGCCATACGGAACATAGTTTATTGTTTATAGCTATGTAGGAACATTGTTGCATATGTGCCTGTATGTTTATGCTTTTGCCAGATATAGGCAAGATACGTAAAAGGCCCTACTCATGATGCAATCTGACTAGCAATTTGTTGACTTGCATCAGTAGATTGCAATGTAAAAGGCAGATTCGCGATGCAACCTGCCTACTTACAATGCAATCTGTTGCAAGGCAACAAATTGCAGTCGTAAGTAGGGCCTTTAAAAATTGTGATTGTGTGACAGATCCGGCTAATCGTCTACTTGACACTACACTGACGAAACTTACATGGCATGTCTCACACTTCGACAAAGTCTAATACGGATGGAATCTCTCACAGACATTGCTCAGGTCTCGCCTTCTCCAGAAGGCCATACAATCCAATGTATCTACTTGTACTTGAACCATTTATACGACACGAAATGAAGAAGCTCTATACGAACAAAAAAGGCATCAAACAAAACCTTTACCTTACTCGGCATCACGCTGAGTTAAACCCTTTCCAAATAAGGTGTTGTGTGCAGAAGGTCGGGCCAATGCTTCCGAGGTGTCATTCTGTTTAGTCCGTTAACATTTGCCTATACATTCTGATGCAAGGAGGAAAAGGGACATCAAGGAAAGGAGGGAAAGGGCGTCTTAGGGACTTCGTGTGTTTGCTTAGGACGGGAATTTGATCTGGTTGACACTTATGAAGAATGAATATGAGATATGCAGTGTTATTTTTCCAAATCCTCTCGAAATTAATACGGTGCAACACGACTGACCAAAACCAGTCGGTGGGAGTTCGTGACGCGAAGGTTATCTTGTGCAGGCGCTCCGTGCATCTCACACTGGGGAATGCTCGACGATACACACTTACCGTATCCTGTAGGGTAGAGACTGTCTTTATAATGTCTGCGTTAGGAGGTATCCTTAAAAGTCGTACTTAACAAAAAAAACAATGTGTTTTTACCTACCAACTACATATTTATGTTGTCTGCATCCGAACTCTGTTTTAGTTATTTTCATTGATATTTCGTCTTGTTATTTACTAACTTCTTACGTATAATATTATAGTATAGCTGTGGTTCTTACCCAGTAACCGAGTTTTTCTGGAGTAGATGACCTTACGCAGTGCGTCACAGCGTTGCATCCTGCAAGTGTAATATAGTAAGGTTCTTGAAGGTCCATTCCTATCCAGTTTACATACAGATGCAGTGTACGACTATATGATTTCGTTGTTTCGTGGGTACGAGTATCTGCATTACAGTCTATTCGTGATAAGAATGCAGTGAAATTTAAATTTAAATCTGTTAACACACACTCACAGGACAGGACACAACCTTCGCGTTCGAAAGTTTGCCTTCAACTGGTCACTGTGAACTTGGCTTGATAATTGGAAACGATTCGATTGGTTACGGGGCGTGGCTAGGCCGCCGGATAGTGATGACTTTACTGCATTCTTATCACGAATAGACTATAGTAGCATATCTATTTGTTCGTAATTCGTAATTTCTTTATTGTACTAACACAAGAACGACATACAGAAAACTTATAATAGATAGACAATGTACAGAGGCGAGCTTATCAAAATAAATCAAACACGGCAGTGCAAGAGACCATCATCGACGACGACGAAGACGAGGCTTCGACCAACCTGTCGAAGTCCTAAAAACATTGGTCGTCCATCGTTCTAGCCAAAAACCAATCAGTCAACTAATTAAACTCTCTGATGTCATCTAACTATAACCTTACTTTGGCCTAACAGTGACCCATCATCAGTCATACTGTGCCAACACCGAGCATTATGAAAGTGCTCTAGATAAGAGCTAATTATATCTGAAGTTTGGCCACAGCACTGCTGAGTAATATGTCTGTGACGAATTCGTCTGGGCTGGAATAATTTCACGACAGCATCTTTATTAAAGAGCTTTTTATTTTCCGATTACAGACAGATTAAACATATTAAGGGGGCTGCGACCGCGTGAATTTCCCATACAAACGTAATACAAAAATTATTTGAATTTGAGAACTAGTTCAAAGCATTTAGACTGTTAATCGGATTTATACACTGTTTACGCAGGTTCCAGTTCTGTATACCAGGGTTCCTGTTCAACCAATTTAAAAAATATTTTAAAGTAATTTGAATAAGAACCTTGGTATACGACCAGGAACCTGCGTAGACAGTGTATAAATCCGATTAACAGTCTAAATGCTTTGAACTAGTTCTCAAATTCAAATCATTTTTGTATTGCGTTTGTATGGGAAATTCACGCGGTCGCCGGTCTCTTAAAGTAAAAGATTAGAAATGCTATACGTTTTGCTCTTTATTTGATCATTATTTAAATGCAAATGAATTTTTCACACTTCCTGATATCGTACTGTGAAAATATTATCTTAAACCGCCTATTGTTTCATGAATACGATTCTTTCCACCAACTCAGGAAATGATCGCAGGAAATGAGTTTATTATGATTATTACTTTTATTTTCAGGCATATTATGTAGGTATATACTGAAAATTAACAGTTTGATTCAAGTTAGTTGGGTTTACATATCTCAAATTAGATACGTATAGGAAAAACACAAAAATTGCTACTGGAATCTGTAAATTATGGACTATAAATCGATGGGTCTTTAGAAGCTTCTTTTGTTTTTGAATTTATATGAACATTTATAACATTAACCAATTTTTTGTTCTTGTCGAGAGGATCATCAATATCCAACTAAACAACAAAACTGATATTTTAATGTGCCTTTATGCATATATTCTTGTGGATAATTGATGAAGTATTTAAACTGCTGCCGCTCTGGTTGGTATGCTAAAATAATGATTTATTGTGCGTTCATCCATTGCCAGTTGGCGAACAGACAGTGCGGCGATCGTAGTCAGTTGTTTGTATGCGTTCAGGCTGCGCGCGCGATTCTGTCCCGCGAATGACAAAAAAAACTCGGGGATCCTTTAAAAAATAAGTGTTTATATATTTATTGCCACACGCGGCTTTGAAATCATTGTTTTCGTGATCTGTGAATATTTTTGCTCTTTTACGGTTGATTGTGAATAACTGTTTTGTTTCAAATATAATCGAGTGAATTTATTTATACAAGTGTTATTGCATCTCTTGAATTGGGACTAATGAACTATTATTTATTCTAATATCTTCTCAACTGTGTAGCCATTCTTATTTGATGGTTTCCATTTCATAGGTTTTGATTTTTTTTAAAAGTAATAAGTTTACAAATCGCGGGCCATTTTTACAACTACCCACAGATGACGAGTTATTCTTAACTGAATAATTTTGCTGTTCCCTATAGTGTTTTGTTTCTTCGTCGCTCACACCAAATTCCCCAGTTGAACTTATCTCTGGTTATCTGTTATCTTTCCTTGTCATTTCTGACCTTCGTACTGAAATGTCCGTATCTAACTAAATTCTCAGTACTTAGAAAACGATCGTCTGAAATTCTTTCAGCTACAGCTTTCTCTCTTGGCTCGTGTATTAATTGCGATGTCCCTTTATATCAATAAAGGAGCAGACATTAGGGTCGATTTCTAATGTCACTGATTGGTATTCATGACCGCATATATCTGAGACCACGTGAGCGTTGTTCATATCTTCCATTTGACATACACTTGTCGAGTTATTACTTCGTTTAAGACTTGCTTTATCAATGTTGATTTATGATGACTTGTTATTGCTAGTGGTTCCATACAACATGTGTATTGCTCGTTAGTTTCTATGTATTTCTAAATGGTGTTTCCGCTGTGTACAATTGTTTACATCGCAGTTAGCTATATATTCGTACTCGTACTGTACGCAAAGCTACTCTATTCTCATAGTCTTTATCTTTTGGCATATAGAGTTCATCGTTACTTTTATGGTCTTCGGCTAGTAATGCATATATTGACCGATTCAAATAGACCACTTATCTAATAAATCAACGTTTTGATGTCACTACCGATCAAGCGAAGATTTGCGCTAATTTAGTTATCAAGGAGTTAAGTTAAAGGAGTATTGACTGAACGTGGGCGCGACTGTGCCTCTGTCAACCCGTATGGCAAAAAGCGTGACGCTATCTGTGTTTCTTTTGTTGCAGATAAAAAGAGTTAGTTCGTTGTTAGAGGATTCAATTATAATAAGTTGTAGACATGGATGACCATAGCGAGTAAGCGAGACAGTGATAAAGATTAAATTAAATACATTGTTTTTGTCTACCTTGGTTTACTAACACCTCGTGCCGTGACTATTGGCAGTGGTTTTCCTTTATCCTTAATCATTATTTTGAACTGACGTCATCTTAGAAGATCATGATTTAAATATGTTCAATTAGTGTTGATAGGATTTTTTGCTTCCCTCGTCCGTTTTTGGCTTGGACAGGTTCACATATTTGGTTATGGACATAATTTACTTCGTATGTGAACGTAGGAATGTTGTTCGCTGTTGGTTCATGGCGAAACCGTGGTCTTAGAATGAATGAAGAATATTGTGTCCCTAGTGTAGTGTCACTAGACTAGGTCTAGTTAGTTTTTAACGATTTTACACTTTACACTTTATTGCACAAAAACAGAATACAGACACTTAAAATAAAAAATATACAAAGGCGAGCTTATCTCTAATAAGAGATCTCTTCCAGCAAACCTAGGATGGACAGGATTAATTAACAAAAGATTTTACTATTCTTCATGTTCATAAAGTTAACTAGTTGAAGTAATAAAGTAAATAAGTTGGACTTCATTGATAAAGTATGTTGTATCGTCATCATTGTAGCACATCCGTTGGACCAGAAATAAAAACATGTGTTGTTCCTCATTAATTTACACTTGAAATTGCAACTGCAGAGTTGATACGGTCACTTGGCATTACAATTCTGTGATCAACTTTATAAATAACGTCTGTATTTGCAGTATTTGTTTGGATTAACTTTATTGAAAGTCTATTAAAATTCATAATGGATTACAAGGTCAATGTCGAGATTCTCTTGTCTGGGTGTGCCTTGCAGAGTCAATGTCGATTACTAGCCACTACTGGTTGATATAACTCAATCGATGCGTCAGATAGGTGTTTCTCAATTACCGATACTGTTGACTCGCTATAGGATCTTGTTACCTACTACTACCAGTTTTTATGAGTCACAGGTGGTTTTCTGTTGTGATGATTGTGAAGCTCTGATTGTGCCAGTTTCTTCGTATACGTCGTATGCAATGCTCGTGCTGCAATGCGATTTAGTATTACTACTGCGTATAGTTTCAATAATAAGTTTCGATTGCTTGTTCTTAGGTGTTACACATCGTTCGCTTTGTATCGTAATTAATTAAGTGTGCGTATTTTTATGACCGTAAAAAAAAGTGTTTGCCTTTGCTCTTATTCGGAAGTAGAGCGGAAAATGTGCAAGGATCAAAGCAAGGAAACTCAACGTATTCTAGTCAGTTGAAGTGGTTATGAATGGACTGAACAATGCTCTACCAAGTGATAATCGGTGTGGGAGTGTTCCTGTGTTTTCTGTGGAAGTATTGGCTGAAACAGGATCAGAGGCAGCTTCAGGAATTCAGTGAAGTTAAACAAAGTACGAGTACAAATGAGGCTACATTTATCAAAGATGATGCTACATTCATCAAAGATAATGCTACATTTATTAAAGATGATGTTACAATTATCAATGATGATGATGTGAAATGCGAAAACAGGGGTCAAGACTTTCAAAGCAGTTGTGATCTTCAACATGTAGCTTCAAATAACAGTAATATTTTTCTGAAAAGTTCTCATAAAGAAACAAAAGTGCCTTCACTTATTCAGCAAGATGATATTGCGAAATCTGAAAAGAAGGTTAATAACTACCAAAGCAGTTCTATTCTTGAGTGTGTGGAAAATGCTATCGTAACTACACATTACAATGAAATCAAACTGAAAACGCCAAATACTGACAACAAACAAAATCTAACATTTTTTGACCAGAGTCCAAAGGAGCTCATTGGAACTCTAGATGCTCTGATAAAGTCAGTTAAGGATAAGGATACTTGTGTAGTAGAAACTTTAAAGAATAAAATTAAACATGACTCTGTAGAAGTAAGTGAACAGATCCCAGAAAACTCCACCATAGCTTTAGAAGTCCTGAAACCAACAGCCAAAGAAAGGGAATATTCTGAAATAAATAATGTTCTGGAAAAAACAAAGAATGTCACATTGCCAGCTTTTGAACGACCTAGTGACCTTAGAGAAATCAAGAATGATGTGCTATATTCAAAATCTCTTGAAACTGACGATGTTGAGGATAAGACCAACGGTTTCGCTGTAAATTATGTTATTTCAGAAGAAATTGTCACTCCCAGCTCACTATTAAAGAAACACCAAGATGCTGTTTTAACTAAAAAGGTTATAATAAATAAGAGGGAAAGTCCGCCCAAAGAAAGATTAACTGAGTTTCTAGAGAAAACTGTCTTGAGAGATGATAAAATTAATTCTATCATGAAAAACCTGTCTTTAGAACATACCCCTAAAATATCAAAAGAGGAAGAACCTTTGCTAGATTTCACTATTACACCAATAACAAATACTACGAAAACTTATGCAAATGCTGAGAATACCATTAATATTCATGATAAACTAAATAAGCTTTTCGGTTCCAACGGAAATGTCAATGTTAAAGCAAATGACAGTAAAGTAGCAATCAATAATAACCATGAAACGCAGAAAGATCTAGTCGATGGAAACCCCATTGGAGAAGAGAAACCCATTTTGAAACAGATTCGAAAGAATCCTGGCTTTCCTGCAGGTCTTAACTTTGGATCTGTCATAGGAGAACTGAAAAACAAAACAAAAAATGGAGGATTAAAACCTGTATTTCGGAAGTTTGACGCCGATTCGGATGCTGTTGACAACGTGGTTCAGGCATGTCTAGTATATATTTCTAGATTATATAAAGTTTTATATCAGATAGATACTGCATTATAATATAACTATAGTAAATTACTTTGATATACTTCTTTCACATACTCATCTTACCTAACTGACATAATGATGTTCACTGTGCATACATTTCAGTGTTCTAGCCAAGTCTAAGTAGGTATGTTGAACTCAACACGCGTGAAGTTACGACATTAGAACAAAGTAACAACGGAATCTCCTATCGAAATGGAGCATACCGTCATGTCATAGTATGTGACATATGCATATCTGATGTGAATTATCATGGGTTCTATCATAGAATGTCTATCAGATTTATGTAATAAGATGAAGCTATGTGTGGTGTAGTTAACATGCAATCACTCATGATCTGTTGTCAACATTCTTTACTAGTAGGAGTAGGTACCTATTTTTAGAGTCAGTCTACTTATCATAGAAGCGGTCTAACTATTGTAATTGTAACTCATTTATTTGATGTGGCACAAAAGGAATTAGAAGTCAATGGAAACAAAAAGTCTTACTATACACGGACCACAGAGAAGAGGCATATGCCCAGCAGTGGGTCGATGTGGGCTGAGGGTGATGATGATGATGATGATACACGGACCATAAAGCGCTGCTCACGTTCACATGGTGACGAAGATGTTAGTCAAACGTTAATTAAAAAATAGACATAGACATAGACATAGACATAATAATGTTATCAATATATTTTTCTCTGTTGTCACAGGATTCTTTGAACACGGCTGTGGTTGACGCGAAGAAGGTGGAGATTGAAGACAATGAGCTCAGCTCGAACATTCTCGCAGATAGAAGAACAAAGCTAGAGACTGCAGCGCAAGTGAGTAACAACCAACTATAACATGGTATAGTAAATTTAGCCCAATAGTCCCCACCGAGGGGCACACGCCTTTCGCCGCATACGAGTAAAATTGAGCCATATTCAACGACATAGTAAAAAACTAAAATACAAACATACAATTACAAAACAAACCGCCGCGCCCCAAAAATCGCCCTGCCCAAGGGTACCCATTACACTGGCAAATATCTTTGCTGTATTTGGTGAGTCAAAGGATTTTGACTATGAGATGAACTGGCCACTTATCCGTCACATAACTTCGTCTTGCAACATTACGGCAAACCGCAGTTGCTGAGACGTGTCAAATAAGACAGATTTAAAGTCAAAATTATATAACATGAGGTGTAAAACTTGAAGGTAACTTTACATTGTGTCCGTCAACTCTGAATGTAAATGCCAAACTTTCAATAAAAATTAACGACCGTTTAAAACGCAATAACCATGAATAAGAGCGCCTTTAAAATCTAGATTGCAGACAGAAAGTGCAATAAAGTTAATTATTTTAAATGCCCAAATTATTTATCAATACCCGAACAAAAGTCGATTGACCTTATCGCCATACGATCAGATTTCTCGGAACATTATCCAATATGTTAAAGTTCGTAATTTAAAATCTGAAACTTGTTAAAACGGGCCGCGCTATAAGTTTTAATTTATGAAGGTTTCGTCTGATTACTCGATGTAACGTATATTGTTTGTTGACTCTGCAATAGAGAAATGCTGGCACAAAATAGGTTGCTGAGATGGACCTCTTTTCAACCGACTTCAAAAAAGGAGGAGGTTCTCAATTCGACCCGTATGTTTTTTTTTTCTTTTTTTTCTATGTTTGTTACGCGATAACTCCGCCAATTATGAACCGATTTGAACAAATCTTTTTTCAGCGTATAGGTAATACCTCAAGGGTGGTCCCATTGACACCAGGTCAGGATGTGATGATGGGATCCTGGAGAAATTGAGGGAACTCTTCAAATATTATAGGCAGACCTATAGTGATTTTAGTGTTTTTCATAATAACTCGTGCAAATGCACATGGTAAGCATAATATTGTGATGCGGAACTGCTGATGAAGACCACATATGGCCACCAGATCTGCTCAATACTAGGTACAAATACAATGCGTGGCTGACGGGCAGGCAACGCATAGCCTAAACCGGTGGACCTAGAGCCATGAAACTTTGTACAGGGGTTCCTTAGTAGCGTGGGGTAGCACTGATATGGGATTTGACAAAATTAATTCCCCAAGGGGGGGGGGGTATAAGGGTACAGTTTGTATTAAACTCAATCTAATCAAATAGCGTTTGTGGAAGTCGGTTTTTTCTAAAGTTTACTTTTTGTTTCAATTATACCCATATCAGTTCGGGGAGATAGAGACAGACATTTTCACAGTAAAGCCAACTAGACGACTGTCATCTTATTTCTTTATTGCACAAGAAGTTAAATAATATGTAAATAATACATGGAAAGTACACATTATATGCAAAGGCGAGCTTATCTCTAAAGAGAGATTTCTATCAGCAAACCTGGGCAGGACAGGAAAGAGTATTATTAGGAGAGTTTTAGAGCGACAAAAAAAAAGTTATACGGACACTACTTACAATACAACATAAATATGGAATCTAGTAAGTAAACTCCGCCTCCGTCACACACGCCTAGAATCATGATTTGTTTTACAGGTGTGACTGTGATGGAAGATGCCTGACAGGCGTATCGTAAGCTTGATGGAGTATAAGTAATAGGTTACTGATAGCAAGGGCTAGCGTTATTCTATGCATGCATCACAAAGCATAAAAGGACATTTCACAAAAGCTTTGAACCTCGGAATGTCGTATAAATAATGGTATCAAGTACGGGACGGGACGACCTTTACTGAACCGCCTTTCCAATGTTATGTCGGTCTATAGTCATTAATTCGCTTTACTTTAGACATGGCATTTTAATGTACCTTTAATTAAAGGTTTAAGTGAAGTTCAAGAGCTTAATTAAAGTTTATAAGCGGATATAATAATATTTCCTGTCACCTATGAATTCACGTTCCAAATTAATTAAAATAATTATTTGACAATTATTAATATTTTGTTTATTTTGTCATCTTTTTTGCTGTACCTGTGGGACATTCGGTTAGGATCAGTTTCCTAATTCAAATGAATTGAATTTGAATTTGAATTCGGTTAGGATTAGTACACCCACATCCAAAGATAACGCGATGAATCAATCAAAGTTGTGATGAAGCTTTTTATGAACGATTTATTAAGTCTTATCTCTATGAGAATTTAATAAGGGTGCGACAACATCACTTAGCGTCACGCCTTTTCCCATACTGGGCGCGACAACCAAGCGATAACTTCGAGAGACTTTTCTATCAAGAAAAAAATATCAAATTATGTTTAAACGTCAGCGAATCAAACCCCCCGTTCCGAGTCACGCCAAAATCGATTACAGCAGCGTCTACGAAGCCGTTCCGAGTCAGTTTTGGCGATACAAAACGATGGCATTGTAGACGTTGTAATCGATTATGGCGCTGACGGCGATGTCACGGAACTCGACTACAGTCGCACTGCACTTATGATCAACAAGTTAAATCATCAAACATAGTCAAAGGTGCTTCTGCCCCCCCCCCCTATGGGAAAAGGCGTGATGCTTTGTTTGTTTAATATTCGTATTTCGCGTTAGACGTGCTAATCTCACGCCTGCGGCAGGGGCAATCTAGGGTGAAAGAGTGTGGAGCCGCCTGTGTGCGCTAGGAGTGGTGTACTGTACACATAGCAGGCTCCAGTTTATCACACTTTTCACCCCTGCCGTACCTGAGTAGCCTTTATTCGACATTTACAAAAATCTGTTTTGGCTTCATTCGCTAACTCAGAAATCCTTTGTCTCCAGGGATGGCGCAAGCGCGTGCCGCAAACCGATGCTACCTTATTCACCGTCGCCGGGCGGTTAGAGCGGGACAAGGTTGCGAGCACGCCGCCCCCCACCCCGCCGCCGCACCCCACCACCCCGCTGCCCGCCGAGCCCGGCGTGCCTACTCCCAACAAATTCAGGTAAAGTAAATGTAGCACCGAGGGGCACAGGACTTTACCCGCATACGATTAAGATGGAGCCATATTCCAAGTTCCAAGTTCAGGTAATTCAGCGTATTTCAGTCTAGCTGGTGCCCACAATTTGGTTTGCGTGTACCGAGGAATCATCAATTTACCGAGAAAACACATAACCTTTTGGTGCAGTCTAAAAAGTATCCTGTATGTTAATCTAGCTCATAAACGTTATACATTCAGAATTTCATCCAAATCCGTCCAGCCGTTTAGCGTGAAAGAGACACAAACATATAAACGCACACACTCACAAACGTTCAACGTTCCTCTATCAATCCATAGTGAACCACATGACATACATAAACCAGAATGGACCAGAGTTGGGAAGAGGAGAGGAGAACGCGGCCATGAATGTTTATATGTATGTAACATCGCTGATTCTCGGTATCCTAGTATAGGACCAGTGTAGGTAGCAGGAAAATTTACGCATCGAAAAAGTATTCGAAATGAAATGTCAGTGACTCCTAAGTAGAATGTCATAAATATTTATCCGTCACAGGTCTCGCAAACCAGCTTCCCCCACCAACGGCTTCACCGCCGGCCCCCTCCGCTCCGCGTCCTGTGCGGTCGTCAGTTCGGCGGCCGAACCGCGGCCGAAGGTGGACGGGAGGCTGGACAGAGAGGCGTTCAAACGGAGCCATTCCGTCAGCGAGAGCATTAGCCGGTTGGATGAGAGTGAGTATCATGATCTCTCGAGCAGTTAGCGTGGAAGTTCCTTCACTTGGTGTCGTCGGTAAGGGCTCTGCCAGCTGCGTATCCAAGCAGTTAATATTGAAATGTATTTACTCACTTGGCGACGGTTTGCCAATGCCACGCTCTTAACTGCTTGGACACATAGCTGGCGACGTCGCCGTTGCGTCTTATTGAGGTATAGCCCTAAATCTCAGGATCGTATCGTCAGGTGTCATCGTGGATGGTGGCACCTAAAGATGATGATTGATAAATCATCATCATCAATCATTGTTATGTTGGCATTGCTGCTGGATTTGCTGCATGAGAGAGTAGGTATCATCATCGGTCACAGATAGATGGGTGCTTGCTAGATAAATGCAAAGCATAGCATAGCGTCACGCTTTCTCTCATATGGAGTGGCAGAGGCCAGTTATTCACCACTCCATTTAATAAAAAATAAATCAATTTTTCTTTCGTTTTTTCGTTTTTTTATTTGATGAATGCCTTCACTAGATGATAGTGAGTCCTTCCTTAGGCACTATTAATCAGTTAGTGAGACCAAATGGTCGGATGGATTGGAATGCTTAGTCATAATATTTCTGTATTTGTTCCGTTTTGGTCATGATCCAAAATCTTAATCGTATGACACACAAGGAGTAACGACAAATGAAACAAACAACTTCGTAGGAAAAAATATATCTAAAATGGTCGCTACATCGCGTCGTTACAGACGGAATCGTTTGTGAGCAGGTCAAACACGCATTACACTGGTTTTTAAAAATACTCCCAAACCACTTTAGAAAGACATATTTCTTTGTGTCTTTATCACCATCAAGTCATCTTTGTCAAGTTGGACGAAAGCCAACATAATGACGTTACACTCACGATGCGCAGAAAACTATTTTGTACGCACTATAAACGTTGCAGCGGCTTTTGGCATCAAATTGTCTCAAACATGAATCATGTTTTTAGTCAAGAAAATCATGATTCATGTTTGAGACAATGTGTTCAATGCTGTCATCTACATATCGAGGACATGATTACCAATAACTATATTGCACATAATAAACGTCCAGGCGTCATCGAAACAAAGTCAAACTAAATACAACAAACATATGCAGTGTCACGCCTCCTCCAAAACGGAGTTAATCTACAGGGTGTAACAGAAAGGTGTCGTCATATTTTAGGGGGTTGTTAGGGACATCATTCTGAGCAACTTTTTCTATGAAACCGATTTGATCAGAGCAACTTTATTTTTCACATCTCTATACAAATCAGGTGACCGCCCAGACCAAATCGTATGGAGCAATGAAAAATAAAGTTGCTCTGATCAAATCGATTTTATAGTAATAGTTGCTCAGAATGGTATCCCTAACAACCCCCTAAAATATGACTACACCCTTCTGTAACACCCTGTAAAGTACTTCATAGTACATATAGTATCTTCAAAATTGAGTATTGAATAACTGGCTAAAAGTAGGCACAATGGTTCCTCTGCCACCCCGTATGGGAAAAGGCGTGACGCTATGCGTATTTAGTTAGTTATTCTATATTTCGGCGGCCGATCGTAGAATGGGGCACATCATGATGTGCCTAAACGTGAAATATCACGAAACGATAAAATCTCAATTCTACTGCTCGCAGAAGCACTAAATAGTGTTTGACTTTGACAGTAACTACCAAGACGTCAATTAATGTCTGTTGCAAGGGGATGAGAACTTAATTTCCCCTAATTTTAATGTATTTTTTTTTCCTCTTCGGCCAGGACTATGACTATCTCTCAACTGAAAGGGTTAAGGCAAACACTGCGGTAGCTTAGGTGAAGACTAAAGGGCGAGCGCAGCAAAGCTCCGAATAGTCTTCGTGTTCGTTTGAAATGTATAACACAAAAAACATCACGTAGTGCTGAATAAAAATGCGTTTAAAAAGACATGTTTTCGTTAAAACCCGCCACATCATGATGATTCTACAATCGGCCGCCGACATAAAGACCATTTTACGTGGCAAGATCGCTCGCCTAATAAGTACTGTAGTTCCATCGCCGTCGTAAGTCCATGGCCCGCGCTTTTCAATCTACCCACATCGAGATAAAGTTCAAAACCTACGAAACAACAGAACAATAATTCACCAAGTTAAAAACTTAAATAAAAACCGGCCAAGTGCGAGTCGCTCGCGCACGAAGGGTTCCGTACCATCATCAATAAAAACCGAAAAAAAAAATCACGTTAGTTGTATGGGAGCCCCCCTTAATATTAAATTTATTTTGTTTTTTAGTATTTTGTTGTTATAGCGGCAACAGAAATACATCATCTGTGAAAATTTCAACTGTCTAGCTACCACGGTTCATGAGATACAGCCTGGTGACAGACAGACAGACAGACAGACCAGACGGACAGCGAAGTCTCAGTAATAGGGTCCCGTTTGGCACCCTTTGGGTAAGGTACCTTAAAAAATGATAACCCCCTCCTTTTTTGAAGTCGGTTAAAAAAATTGTGGTCAAAAAGTCTTCAACATCAATTTATTTCCAGGCGACGAGAAGTCCCCAGAAAAGTTCTCCGCGGTCCGAGTCCCGCGGGCGGATGACGAGACCTTCCAGGCGTTCTTCGCGCCAGTTCTGGAGAAGCAGGAGCGCGCCACAGCTGACCTGGACGTGGACCTAGACGCTATAGACAGCGGGCACCGGCAGCTGTAAGTATCACAACCGTTGGTGATAGATTTGGGCCCTGTCCCAATGGTGCTTGACGATAAGCCATATTGAACAGATAAACCATTAATTTAGGCATAACTCTTTTTTTTTTTCATAAATCATTATTCTTTATTGCACGGAAAACAATGTGATACATAGTCTTATAAAACAAAGGCAAATAGGCAAAAGGCGAGCTTATCTCTAAAAAGAGATTTCTTCCAGCAAATCTAGGCAAGATAGGACTTTGACAAACCGTTTCAAAGATTTCAAACCGGTTTCAAAATGGTTGCGTCATGTGCGGTCTCTCAAAGGAGTCTATGGCATAAACTCAAATGAAACTCAAAAGTAACTTGGAGTTGCAGTTTCGTTGCAGTTGCGTTTCACCGTGTTTTCTGGGCCTGAGTGTAAGGGAGTATGTGTTTTGGGTAATATTAGAGCTGTATAGTTCTGTCTCGTTCCGCCAACCGTATACACCTACAATTCTTTATTTATGGGGAAGTGTTTGGGTGTGATTTCATCCCTTCCATTTCCTTAGCCTGGCGAACGACTGGACCCGCCGGGCGAAGCGCGAACGCAAACACGCCGCGTCCAGAAACCCGCTCAAAGCACTCGCGGCGAGGACGGATATTGAAGAGCAGTACTCACAGGCGCCATCTACGTTTAGAGAGCAGTATATTAAGGAGAAAGGTACCTATGCATTTTCTAAGATATTATGTTGACCACTCAATCGTCGAGCTTCAAATCAATGGCCCGCAATTTTAAACCTTTCTTAGGCTGGATTTTACCAACGAAAGAGTAACTTTTACTCGAGAGGATCTTCTACTTTTTCATAGACACTAGTGAGTGACACCCAGATCAGATCACCTCATTTTGAACTGTCATTGTCATACAAGTTATCCCCGGGATAGTTATTCTCGTATATCTTTTTGTTGGTAAAATCCAGCCTTAGTTTCTTAGTTGGGGCGGCACTGGCATGCTATTTATTACCTGCCTTTTCTCAAGCGAGCTAACAGAACAGTCACGTATTACTAAAATCATCCCCAATTGAAAATGTATGGCATGGTGCCAATCTTTTGACGTTTCCTCCAAGGCCCTTACTTTTTCTTACCGAATAATCCATACTTATCATTCATCAATCATTCGATACTTCTTTCTCACAAAGTTTAATCACAGAATAACTAATAGTACTACGTACAGAAGGCTTACTCCAGAACAAAAATCAAGTTTAGGTGCAAAAAAATATTTGTCTATGCTACTGCATTATGCTCGCATGCTTAATTTAAACTTATCGTATGACACAAGCGTTAATATTCCATTAGACACCGCTGACACGATGCCGCTCACGCAGGGTTGCGAATCGCACTCAGTTGTTTTCGGCGTCATTGTTTTCACGCGGCTAGCCCGCGCACCGAGAGCCGAGCGACAACCATGTGACAAAGACCGACTGACGCGTATAGCCGGCCGTAGATACCTACTCAGCGAAGTGAAACCCCCCTGGTTTAATCGAGTCACTGTTTCTGGTTCCCACGACACAGGGTATCCTAGTGTGGGGCCAGAAGCAACGTATGTGCCTGCATGATTGTTTATGTTTATGATTCCAGTGACAGCAAACTGCGGTCTGGCCGCCGAGGCGCTGGCAGCGCTGGCGAGCAAGGAGGACTTCTCCAACGTGGCACTACGCAGTGCCAGTGCGCCGGCGCCGCCCTGCCATGGTACCAAGCCGCTTATGCTGCTACATGTCAAGGGAAGACGGCGCGTGCAGGTTAGTTGGTATAATGTTTGTACGGTCGCCTGCGTCATCCCGTGACAGTGAATCCCGCTTATACTGCTTCTATACTTTTAGGCGCAGGCGACAGTACATAGGGCTTAGATTACTTTATATGTGGCAAGGAATGGGCTTGGTTGAGTGTTAGTAAAGAGGACTACTCCAACGTGGCACTACGTAGTGCCAGTGCCACTATGTTATGGTACCAAGCCACTTATGCCACTACATTCTAAGGGAAGACGGGTTAGGTTAGGCTACTTTATAGGCGAGAAGGAATGGACTCTTTCCCGTTTAAGACCTTTGAGTTTAGAATTAGTAAATAGAACTTCTCAAACAAGGCGCTTTGTAGTGCCAGTGCCACTCTGTCATCTGTCATGGTACCAAGCCGCACATGCTGCTACATATTAAAGGGAAGACGGCAAGTACAGGCGAATCCTTAATTACCCTGAGCAGCACGAAACAAAATATGAAATCTTCGTGCAACTCAAGGGTAGACTGTTGGACTAATGGCGCTTCTAAACGGGCCATATCTTCACTGCAATATCTGGCCGGCAACTATTGGTGTCTTTCTCTAACATGTGATTAAGAGAGGGACACCAATAGATGCCGGCCACATATTGCAGCAAAACCTGGCCCGTTTAGGAGCACCTTAAATGAATGAACCAATGCATTGACAGCGAATTACGTTTACAAATAGTGGCGGATACAGATTCAGATAAGTTCCATTATATCCGTTCCCGTTTTCGTTTTCCTGCTTGAGAAGGAAGATTCCTCTTCCCTTCCTCTCTCATTTCCTGAAGCAGGATTACAAAATAATGCAATATTCTGTAATTTCAGACTCGGCTGGTTGAGCCGGTGCATACGAGCGTGAACCGCGGCGACTGCTGCGTGCTCGTAACCCCTGACCAGGTGTTTGTCTACATCGGACTATACGCCAACGTCATCGAGAGGTAGGCTGGCCATTTTTGGGACTATTGACAATTTAATCGCGATTTTAAACTTTAGCACTTTGACTCCAAGTTCATATCAAGTTAATACGACACAGTAGGCGTAAGTGGGGGTAATGTAGAATTTGTAAACGAGCTTAGTATGAGCTTTATATTGGGTGACTGTGAAACCCCTAGCTACATTTTGAGGGGTTGTTAGTGACGTCATTCTGAGCAACTTTCCATAAGAAACCGATTTGATCAGAGCAACTTTATTTTTCACTTCCCAGTACATTTCGGCCTGAGTGAGTCAGCTGATTTGTATGGAGAAGTTGCTCTGATCAAATCGGTTTCATAGTGAAAGTTGCTCGGAATTATGTCCCTAACAACCCCTTGAAATATAGCTAGGGGTTTCACAGTCACCCTGTATTTTATCATCATCCTCAATCAGTCCAATGCTGGGTATAGGTCTCTTCTTTACCGCGCCACCCTATGGCTCACAGAAGCACTATAAAGTGTTTGACTTTGACAGTGACTACCAAGACGTCAATTAATGTCTATTGCAGGGGGATGAGAACTTAATTTCCCCTATTTTTAATGTCATTTTTTTTCCTTTTCGGCCAGGAGAATGACAATCTCTAGTCTGAAAGGGTTAACTCCGTTCTGGAGCCTCTCGCATCCACTGCGGCGCAGGTATCGCGATGACGCTGTCCATCTATCTTACTTTATATCGCAAGATTTATATTGGAATCAGCACAGAAACGTAGCGTCACGATTATTCCCACACGGGATGGCAGAGGGACAGCTGGACCCACTTCTAGCTCTTTATTCAATACTCCATTTGTATTGGAGTTGTGCCGTAGTATTTTAGAGAAAAGCAATTTAATCAATGGAGTAGCACAGAAAAGTTGATGCAGATGCAGGCGATCAATACTTAAGTTAGGGTTTGCTGGAAGAAATCTCTTGTTAGAGATAAGCTCGCCTTTGTACATTGTTGTTCTTTCATGTATTTTCTGAATATCTGTTTTGTGGAGTACAATAAAGAAATTACAATATTGTGTTCTGTGATTTGTTCGCTGACGTCAAGCCGAATGCCCAGGCATAACAAAAACGTTTGCATGGATGATGCCAAAACTGCAAAATGTCGGAAACGCATATACCAGATAATCAAAATGGTACAAAATCATCATCATCGTCGTTAGGATACTAAAGAGCCCTTATTGTTGATATTAGGACAATGATAGTTTGTCTTACATAAATCCATTGACAATTCCAGGAATCGCAGCACCGACATAGCCCTCCACATTCACAACAGCAAAGACCTCGGCTGCAAGAACTCGACTGGCGTCGTCACCATCGACGAACAGAGCAAGCACCGCTCCAACATGCACTGGACACAATTTTGGAACCTACTCGGCGTCACACAGAACGTTGAAGACTACAAACCAGTAGAAACAGGCCATGCGGACGAAGACGAGATCTTCGAATCGTGCATCATACAGACCAATATGTGCTATGAAGTCATGGATGATGAACTAGTCCCGATAAAGGAATACTGGGGGCAGGTACCTAAAATTGCTATGTTGCATCAATCGAAGACGATTGTGTTTGACTTCGGCGCAGAAATGTATATCTGGTACGGGAAGAATGTCCCGCTGGAAAGTAGGAGGCGGGCGGCGCAGTTGGCGCAAGAAATGTTTGATGAAGGATACAATTATGAGGATTGTCATATCAATCCGGTTACTGAGGCCGTGTTCCAAGGCGCTAGGGAAGAGAACACTGCAACGCCCGTAAAGACAGCGAAAACTAGACCCGAATGGGCGATTCTATCCAAAGTCACACAGCACATGGAAACGATTCTGTTCAAAGAGAAATTCCTCGACTGGCCGGACTATACGAGGGTCATAAAAGTGAAGCCGCAGGAAAATAGGTCCAACAGTACGGAGATAATGCCGTGCGATGCCGAAGAAATGTGGGCGAACGACTATCAGGACCCAGATCTCATACTAGAAGGCTCACACGTAGGCCGCGGCACGCATTATTACGACAAAGAATCCATGCGGCATTTCGACATCAAATCACGGTCCGTCTGCAAATGGGTCGTCCGAGAGTACGACTACCAAAAAGTCGAAAAGGCCGCTGAAATCGGTGACTTTTTTTCCGCGTCTAGTTACATCATTCGGTGGGAGTACCAGATTACTGCCACAGGAAGGGAGCTGACCGGGAAGCCGTCGAAACACAACCTAACAGGCCGGGACCGCTGCGCTTACTTCTGTTGGCAGGGCAGGGATGCCACTCCCAGCGATAAGGGCGCTGCTGCCTTACTGACAGTCGAGTTAGACAAGGAAAGGGGCCCTCAATTAAGGGTCGCTCAAGGCACCGAACCAGCTGCCTTCCTCAATCTATTCCAGGGCAACCTCGTCATCCACCAGGGAAAAAAAGACCAGGACAAGAGTCGGTACCGACTCTTTGTAACGCGAGGCAACGTATCCAATGAAGCGTACCTCCTACAGGTCCCTTGCTCAGTCAGACAACTACGCAGTCGGGGATCCCTTCTGTTGGTTGACACAGAAAACGGTTGCCTCTACATCTGGCACGGAGCGAGAAGTCTGAAACACACAAAGAACATCGCCATAGAACTCGCGAACAAATTAATCGCGAGAGAATCGAGTTACCTCTTCGGTGCTAAGGTCTCGAGTTTGAAGATAACAGAAGTGAAAGAAGGGGAGGAACCCAGGGAAGTACTTGAAGCCTTGGGTGGTGCAAACAAGCAGTACTACAACTCTGTGCTTGGGGGTCCGAAGGAGGGTGCGGGGGCGGTTGTGACCCCACGGTTGTTCCACTTCACGGACTTGGGGGGGCAGTTTGAGGCGAATGAAGTCCTGTCTCCGTTGAGACACGAGCACCTTGTCACGCCTTTCCCGTTTGACCAGAAGGAGTTGTATGCCGCCTCGCAACCAGGTCAGTTCAGTTATTTATTGCGTTATCCTTACGAACTGATAGGTTAATCCAGGGAAACATACACAACTAATAATCAGTCGATGAGATACATACAGGTATACACACAGATATCGAGAGATACGTTAAGGGGCGTGGCATGTGCAAACAAATGGAGCCACGAATGGCTAGAAATTAAAGAATCTCAGCAGTCGCCGGACGACCGCAGCCGCAGCGGCGAATTAATTTCTGCTGTTTTTCAAAAATGCCGACTTGTGCAATACTTACATGCAAAAATAAAAGCGGGAGTGTGAACTCCAAGGACGGCGGAGTAACATATTACACTTATTGCAACTAATTTTCTTCTTAAAACACAAGAAATAAACAATTGCGAAAGTAAATCATTCACGAAAAATTCTTCACGTATTAATCATAAAAGTGACAATGTCATGTTGTTCTCGCTAGGTTTATTATCCATTGCTTGTTTTGTATCTTAGTTTCACTACGTATTGCCAAGCTAACACGCAATGAAAATTTCACACTTATTTAAATACGAAAGTAAAGATGCATCGTGGTTCGCAATGCGTTTCCCAGTGCAGCATAGGGCCCCTGGCCTATCTATGTACTAATAGAGCGAACTCTTGTATCCGCAGCACTGTTTCTGCTGGACGACGGAGCTTCCCTCTGGCTGTGGCAGGGCTGGTGGCCGCGCGGCGAGGACGGACAACTGGAGCCCGCGGAACGGAACACCGGTAAGATACTCTCTCTAGACGACAACATATGCAACATAACTATTAGAAATTGTGTCATTTACTGATTGTAAGTATCTACCCATCCTATGCCACAGGGCTTGGCCCACTTCGTTATGCGTTATTCGTGATGCGGCTGCGTTGTGTTCGCCCAAATATTCGTTATGCGAGCGAACACCAAATATGCCCTTCCACGCTTATGCGTTATGCGTGCGAATAAAGCAAATATAGACGAATAAACCCTCCACACTTTGTCGTATGCGGCCGAATAACGCGCATAACGAATAACGCATAACCACATAATATATAAGAGAAAGCCATATATGATAGGCTATACATTTACTTTGAAAGGCATGAAATATTGGTAGAAGAACAAAAGGGCTTTAGGAGACGCAAAAATATTAACATGGCGATATACACAGACGGACGAGGCACGGGGCGCTTGAAAGTGTCGCTACCAAAACGGTGTCAAAACGGGAAAAGTGAACCGATTTCAATCAGTCGTGCTTAGACGGTGCTAGCCGCGTGACGTATCGGCAGCACAACAAAAATGGTGTCCTGCGAGGTAAAAAACTTGTAAATCATACCGAAATCGCAATACACATAAACAAGGAGTATCGTATCACAAGTAAGTTATATAATTTACAATTGCTATTGGCTGTAAATTGATTATTCATAAAATTTTGTTCTCGAAAAATTCCTCAAAGTAAAAATAGGATAATCAATCATTCGACTGACGACCGACATAGTACCGATAAATTCCAACAGAGGCGCTATTCTGTCTGGCCTCAAAACGGTAAGAAATTTAGTACGGGAGGGCCTATCCTTGCGATATACGATTTTTTAAGCAAGACCATGACGAATATTGACGATGGTCGGCCGAAATCGGTCCATCCGTCTAGGCACACACATAAAAAAAAACATCCGGACGAATTGTAAACCTCCTCCTTTGGGAAGTCGGTTAAAAAATATGCCCTCACGAGGATTGCGAAATATACCATCATATTGAAATGCGTGGGTGTATCAAAACTAGACTGTTGAATGAGGACCCCGTTTAATTTCTAATATCTCTCGTATTTGTTGTTGTTGCGGCAACAGATTTACACAGTCTGTGAAAATTTTAACTTTCTAGCTACTACGGTTCGTGCTCTAGGACCCGCTGACGGACGGACGGACGGACGGACGGACAGACGGACAGCGGAGCCTTAGTAATAGGGTCTCATTAAGCACTCTTCGGGTACGGAGCCCTAAAAATAACATAGCGTCACGCTTTTTCCCATATAGGGTGGCAGAGGCACAACTGTGCCCACTTTTAGTCAATACTCCGTTTTTCGTGACTAATGATCATCATGAGTAATGATTGGAGCTGTCAAAATTAAAGTGATGCACTGAATAGCCGATAGATGGCACTACCTGTATCCTGCCTCGCGATGTGGTTTGGTTTACTCCTCACCATATAAGATCCGCAGTCATCATAATTTTCCGAATCAAACTATGCTCTCCGAATTTGGAGCATAGGGCCTAAACTCGTATTTTTGCCGAGCAAAATATTCACTGCAAAGTGGATTTTGCTATTCCTATATCAATGAACATTACAGTTTCTCTGATTTTGAACATAAAGATTTATGCAAAATAGCTCTCTCTGGTGGGTTTTCACTCTTACTTCTCACTCAGGATTGCAGATGCAGGTTTGAATCCTGCTGTTGATCATGTCTTGATTAATTTAAGTACAATTCCTACTAGTATATATGGACGTACATTATCGGACGCTCCGTGTTTCGGATGAGGCTGCTATAACTACTTGGTAGTATCACAGGGTGCTCATCCCATACAAGTTAGAATTAGTAACCCATCGCTAAAAAGAGATGGCGTGAGGAGTAAGATTTGTACTTTAAACGCCATGGTTTCAGTTAACATACTTCTAGGTGGCGCTAATCTTAGAATAAATCCTATATATCTTAGCGCCATCTCGTGGTATTTGCAATTTTTCGATGGTGCTGCACTAAGCGATAATGGCCTCGAACTAAAGAAGCTTCCGTAGCATCTCAGTTTACGCCGGTGTCCTATTTTGTTCTAGGTGGTCTATATTAGTATAATATTATAGTATCTGTGGTAGTAGTAGTAGTAGTAGTAGTAGTAGTAGTCGTAAAACCCCTCCACCAACCCGCACTGGTGGAGTATGACTCAATCAAGGCCTGTGCCCCTCGGTGGGGACATTAATGGGCTACATTTACTTATTTACTATATGGACGTACTACTGCTTAGTTTCGGCGATGGGGTAGCCTCTTGTCACGCAAAATAGAGCATCTACACTGATAACTGTTTAAAAATTGTCAAAATTGTGCCACCCCGTTTGGAAAACAATGTGACGCTTTTGTATGTATGTAAAAAAAGCATCTACAGGGTCTAACAGAAGGGTGTAGTCATATTTTAGTGGTTGTTAGGGAGACCATTCTGAGCAACTTTCACTGTGAAACCGATTTGATCAGAGCAATTTTATTTTTCATTGCTCCATACGTTGTGGTCCGGGCGGTCAACTGATTTGTATTGAGAAGTGAAAATTGAAGTTGCTCTGATCAAATCGTTTTCATAGTGAAAGTTGCTCAGAATGAAGGGACATCATTCTGAGCAACTTTCACTATGACTACACCTTTCTGTTACACCCTGTATATGGCGGTTGTACACAACACATTCGACACGCCTGCTAGATCACTCACCCGAGGAAATACGCTTCTCTTTACCCTTGTCTTGTCATTTCTTATTTCATGTATCATTTCATTGCATATACATAATACAACATTCATTCAAACGGTCGAGCCCGCTGACGGACAGACAACGGAGGCTCAGTAATAGGGTCCCGTTTGGCACCCTTTGGGCACACCTCGGACACTCCATAGAACGCTCGTAAAATAATCACCTATTACTACTACATAACCAAATGATGTTTGTATACGTGCAAATGTGTTCGTAAACTTTGCTAGGGCTGGTGGCGCGGCAAATGCGGCGATATTAAGTATACGCGTCGTCACTCGTCAGGCGTTCAGCCCTGTCTATAGATCCTTTAACCAATCCTTTGACGCCAGGGGTGGGGTGCGGTATCTGAATCAGCGCGGGGAAGGAAGTGGCCGTTCTGTACGGAGTACTATTATCTCTTCTGTGCTTTGGGTACAGAACCCTAAATAGCCTTTTGTTAGAATAATAAAAGGAAGACTGGGGCCTGTATAACACACTTTAATTTATAAGATAAATTAACATGACTTGCTCACACAAGAGGTCGCTGTCAGTCAAGAGCGGTAACAGACAAAGGCAACCACAGACCATAAACT